>CM071646.1:2970760-3450051 GCA_036419045.1 Scirpophaga incertulas | reverse complement strand
TTCGCCATTCTTTTAAGTATAAAACTGAAAACACTGTCACTAACACCTTTATTCTCGCACAACACAAGAAATACTAACCGGCAAACGTTTGCAAAAAAAGATATAGCCTTTTTATGTATTTTACCTATAAACAGTGCCGTGGACACGCGAGGCGTGTTCACTATTTTTCAAAGTTGCAGTGCCGTGAACAAAAACACAAATGTATATAAACGTTATTTTGTTATTTACTCGAGTATTTAATCAAATCTAAAATAATTTTCCAAGTAATTATTTAACTAGGTAACAAGATTTTTTAACTTGATTTTTGTCATAAATAGGAACCGACTTTGGATTCGATAGGCATATTGTTCACTTTGCGCGCCAAATTTGAAATGGTAAAAAATGTAATATATTTCTTAATGTTTAGGCTTTTTCTTATACCAAACTTATAATTATGCTTAGAAATTAACACCTTTGCTCGTACCCCCAAATTGTATGTTTCTGATAAGATTCGAAAACATATATAGGTTTTCAAAACTAACCAGCAATCACTCGCATATGTAAATATGCATTTCACTGGCACATCTGTATCTCTTAATGGAAAGGTGCATCTAAAACACATTTCTGGAGGTAGAAGTCTATTTTTTATTTATTGAAAGTTCTATTTTATATACATTAGGTTTTCTACTATAAAACAGATCTACTACAGAAGTTTCTTACTTAATACTTGGAATATGTTTCCATCGTAGGTACATAGTTGTGTAAAGGAGTTCCTTTAAATACCATCTCTCCCAATCTTGACCACTTCACAATTATTTATTTATTAAGTACTTATAATAATTTTGAATATGTAGTATATTAAAATATTTTCTGCCATACGCCATTCATAAAATATACATGGCTCCTATAGCATGCTACTGAAAGATATTTCAGCATTGAAATAAGCACAGTACTTTGTTTTTAATGTTATGTGCATAAATTATATTAATAGGTCAATCGACAGATCCTGCTCGGCTGGGCAGTGTTCGAGTAATTCCGCGACATATTCTCAGTGCGATAGTGTCTTGAGTCAGACTCGTGTATGTTGAACATAAGAAACAATGGATTTTGTAAAGGTGGAACATAAATATTTCATTTATTTACAAGGTGGACAGGACTGGCCACGATTAGTTGAGGATCGTAGAAGGCGCCGAACGTTAGCAGCGCAGGACCAACTAAAATGGAGGTCCTTGGGAGAAGTCTATATAAAGCCATGTCTTTCTCGGATACAACGATGTTTGGTAGTTTGATTTCGATACATAAAAATTTAAAAAAAAATATATATATACAAGGTTTTATTAAATGCGCTAAAAATAACAAAATAAAAGCTTGTCGCGAGATTTACTTACTTATAGAATACTTTTAACTACAAGCTTTTATATGTAAAAGTTTATTTTGTTCTTTTTAGCGCATTTAATAAAAGCTTGTATTTTATTTTTTTTTTACTTTTAATTTCCGACTAAAAAACCAAGCTTAGCAAAACCTTTCATTTGATACCCATATTGTAGGGGTGCATTATAATTGGTCCGCCATCTTGGATTAAGAGTGACGTCACATCATTTATCAAGGTGTTCTTTGTAAGCCCTTTCATTTTATACCCAAATTGTAGGGGTGCATTAAAAATAATTGATCCGCTATCTTGGATTTAGAATGACGTCACACACATAACCAACCATGCATTGTCATCCGACTTACACATGCATGCAAAATTTCAGCTCAATTGGAGACCGGGAAGTGGGTCAAATTAAGATTGCTAGATTTTCTTACATAGTTACAAGTGAAGCTAATATAAAAGCTTGTAAAAATATATCGTGTACATAAATAGTTTGAAAAATCTATGTACTGGAGACCTATTTTTGAATTACGAATGCGACTTCGAAATCACCGATGTGACTAATAATCAGCGATTTTCAATAATTCTTATTTTTGAATATCACTTATGTGACTACCTTAGTTACAGGTGTGATTTCATTACCACTTACTCCAAGTCAAATGTTGTGTTTTGTTTGGAGAATATTATATATATAATAACCATGATGGTTAAGCCGGCAATAACCGGCAGCGGCTACATTCTGCGTGGAACCGAACTCTTACATTTATGTGTGTACTTTATCTATATTGGCAGCTCTGCGATCGACTTTCAAAAATTGGATGTTTAGGAATCCGTGACCTCAAAGTCGTGATTTCAAAATCGCATTCGTAATTCAAAAATAGGTCTCATTGCAAAAAAAAACATTTTTTCAAGCAGTATCTATCATGGAATAAGGCATAGTTGACATGAAATAAAACAAAGATGTGGACTTTTGAATTTTATTATTAGATTTACACTGTCATTTACAATAAATTTCCATGTAGTTGGTAGGACATAAATCAATATTGCATAACACTAAGGCTAATTTGCATCAGTATTTTGTGGATAATAACAAATTATATGCAATATTAGGAATCAAATAAAATAACGCTAATATCTTACTGGGCCCGCACTTGCTCCTGCCGCGGCGGCGGCGGCGGCAGCTGGAATGTCTCGCGGCCTCGCTCCGTGCAACACAAGTGCACACCTTAACCTAGCACAACATTAGAACTACCGTCTGTCCTGTATAAATCGTAAACATGTAGCGCTACTGCAATTTCACAGAGAACATGCGAAAGTAGTAAAAAAGAATAAATTAAAATATACAAAATCTCTATCACAATACTCGTAAGTAATTAAAGCGATTCTGTGTGAATACTCCAATGTACGAGCGAAGCGGTCGGGCCGGTCGCTACCTAAGTATTGCCAGTGACTACGATATACCGCCCTAATGATGCAGCGATGACGTAAAACATACAACGATACCTCATTCTGTATACATCCAACGAACAAATGCAGCGTATGGCGCGGAAGACTCGCGGCGCGCGACCTTTGTGCAACCGATGACACACCATACAAATCAACTATGACATCCACAAAGATAACACATTACAATCTAGTGTATGTATATCCAAATTAAATATATATCATCATTATTATAATTCATAAAACGTTTGTCGCTATAGTGCAAGTAATAGGTCTTTAACTATGAAATCGACATTGTTCTTTGTAGCAGCAGTTGCATTTTCATTCAATACTCCGGTTCCCTTAGTGATTTTAATCTATTTTGCTACTATTTCTGCATACATTGCAAAATCGGAACAATAAAACAAACATACAATTTATTTAAATAGATAAAATGTTATAAGCAAGTACCTAAAGTAGTCAATAAAAGAATACTGTAAATTTGCATGTAACTGTAATAGTAATTTTGAACATCTTTACATAAACACTACTGCTAGAAGCAGCCAGACTTTACCCAATCTCTATGTAGGATAGCAATCTCACAGTTAAAGACCCAATATTAACAGAGTTAAATACATTAAACACGGTACAAAATACTTAGAAAATTTACAATCTCCTTCGAGGGAGAGCGGGGCGGGGTGGGCGCAAGGAGGGAAGTCGGGGACAGGGAAAGCTTCGATCAAATATAGATATAGATGCAGTCTCGTACACAACCGCCCGCTACGACGGCCGGGCCGCCCACCGCGGCCGCCAGGCGTGGATGCCGAGCAGACATTGAAGGGCGACAGTGCTGATCTTTCTATACTTGTTGCGATAAACATTGCAAATGAGAATTTGCGGACACAATCTCCGTGACCGCGGGTGCGGCACTCGCGGCCTTATTATCACTAGCGAGGGCTTGCGTCACAGTCGCCGCATAATTATCTGTGCGATAAGACAGAGGCAGAGCAATCGCGAGTGTCATCGAACAGAGAAACAGCGCCGGCAACGGTGACCCCAAGCCCTAAGGTGGAGTGCCGCTCGTAACTTACAATACTTTGAGAAACACAACAGTTCTACAGAAAGATTTTACGCGGTAAACATGCAATTTTATTAGATTATCAAGTGAAAATTTTATTTAGTAAACTGTTTCGTTGACTTGCCAGTAATCCAACTAACAAAATTTTAGAATAAGAGTAGACATATCGCTTCCCCCGACGAATAAAGTAGTAAGTGACGTTACTTTCTTTTTAATGTTATTCGATTTTTGGCTTCTAATAAATATATACATAATTTTGGAGTCCAAAATTATGTATATATTTTTTATATAATTTTAGAAGCAATATTAATGAAATTAATCGACATAACCACCTTTTTCTACGAAACATAAATAGATAATATTGAGAGAAAAAAAGCGAAAATCCATTATTACAATACAAAATTTACGTGATTTAAAATGTATTAATTCACTGCGATGTTTTTCTGGAGAATTTCACTGAGCGCAAATGCAGTAACCAATATTACGACTTTATTCTAAAACCAGAGATAGTTTCTTGTACTAAATTATAATGTTGTATTCATTTGTTACAATAGTAATGTAAAATTAAATGGACATAGAATAAAATTGTAAGCAACATTTATATTAAAAATATTTAATTTTTTCACCAGAAGAAAGTTGTAATATACTCTAACTCGAAACATAATACATGCTAAATGCACCTACAATTAACGCTACATCTTAATACATCATCTGTAATCATCACAGCAAGATGATAGCGAATAAAGTGGTAATATTACTAACCACCAAACTTTTTTCGGGATATTAACTGATTTCTGTTCTTTAAAATTTGCAGTAACCACGTTATTCGCCGGGGGGAGCGATATGGAGAGAAAATGATGTGAACATTTCACCAGGTATACAGCTCTACACGCTGACAACGGATGAATGAACCGAGTATCACTATTTCAAATCACTGACGGTGACGCCCGAGCACCGCCGGCGGGTGGGGGCATCCACATATCTACGTCGGACCGGAGGGGGGTGAGTGTGGTGGGGGCGGGGGGGGGGGCGGGGCGGGGTGGTGGCGGGGCGGTGGGGCGCGGTGGCGCATTACGACACGTCCTGGTCGTCGCGGTCGGCGGGCGGCGCTTCCTTGGGCTCGTCGGCGTCGTCGCCCTGCATGTCCGACGTCCACAGCGTGAGGTTGTCCCGCAGCAGCTGCATGATGAGCGTGGAGTCCTTGTAGCTCTCCTCGGACAGCGTGTCGAGCTCGGCGATCGCGTCGTCGAACGCCGCCTTCGCCAGCCGGCACGCGCGGTCCGGGCTGTTCAGGATCTCGTAGTAGAACACCTGTAACGATTAGGTACAAGACAATTTTTTAAATTCTATATACAATAAGAGTATTCTTTCAATTGAGAAATATTGTAGAACCAACAGTACACCTGCACCTATTACTTTTTAACGCTCCATAGTAAAAACACTGCAATCGTGCTGTCATAACTAAGTAAACTCGTCAAATTTTAAAATAACTTTGTTATTTGTACGTTTATAGGTATACTTTCTATATTAAAAAATGTTACATTTAATGTGAGAATGTTAGAAATGTGTTTGTTTCATTAGAATCACGTAAATAATAATTGCTCATTTTTTAGAAATCAAAAACAATATAAATTAATAATTAAACTGAAATTTTTATATTTACATACTTTCATTAGATATAAATTGTTCAAATCAGATAATAGTATAAACAACAGCCATAATCAGTTGTAGTCTACCCTATTATCATATAACATGTTAAATCTAATAAGTCCCACATAAAAGAATCCTTGCTAATATTATAAATCGGAAAGTGAGTTTGTTTGTTTGTTCCACTTTCACGCCGTAACTATTGAACCGATTGCTTTGAAATTTTGCAGACGTAAAGAGAAAAGTCGAGATTAAACAATAGGCTACTTTTTATCCCGGAGAAACCGACAGATCCCACGGGATAATAAAGGCTTCACTCAAAACCTACTGCAGTTTTCATCAATAGATAGTGATTCTTGAGCAAGGTTTTGCAGTATTTTTTATTTCAATAAACGGATAGTTCCACGGAAAGCGCGATAAAACCTTCGCGCCATAAATCGACTTCCGCGCGACCCTCTATAGACCCAATCCCGAAATCAACCAAATTAAATATTTATTAATATTTACAAAGCAATAACCGTCTTTTAATCATTCTAGTCTATTCCTCCAATAGGACAATTTTTTATGTACTTTAATAAATGTATAAGATTAAGATAAGAAGTATTGTATATGATAAACATTCTGATTACAAATGCTGCACAACATATAAACCTAATCATATATATCGCACTAATAATACAATAGTGTATCAACTCAAAATCGAACATTTTTCAGAATCAACAAAAAACTTATTACTCACTTCATGTAATAGTTGCAAATTGAATAACTGTCACATAAGTTTTTTAATTTATCCTTATTCTGTTTTTGCACTAATCGAACGACGGTCTTGATCACGCGTGAGGAATCAAATTTTGCGTGTGTTTGCGTTTGTTTTGTATTGTGTCAAGTACGACGTTTTGAGTTGATACACTATTGTATTATTAGTGCGATATGTTTATTAAACTGAAACCTACCCATGTTACATATATTATGTAACAAGCCATATTACCTATATTAACATATATATTAACCATTTAAATGTTATATTAATTAAAAGTTCAAAAATATAGATTCATAATACAAATGTACACTGAAAAAAAAACCTGTAGGCAGAATTAAAAAGAAAATATTTGAGTAAATAAAATTACTATGGTTTAATTTGTATTTTTATTTGTTTGTTAAATAATTTTGGATGAAATGAAAATAATAGCAATGGCACTTTCGTCTTTTGTTCCAGTTTCGAAATACCCATAATTCCCTGTTTGAGAACATAAAAACTCTTTAGAAATAAAATGCAACAACTGTTTATGATGCAAGTCAGTCAGCATGAAAACTACACAATAAACCAACAAATTAGCCATTACAAATATCTGACAGTTGCAATAACAACTGTATAAACTGTTCAGAGGCCCAAGTAAATTAGCAGAGGCCAGACATTAAGAACTTTTTATCAGTATTTATACTACAAGGTCAAAAATAAATATTGAATCAGAGGCATAAAAACATGACAGTGACCTTGATTAGATTGCACCTTCACTCTTGTATAACCAACGACACTTGTCTAGAAGAACTTAATTAAAAAAATTACTACACTATATGTTTAAGTGTCCAGGATAAACAGTGACAACGGAATCAAATAGTATATATGTCGCAGAAAACTGGTTAAAATAGCCGTTCAATCAAACAGCTAGCCCTTTGACTGAACAACGCCATAAAACCATACGTCTAGCTTATTAATACGAGTGAATCTAAATTTTAACAAATATTCGAGGAGAAATTACGGGATTATGTTGGATAACCAACTGGTTAAAGCGTCGTCTAGCTGTAATGTTGAACGTTGCAATCAACAAGTCGGCTAAACGACGTATAGCTGTGTGATTGAATGATGTTGTTCAGTCAAAGGGCTAGCTGTTTGATTGAACGGCTATTTTAACCAGTTGGCTGCGACATATATAACTAATATGCAAAAATGTTATAATCATATTTTAAGAATAAATTTTCGATCTTTTTACTAAATTAAAATACTTACTGACATTACCAAAGGACACTAAAAAGTAATTGAATATCCCAGTTCTATGACAGACGCGATCACTAGTTAGAACATATTTGACATAGTAAAGTTCAAATTAGAAATCATGATAAAACCTTATATAGAGTAGTCCCCCACATGGGAGCGTTCAAGTATTACGTAACGCAATTTTTTAAGATATTTGACCCCCCCCCCCCTCGCCCCTTACCATACCGTTTTCTGTACCCCCCTGTAAACGTTACACACGTAACACTCAAGTAATCATTTCTATTTGCCAACTTGCAGGAACAAATTAAAAATAACGACCAAACTAATACAATCGAGGGATTGCCCGTAAAACGTAAACGATAAGGGTTGCCAATTTGGGAGTTTTATATCCCAAATTTTTTATTTAAAAAAAAAAACAATGTTACCTAATGTGTTGTAAGACAGACCCCCTCCCGCCCCTGTAACGCATCGTAACGTATAACGGGATCCCCCCTCCCCCCAAATTGCGTTGCGTAATACTTGAACGCCCCCCATGTCACAGCGTGCAGTCAAGATGAGTCTTGACGTGAGTACTAAAATATTCACCCAGAGATAAACCACAGTAAAGACTGGAATGGCTTTCTTGTTCTTCGAGAGGCGACTCAAATTATTAAGGTGCAGTTGCATGATAGTAGGTAATACTTACTGAGAAGTTGAGCGCGAGCCCGAGGCGGATGGGGTGGGTGGGGGGCAGCTCGGTCATGGCCACGTCGGAGGCAGCCTTGTATGCGACCAGCGAGTTCTCCGCTGCCTCCTTGCGGTCGTTGCCCGTTGCGAACTCGGCGAGGTATCGGTGGTAGTCACCCTGCAACCACACACAAAACCATCAGTTAACACTAGAAAGACCGGCATTCTTATCCTACCTAGAAAGACCAAGATCGTCATATAGACGTTAGGATATCCATTGACGTTTTTTGTCTAATTATTGTTAGGTGTACTAAAAAGAAAACACAGTTATAAGCTTTTAATTATTTATTTTAATCAGAGATTAAGAGCTTGTCATATCTAACATAAATGCAATATTAATTAGTCAAATGTATTATTATTTAGATTTCTCTTAGTATATTGACACAATAGATATTTATGACGCCAATATTAATCCCACAATAATGTAATATGTTACCATACAATAAATGTATGGTAATATACATAACTGCAGAAAAAACAATTTTTAAAATTTCTCATAAATTGTACCTGACTGGTTTTCAAAATTGTCCCTTCGTTTACTTGCCTAAATATGACAACACAATTGTAAAAAATCATTCAGAGTGAAAATCTGACAATTTTTTTTTGATTGCATACTGTCAATGAATATTATTTTATTAAGTAGGAATGTCTGTTTACAAACAATATCTTATTTTGTGTTGGCAGCTACTAAAGAATGTAGAATCGGCGCTATTAGCGTTTCTAAGAAATGCTGCAATTTAGCTGCGATATGCACTTTTAGCTAACTTGCTGATTTTAATTATAAATAATCTACGTGTCGAATTACAAAATCATATAGTACAAATACAATCAAATAGTTCTGTATAATGCGCATTTCATTGCTAGAAATGTACTTGCGACGTAATCTCAAGTAATCATCCATTTCGAATGGATCCCGTCATATGTAATTGAGTTTTAGTCTTAGGGCCGTATAAAACAAAAAACAAACTTAAATCTCTACTTGAGATAAGTAGGAAAGGAATGGGGTTGTGTCAGCTCAACAGCACGATCCCTCTCTAACTACTCTAGCAGAGAATGGAGTTTGGTTTTAGAATATAAGCATTATTATCTTGATACGACATTAATAGTCAGGTGCCATTTATTTTATATTTCCTTAAGTAATGGATCTACAACAAAATGAGGTAATTACGCGGGAATAAATACTTTCCACATACATAATACGAGCGAGCGTCTTCTACCCACGCGCTCCCTCATTTGCATTACAAATATATCACCAACCAATTATAATTTATTTGATGTCGAATAAATTATGTTAACTGTTTGACGAGACGTAACGCAGCCAACAAGTTTTCAGAGGTTGTCAATACAAGGTTGATGATTACACTAGTCAATCAAGTCACTCATTGTATTGACTCATTATTTTAGACAATCGTCATAATACCTTGGCGCGAGTGCCGCCGAAAAGAGTGACTCATCTGTTTCAACTTGGTTACCTTTAATTTATTACGACAACGAATGACGTGACGTTAACGAACAGCATATTCACGTAATGCTCATGTTTTTTTTAACACGAAATGTTTACTTCTTTGTCGGTATGATGTGTTTGTGTGCCACATGAGGCTAGGGAAAATTGTCCAAGGCGACAATTCCCATTCCAGAGTAGTGGACGAGGATAAATGTTAACAAAACCCAAAGTTCATTTTATGCAACTAACACGGACGCAAACAAAAAAAAATATTTTGCTTGCCTTACAACCTCGTTCGTATTGGCAGATGTTAAACGTTCGTGCGCTAACAGAGAAAAGGTGCGTCGCAATTGTAACTACGGAGAAATAACGTTCACACAACAATACCCTACCAGGGAATTATAAGATTTGTCGTTGTAGACCGACCGTATTATAAAAACTGGAGTCGGTAATATTTTTTGTTACAATCCTTACAAAGAGTATTATTTACTCCTAGATTTTTTTTTATAACAAATTGTAAAAAATGAAATATATACATTGTGCAGAATTACAAAAGTATAACGAAATAATAACACCTTAAAATTTTAAGAATATTTGCCGATATATCGATCTTAATTAAGCTGTTAGTTTGCATTCCTGATATTATTTATACAATTTAAAACAAAATTGCTAAAAAGAAAACTTAACCAGGACATATAAATGTTATATGTTATTTTTTTACCAACAGCCGTTGATCATTAACTGACAAAAGACGTTATATAAGTTTTGATATTATTCCATAAGTTGAAAATCGACGTTACCCTCGCATGATCACCGACACGATATAATAGAGCGATTTATCGTGTTGAACTATCAAACTACAAAGGATCAATTTCAAGATGGCGTTTGTATCGCACGATAAGCGTTTTATCATATCTTAGTTCGTTGCTCGTGATAAGGGGGCTAGAGGTTATAAGTCTGCGCATCCCTGCCCTACACTAACATGTCTGGTTATCGTAGTGTCTATGCAAATACCTCCTCGTCTAACGGACGACCTATGGCCCTTTAGTAGTATTTTAACAGATTGATATAATTATAATAAGGTTGCAATACGAATGATTTATTTTGTGCTTATCTACAAAGATACGTACATACCAAAGTTTACATATTTTACATACTAAGTAGGTGATATTATCCGATCGCTCAAGAAAACGGCTTATGGGTGAATATACGCTTATTGGGATTTTTCTTGGCCCACTTGAAAAACATTTACCTTTTGATTTGAAATTCATTATTAAGATGAGCAGATCGAGTGTTTTATTGATATTTTTAAGGGCCAGAAGATATTAAATTTTTTGACAGATTTATGTCTTCCCCCCAATCGCCACGATGTCGTCGCGTTAGTAGAACAAACAGCAAACTAAAACAAATGAAACTAAATCTTATATCGATTTATTAACATCAAATCTAATTTGTGACACTAGCCTGGCTCGCTTGTATTTCCCTTAGCACTTAAACTGCCAGAGGAGTGACGCTAGGGGGGTGACAAAATAATATGTAAACTAAAAAATACACCACGCAAACTTTATACTGGAATAATACGAAATACAGGATATCTACTCAATTTTAACAATACATTGTATAATTAATGCCATACATAAATATCTAAAAAATAAACTTACCAGGGGAAATTCAGTAACTACTGGCACAAACACATTGTTCACCAGTGCACCGGTAACTGACATAATGTTATTCAAATTATGTACAACGCCATTGGTTTGTATCTAATTTCACTCTGTCCAACGCGCGCTACTCAAGGTTTTTCCGTAAAATTTTGAAATTTATATTGAGCCAGAGGAGGTGACACTATTGTAAGGCCTCGAAAAAAGGTTTATTTTAACTACTAATTATTTTACTTTACTATCTTTTTTTGATAAAGTATATTGTGTTGTTTGTTCAGTTATAATATTACATTGAAAAAACTAATATAATAGTCAAATAATTAAATAATAATGTGATAATTATAGTAAAATGTATGTATGGGGCCAGCCAGGGGAGTATACATTTAGTACTATTTTCCGTCTATGTAAACAAAATTATCATGCTTATCAATAGAATAATCTGCGGGACAAATAAAAGACACTATTATGTATTATTTACATATAAAACAACAATAATGTCATTAATTTTATATTTTTTAATTCAATGTTCATCAGAGTACCCAATACCGTATAATGACCCTTATAACAAATTATCAGTCTTAATCCATGACAAAGAACTTTATTGCCTAGCTGTTGGTTTACCAGACGCAGAGCAGGACAAAACATCAAGTACACTAATTACCGAGAGCTCATTACAATGGCGTCACAGCGGTATCAGCGATAACGATGTTAATTAAGCAAATATCTCCGCTACGACAGTGTTAGAGATCGTTTCAAGCGACTTTCACGTAAAACCTATTTTATAAGCCACGTTTCTTCTTTTAATGAATATGTTAACTTTTATTTCGAAGACGCATTTGGCCCAGCAGCGGTCGAGCGATCGGCTTTTGTTCAACGTGTCACTAGTTCGATTCCCGCACGAGACAGATATTTTGTATGACCTACAAAACCAACGACACAGGATAAAAATCCCAGTAGGGCGAAATTTTTAAACAAAAAAAATTTCAAATTAAATAACAGTGAAAAATATATATGGTAAACTTGTCAATGAGACCGCAGCAGATTACCTATAGAACCTATCATTACAAGTGATACTAGTCTGAGCCATGACGGGATTAAGAATACCGCTAATTTTCACACTGTGGATCGATTAAGGCGGTTCACAGCTATCACGTCTCTGCTAGTATCTAGACACCGGTAATAGTGTCACACTGTCTTTTGGCCTGGAATTACAATTTTCAAATTAACGAAATTATGGACATTTTAAACACGAGTGTTTTAATTCAGTGGATATGTAGGTACTCAACTAATCATCATAATTATTAAATAGACTTTATAACGAAATATCCCATGGCTGGAGTAATGATGAAGAATAAATTTCGACATACTTTGACTTTATAACAAAGGGAGTGTGCGGTATGAAAGAAGATAAAGAAATCGAGAAGTGAGACAAAGACCGACGATAGAAATTGGATTTTCGCAAGTGGAAAACTGTGATCTCTGCATAGAAAACGGGAAGAGGCGTGAATATACGTATGTATGTATGTATTGATAATTATTTGTCAAACAAACTAACCAGTTACAAGAATTGACAAATTAAATAAAACCAGTCTTACCTTCATTTTGTAGTAGAAAACTTTGGATTCGCCGGTCTGTGAGCTGGGGATGAGGTACTTGTCAAGAACGCCGAGGATGTCTGAGCAGATATCGCGCAGCTCCTTCTCCACCTGGCTGCGGTACGCGCGGATCATGGTCAGCTTGTCCTCGGCGCCCTGCAACACCACATACAATAATATTACTACACCATATTACACGATATTTTGGTAAAAGGAGATGTCCTCTTATTACAAGGAGGTTGGTTTTTTGTGATCAGCGTTAACTAACAAACACCAAACTACATTAAATTGAAAGCCGAAAAAATATGAAGTATGAAACAAATAAAAGAAATATTTTTACCACCCCCAATTATTTTTAAATAAATAAAACATGTTTTTAAGAAATATTTCATTATAGCAACACCTTAATGATGTTTTTATTATCTGTGACTACCGGTATCTTACTCTATGTTTGATATTTTCCGTTGAATGACATTGACAGCAGGTGCCTGACTTGTCAGTTGATTTTTTATTATATAATAGGAATGATAGTTGAAAATAGGCTAATGTAAATAAATATGTAAGTTAGTGCAGGTATATTTAGAATAAGTGGTGAAAGAAGTATGCAGTGTAGCGTAATGTTGCAGTGCCCTAGCAGGGTTTCATGTTTGAAACAGTGAAATGTTAGTAAGTGTCATCAAATTGTACAACATGAAAGCAATAAATAAATAAATAAATAAATATTAATATTTTTTTCTGGCTCTAGATAACATACATTAAGTAACATATCAGTCCCTATATTTTGTTAGTTAAAAACTTCTCAAAATTAGAAATATTCGGTTCATTAAAGCAATTATGTATGTATTTAGATTTTTAAAAGGCTTGTTGATAATTTTTTTTAAGCAATGTGTAATTATTGCATTAAAGATATTTCATTTTTTATTATACTAGATTACGAATTATTAAAAATCGGGGGTCTTGAAAATAACATGACTTACGGCGATTACTTTCTTTTAGAGCCTTCTATCCAAATATATCAAATTTACCAGAGTTAGTTACTATAAACCAATATGGGACATCTCCTTTATATTTACTGCAAAGATATGATGCGATGAAAAAGAAGTAGCGACAAATTTAGTAAAACAAAACAGATGCGACAATGGAAATGTATCGCAATCACATCTCTGTGAAGTATCCACCCTCAAGTACGTTGGGACTAGAGTTGCCATTTGTCTGGATTTAGCCAAACTTAGATGATATTAGTGTGTGAGGTACGTGGAAAACAAAATATATGCCCATGGTTCAAACTTTTATAAATCTATATTTGTAAATTAATAAAAATATATATTTAGTAAACAAATATTTGTAATGGACATGTCATCAATTAACAGATTCATAATTTTCACCAACTTTGTTTCTTTGCCTAGCATTATTAAACTCTAAATAATCTTGCTTAACTCTAAGAATCAAATTATCTATTGTTTTTTTTTATAAATACAAGTTTAGAATCACATCAAAAGGACGGACAGCAGTATTTGTGTGCTCGTGTGGAAAGTATAACTTATTATGCACATTTAAGTTACACCTAATAAAGAACGTCATAGAAATCCACTTAAATAGAGAACAAATCTTGAATCAGGGTTGTTGGTATGAATAAAAAGAACAATGTCGACTTTATGAGTAAAGAAAATAGAGCACTTAGATCAACTGACAGACTACTGAACGCGGGCACAATGGATTCTTTGTTGCTTTGTCGCGATCCGTGAACGGGCACATCCATGCACCGTTAGCGCGCTCTGCGCCGCCAATTGTTGCATTTCTGCTGATACAATTAAACTAACCCAAGTTGACCAAACTATCTTCAATCAGAAAAACGTTTAACAAGCGGACGCAAAAAGTAGTATAAAAGTTCTCGGTAAATAGCATTTTGATAAACATGTATCTCTCATCAGACTTCAACGATTCTCTCTCCAAACAGACCAATTTACATTAATAATAAATTATTTCTATTCTTTTAAATTACACAAAATAAAAATCTAAGTCCACAACCGCTGCTATTCCGCCATAACCTTTTGCAAAATCTAGATATTTTTATAATATTTGCATATTAATTATCAAAATACATTTGGGAGCAAGTACTAATGATTGATCAGTTAGTTAATCAATAAGAAACTTGCCAAAATAAAATAAAAACTAACAAACGAGATCAATCAGCTCGAAGAGTGAAGTCATTTTCGACATTCACTGCAATTAATTTTCAGACTTTCTAAGTGGCAAGACATTTTAAATTTCTTTTAAAAGAAGGCTAAAGGTAATCATTACAATTTACAGTATATGAAGAAAAAATAAAAATAAATCTAGCCCGATCAGGGCGAATGCTATTATTTATATTTACAAAAGTTACTTTCGACTTCGGTCTATTAACTTTACATACAGCTTTGAATTTCTTAGCAGATGTATGCAATTCATCTCACATTATTTTGCCTCCCGATTCGCCAAAAGATGCTTCCATCTTATCTTAAATCTGAAACTACTTTTATTTGATCCAAAACCTGACTGTACGTACGTACATTAATCAATGATTGTACTTATCTCTGTATACACGATAGAATATCAATTAACGCATAACTGTGATATCTTCAATTAATAACATTTACTATTTGATAAAGCACAATCACCTAATCTAGCGAGTTTCCATTCCACTGCGGCTATTATCAACCACACGCGACGAAATTGGAAGACGTTACTACATTTTAATGACTACTATATAAATTTATATACTGATATAAATGAATAAATATTCCATACATTCACACCAATTCTTTTATTCGTACTTATATGCAAAAGTAACTGTCTGCCTTGTCGCTTTGATTGAAATTTGGTACAACTACATTTTAATGCGAAATAGCGCTGTAAGATATTTTAATAATTTATCTCTTACAACGCTTTTTTACAGCAAAAAACTAATTTATTAAATGGAAAATTAAGAAAAGAAAAAACATTTTTAAAATTATTACTTAGGCTTTTGGTTGGATATAAATAAATAAGACCTTACAAAGTTTGAAAAAAAAAAATTAATAGGGGATGAAAGTTTGTGTATGAATAGGCTCAAACTACTGAACCAATTTAAACAAAAGTTGCTTTAGGGTTAGTTTGAGAGCCGGAGAAGGACATAAGACAAAATGCATTTTTCCTACGCGAAAATCTGGATTATTTTTCCTTTATACATATTACGGGTAGTGTTCGGATCGATCCCTGCCGCTAGTTTCCGCCATCGTTTCACGCGACAAAATGTTCATCCTAGTCACCTTAACGGCTGGCACAGTTTTTAAGGAACATTCAGCGTCACACTACCAAGGTATGGAAGGAATTGTCGCCTGCGGTATTTCCGAATAGATACAATATCCAAATCTTCAAAAAAGGGCGTATTCTGGTGTTGCAAACTACGGTAATCGCTATCAGGTGATCACTTTGTTTGTCTGTCTCTCTTTAACATAAAATAGTGAGATTTAACAAGCGACCGCTGTTCCACACACCGTCACCGCAGGAAGCCATAGTGCCATGGGCACAAATGTAGATAGATAGATGGTGTTATCACGTAATCTTTGACAAAACAGTGATAGCAGATTCTAACGTACTGATAATTTATGAACACAATATGCTCTACGTAAGAATAATCTACAAAAGACGGGGAATAAGTGATCCGGGCAAACATGTGACTGAATTCCACGAGGCACCTTCAGAGGAAGCGGTGACTGTACAATCAGAATCAAAATTAGACGACAAAATCCAAGCATTCAGTATACATTATATTTACTGCCCACAAATCTCAAACAAAAATATTTTCTGTAAATAAAATGATCAGATTAAAAAATTGTTATCTTCACGATTTCATTCCCCTCTTATTATCGCTCATATTTTTTGTTTCTATTATTCTTGACAGATTCAAATCTAATAAATATCTTAAAAAGCGAATTAAGAGTAAACTTCGTTATATATATATACTAGCTGACCCGTGCCCACTTCGTTGGGCATAACATGAATAATCCTTTTTTTAGTACAGAGCGTTATGTTTTAATTTCTAACTGTAATATTAAAAAACTTACGTTTTGTAACTTAACACGTTGAACGCCGTATGAAAAATATTAGATTTTTACGTACAGGCCGCAGGGCTCACCACTGAGCCTTTTCATACTGTGCCGTTCAGGCCACGGGGGTCATCTGTGAGCCGTGCGATGGCTCCAACGAACACGCTTGCTACAAAGCCACAGATTGAAGTTATATACAAAACGTACATAGAAATGAGCCGTGTAGCCCTATTGCATAACCGGATGGCGTGGTCATCAATACTACAAAAACTTGTAAGATTTTTTTGAGATTGTAAGGGTCGTCTTAATAAATATCCTCTTGAGTTAACACAAAGTTTTCGAAATCATCCATATTCGCATTAGAAGTGTAACGTTTATGTACGATGACGCAACGCGCGATACTAGCTGGCTGCAACTGCATTGAGCGACGCAAGCGCGGGCGCGGGCGGTGGGCGACGGCGTGCCCCCGCGGCGCCCGCCAACGGAAATTCAGTATTCCGTTATAAGAGGCCACGGGACCCACCGTGAGCCTTTTGTTATATCACGAAAACTGAACGGTAAAAATCGATAATTTTCATTTTTTTACATATTTCCGCATTTTATAAACTTTGAGATGAAAATCTGAAGTTGACAAAAATATGCGATTTTATGATTTCGGCATAGCTCAAACGGAACAGTACACTAGGCTCACCGGTGGGCCATAAAGCGTTCAACGTGTTAAATATAAAAGTTAGACATTATGCTGCCGTTGACTTTTTTGTAGGCATTTTTAAGCTCCACATCTTATCTCTAAAACTCAAAAATATATCTTTCATAGTTAAGGCAGCGTTCGTAAGAAATGCTTTCATTCGACCGCTTTTTCTCCAATTCACTTTGCAAAACGGACTACCGCGTAAAAGCCTTTTTATTTTTCGGTTTTTTATTTCGGTTTAACCTATGACACTCAGCAATAATGTGGCTCTCTATTGGTGAAAGAATTTTTGAAATCGGTTCAGTAGATCCCGAGATTACCCCTTACAATTTAACAAATATACAAACACACAAACTTTACTTCTTTATAATATTAGTATAGATATATATATATATATATAAAAAAAAGAGATAATTCGTAATCATAATCGTTTACCGCGTTTATACTATTATGTAAATAATATATCATTTTCAAGTCTATTCATAATCATGTATACTATAGAAATTTAAGTACAATAGAAAAGCGGGTTAAAAATTAGGAAATTGAGTTTGATTTGCTCTGGGTGAAGTAATATTCTGAAAAAATAATCGTGACAAGATCTTTTTGTAATTTTTTAAATTAAGTGCCATAGAGAATATAATATTAACGCATAACTTTTCAACCCTAATAATGCAAATTTTGGTTACGATTGAATCTAAGAATTAGGTTATTTTGCACAAAAAAAAAATCGCGAAAAGTATTTGTTATTTGTTTCGTCAGAATTTTTTACATTATTATCTATACTCTATACTAATATATAAAGCTGAAGAGTTTGTTTGTTTGTTTGTTTGAACGCGCTAATCTCCGAAACTACTGGTGCGATTTGAATAATTCTTTTTTTGTTGGATAGTCCATTTATCGAGGAAGGCTATAGGCTAAATAACATTACGCTATGACCAATAGGAGCAAAGACAGAGCGGTAAATGTGTAAAAAACGGGGAAAATTATTCATTTTTGAAGGCTTTCTTTGCGTGCGCTGCGAAAACGGTTCAAGATACACAAAAAATATGTATGAAAGAATTATTCCTCTATACATGATCTAAAAAAAGTCCGCGACGGCATATGTCTATCTTTTAAGGTTTAGTCACAATGACCGTTTTTATGGTACCAAATTTGGTCGAAATAATTTGTTTAAGTTGTATCAACATAATAATATTAATCTTTATTCAAATATAAATATAAATATGTTGTTGGTTAACCAAAAATCTGCCGGAAGTCACTATTCCACGCGGACGAAGTCGCGGGCAAAAGCTAGTTGACTATAATTTTGTAATAACTAATCTTTGAAATTTCTTGCCTCTGAAACGGTGCTTTTACTTAGTATAATATTTATTGATATGTATGTAAAAATTACATAAAGTTTGCTTTCTTGGTTATTAAAAAGTTGAGTTAATAAAGTTACCAAGCATTGTTTTTGTAATCTCCACACAAAACGGCAATTTCAAACTTTATCCTTTTAACATTGTCATAAGAATAACTTACATCAAAGAATTTCTTTATGATTTGAGATAGTATACGTATGCTATTGTATTATATTTAACCCTTACATTCCATCGACTACTTAAGACGCCGGCTGTTCAGGTTTGCAGTGTGAAGTCGGCCGGAGGGCGCCCGCCGGTGGACGGCGCGTGCGCGACTTCAACAGGTAGAGGAACCAGTCTCGCCGTGACTTTCCACTTTGGATTTCCATTTTGGGCGCAGTAAGTTAGATCAATACATTACGTGTTACTTTTTGACTCATCAAGGTTTCGTGGTCATCGTTACATCGTGTCAAGGACCTTTTTTAATTATCTTTCGAAACAATATGGCGGTGTGACAGACCCATATTTATTCCTTGGACAAAAGTAAGTCATCGATTGAAAATCTAGCTCTGTAATTAATTAACACAAATTTATGTTAATTTCTATAGTGTATATTAAAATTGTGATAATTTTTGTTAATAGATTAATATGACTTCAGTTACTTAAATACACGTCAAATACTACTTTATTTTATACTAAATACCTATCGAAAACAATAACCAACCTAACAGTAGTTAGTAGTAGATTTTTTTTAAAATGAACAGTAAGTTTCAAAATCCTTTTTCAAAAAATTCTACCGCTTTCTAATTTTACCCCTTTTATAGGTATAGTACGGAGTACTACTTTGGGATGAGATATTCGTTTACCCATCGCGATCGCGCCACCGATAATAGGTTACATTTTACGTTTGCAAAACCTTTTACTACGCGTATTACTTCACACTCATTGGGGAGTGGCATTGTTACACTCACGCCCTTATCCTCGACGAAGGCCGCGAGAACTAAGCAATTAGTGAAAAACTACAACAGTAAATAGACTCACTTGCGATTTAAATTACTAACTAAAAGCAAATAAGGTCACAGCACTCGTGTCAATAGTAATTTCAGTAATTTGTATACTAGTCAAATAATCAAGCCGTTAGTAATACCAATTATATTGTGCATGTTGCCTAATTAAAGTTACACGCAGAACGCCCATTTTACTTATTTTGCCTTTAAAACCGCCTTTATGACGCTTTTGATAGTACCGAAATCCGTAGTACAAATTTAATCAATAAATCTGTTGTTGACTGTACAAGAACATATGGATGAACAATGATCGCGAATTTATAATTTTGAAAAACCTATGGAATCGCGATGTTACGCAAATATTACACGGAAATATTACTTTCTGAATGTTAGTTTTGGGTTTCTATATATTTAAGAGGCGTATAGGTTCAGGTTGGCGGAATTACAGAATAATATTTACGACAGAAAAATATACATTTCCATTTTCGATACCAGATGTAAATGAAAATTTTGTCACGAGTTTAAATATAATTCTATTATGTAATTTATTTTCTTGTACGTATAAGGATATGGCTTTTTACGAGGGCTGCTATTTAAGTATCAGGAATCTGGGATTTCAACATTTTTAAACGCAATATATGACCTCCATGGTAAAATTCGTTCTTTTTTTGAAATACTGGCCGCTATTTTCTTTTCCTTATGTACGCTAGTGTTTTGTTTCTGATGTGTTTAAAATGTCATATCGCTGAAATAATGGAACTCACACGTGAAAATATTCGTGCTATGATTTATTACGATTTTCGACGTGGCTTAACGCAACAACAGTGCGTAGATCAATTAACTTCAACTTTTGGTGTTGAATCTCCATCAAAAACCACTGTGTATCACAGGTTTAGTGAATTCAATCGTGGACGGAGTAAGCTCACGGACGAAGTTAAGGAAGGTCGCCTGAAATCAGTCGTTGTGCCACAAAACATTGAAGCTGTACGAAAACTAATTATGCAAAACCGTCATGTTACGTATCGCGAGATTGAGGCTTCTCTGGGCATATGTATGACAAGCATTAATAAAATATTACATGAACATTTGTTCGCGTTGGATACCGCACAACCTAACTCAGCATCAAAAAGAAGCTCGCGTCGAATGGTGCAAGAATATGTTAAAAAAAATTAACGGAGGTGACACAAAATCTGTTTAAAACATCTACACAGGTGATGAATCTTGGATCTATGCGTACGATCCCGAAACTAAGCAACAATCTACTGTTTGGGTGTTTCAAAATGAGCCGAACCCTACGGTGACTCGTGCAAAAAACACTTTAAAGCAAATGGTGGCCTGCTTTTTTGGTATTAATAGAATCGTAAAACGGTCAATTCGGAGTGGTACACGGCCATTTGTTTGCCGGAAGTATTTGAAGAAATACGTAAAAACAACAAGCGACGCAGAATCATTCTACACCACGACAATGCCAGCTGTCACACATCACGCGAAACAAATACATTTTTGGAGGGTCAAAAAATAGAATTGATGGGTCATCCACCGTATAGCCCACACTTGGCACCTAATGATTTCTATTTATTCCCAAATGTAAAGAATAAATTACGTGGTCAACGATTTTCGACCCGTGAAGATGCCGTCGACGCGTTCAAACAGCACGTTTCAGAGATACCGCAATCAGAGTGGAAAAAATGCTATAAAAATTGGTTTTAACGTATGCAAAGTGTATCGATCATCGCGGAGAATACTTTGAAAAACAATAAACCCATATATGTTTGTTTAATTTTTCTATTCCGGATACATAAGTGGCAGCCCTCGTATGTCCACTGTTTGTTTGACGTCAATAATCGGATAACGTTTATTTTGATCTGTTTCTTATTGGGATATCCGATTAAATATATATACCGTATAGTCAATTTATTTATGAATAAAATACAGAGTTGATTCTGTTCCCATAAAACTACTACTAGTGTATTCAGTTCACGCTACATGCCGATCAATGGAGCGGGAATTAAACAAAGGGTGATTTCGCGGTCGATATTATGCAAACAAAATGACCTAGAAGCGTTTCGACCTCCATGCCAACGGCGGCGGAACCTCTTAGCAGGCCGAACGGTATCAAAGTTGGGCGACAAGGTCTAAGGGTCATAGCAAACTCGGAATCTACACCATTTTAATTGTGTATTAATATTTCATAATATTGTGTAGAAATATTCAGATCTCATTTGCACCTTGATAATCTTTAGAAGGCGAAGCCGTAATTCACTCGAAACAAACATTTACTGGTGTAGTTTTCCGTCTGCGATATTTCGGATATATATGTATATTTAAAGAGATACTTTCCCGTAACAAAATTATGTATCCTTCCCCAGGTCTTAAATTATCTTTGTGATAAACTTAATCAAAAACGGTTCAGCCAATTTGACGTGAAATCGAAACAAAGGACAAAATTACTTTCTACCTACTTATGAATCTTTTATGTATAAACATATAACTCGTATTAGTTCACTTATAAGAACGGGTGAACCGTTTTAAATGATCACCTATTTGTTAAATCCAATAACAGCAGACGATCAAGTATTACGAAAACGGAAGAAAAATAAATTATAACACTTCTCTACTTATGAGATTGCTGTTTATTTCTTTCGTACTTCGAAGTTAGTAATTTTAGTATTACATTAGTTACGGTAGCTATTTTATGTTGCATCACATTTTGACCAAGTTTGGATTACAATATGTCCAAAAACTGTGATTATTTAAATAATAATAAAAAATAAATAAATCGTGAAAGTAATGCCAATTCATGGATTTTTTCTGACTTTCTGAAAAAAAAGTCAATTTCTTGCCTTCAAATTAGTTTGCCTGTTGAGACGCGTGTAAAAAATCATAGTTTTTTCTTTGTTTATAAATAACTAGCTTTCTGCCCGCGGCTTCGCCCGCGTGGATTTCGGGATTGGGTGTATAGAGGGTTAAGGGTCATAGCTTTTGCCCACGGCTACATATACGCGGAAGTCGGTTTATGGTGCGAAGATTTTATCGCGCTTCCCGTGGGACTATCCGTTTTTCCGAGATAAAAAATGCCGCAAAACTCCTCAAGAATCACTCTATCTATTGATGAAAACCGCATAAAAATCTGTGCAGTAGTTTTTGAGCGAAGCCTTTATTGCGCATCCCGTGGGATCTGTCGATTTTTCCGGGATAAAAAGTAGCCTATGTTACTCGGGGAGAATGTAGCTTTCCAAAGGTGAAAGAATTTTTGAAATCGGTCCAGTAGTTTAAGCGTGAAGAGGTAACAAACAAACAAACAAACAAACAAATAAACAAACAAACACACTTTCGCATTTATAATATTAGTTGGGATTTAAGATTAATGAATTATGACAAAAGCAAACTCTTAAAAATCTCCATACAAACCGACAATTTCATAGTTAAACACCTATAAATACTGTTATAATAGTACAACAAGTCATCAAGTTCGTGGTTCAGTTATCCCTTACCTAACTCATTGATTGTCAGACCACAATTCAAACACAATAATGAGAACTGAAAACATATCATCGAACAATAACACAGGTAATTTATCATACAAGTTAACTGAAGCATTTACAACATAAATATTATAAAATGTCACTTACAACACTTCATATATGGATTTAAAACATTATTGGTTAAAGAAAACAAAGCAAGGGCGAATTGGAGTTGCTGAACGATTTCTCGAAATGGAAATACTTAGGTCGCGGCATGGTTCCCGCTGGGGGTTCCCGGAGGTGGCTTGGTGTTCCCGGGGGCTCCCTAAATGCCTGAGGAAGGCCATCCCTGAGGGTTTTTAGTGGGTAGGCCTCCCCCTTCTGGGGAGGAGAGCCCCACATAACCGCCGGCTCGCCACAGCCGGGGTATGCAATTTAATGCATTTTCCTCAAGGAAAAAAAAAAAAAAAAAAAAAAAAAAAGTCGCGGCATCGTCACAGAGTCGAGGGCGATCTTGATGGTAGTCAGTTAACACCTTGTCAGGTGAGACTTAAAAGGTCATAGTGTATACGTTATGTAGTAATGCTATGTAGATGGTTTGCGGTTTGTGTATTCTACCAGCTGATTGAGACAGTACCACCACACACACCTGTGTACACTACACCAGGTGATGTATATAAAATAAATATGCTTTTCGACACTAATATTATCAACTTAATTTAATTTTAATAAGTTTTCACCCATGAAAATTATGATTGTTATGAAGATTTAAGAGTTTTTGCTCTTTCCATAATAACTAGTGCACGGAACAGCTAGTTTAATTTTATGTACTTGCAGAAAGAAAGTCAATGTAAGCGTAACATGGATAAACCTAAAATCAGCGTGATTTCTGGGACCTTAAATAATGCAATGCAATGGAACTTATGTCATCTATACTAATATTATAAAGAGGAAAAGATTTGTTTGTTTGTAATGAATAGGCTCCGAAACTACTAAACCGATTTTAAAAATTCTTTCACCTTTGGCAAGCTATATTATCCCCGAGTAACATAGGCTACTTTTTATCTCGGAAAAATCGACAGAACTCACGGGATTATTATTGCGCATAAAGGCTTCGCTGAAAAACTACTGCACAGATTTTCATGCGGTTTTCATTAATAGAGAGAGTGATTCTTGAGCAAGGTTTTGCTGTATTTTTTATCTCGGAAAAACGGGTAGTCCCATGGGAAGCGCGATAAAACCTTCGCGCCATAAACCGACTTCCGCGCATATGTAGCCGTGGGCAAAAGCTATGACCCTTAACCCTCTATAGACCCAATCCCGAAATCCACGCGGGCGAAGCCGCGGGCAGAAAGCTAGTTTTATATAATCATGAAAATTACACTTACTGTTTATTTGTAGGCTGATTTATAGGATTATTAATAAATGCTTTATAAAAGTTGCAAAAGAAGGGTAGTATATTTCAAATAAAATACAATTTTCTGTTTTTATTTGCTATTCGTTTCTTTACGCTTTTATTGTAAAATTTTATGTTTACAACTTATTATTACAACAATAAGCTAAAAGATGAAATACTATTTTGAAAGTTCCCAGGCATACTCGTATACTATACTATTGACGTCAGAAAATCGTAAGTACATAAAATTAAACAACCTATTCCGAGTACAAATAATAACATTTTCATTAGTTATGTGTTTATAAAAACGGAGAAAGACAATGATATTTATACACGCACCACAACAGATATTAAAGTAACTAAAGCCGTAATTTAAAAAAAATTTAAATGTTTTCAGAAAGTTATAGGCGGTAAACTCAAATTTTTGGGTAAATTGTAATCAAATCTTGCGAGATTTGATCAAAATGTTATGCATCATAAATTAACTAACGGCCGTTTTCAATAACCTATCTATCCTTTGTTTTTGCTACTAAAGATAGTAAAATCTATCCTTATGCCCTAACTTGCGTTTCAATAACCTACTGATGGATAGCATCGCCTACCGAAGTTACCTATCCATCGTCGGGAGGACGGATAGCTTACTAGAGATAGGGACGCTCATACAAATCTGATGTAACTGCATTTCAAAAAAGTTTCAACTTAGGTACTCTCCGATAGGCGGAGCTATCTCTAGTGACGACATTTGGCTATCTGTCAATATGGGTGGATTAAAACACAGATAGGCTTCGAAAAAATTAACTATAATAATATTATAACTTAAATTACAAAAGTATCGTAAATCCAGATACTTACAGAATCCATTTTTTCCACTTTTGCTTATATTTTATATCAAAAACATGTAATACACACAAATTGGAGGCAACAAATTATCTGTCAGTAATGTTCGAATGACATCACTTGTCATTTATAAACGTTTCGTTCTATGATTTTTATAAAGAACACCAGCAAATAAAGTGAAAATGACGATCTAAGTTTTTTTTTCAATTATAGTATCATTGTATGCACTTTTTACAACATAATATTTAAATATAAAATACATCAATAAATTGTACATATGTTTTAAACGTACTAAAGCTTTATGGTTAGCAACGAACAAAACGTTCTACAGGGCTTGGATAGACGAGAGGGCATAAAGCTATCCTTAGTTAGACAAAGATAGATAGCTCGTATCTTTGATTGTGAAACGCAGACTACAGATAGATAACAGCTTACTGCTAATCGGAGATAGCAATTTATCTTTGATCTTAGATAGGTTATTGAAAACGGCCGTAAGTCGTGTAATATAAAAGTTTATTAACTTGAAACTACGAAAGAAAGAAACGGCAATTTAAAGAGCTATTATTAAAATAAGTAATCAATTTCGCTGTATCTCAATAGAAGCTACATAAGTAGTCTTATCAAACTCGAAATTTATCTGCAGAAGAAACGAATTTACTTCAAAAACAGAAGAATCATGTCATGAGTCATGGAGTATTTTTTAAATGCAGCAACTTGATCGGTAAGCGATTCAAAAATGTCTTATTTTATTACGTTTAGCAAGTAATTTTATTTCTTTTTCAACAGGTTAGTGCAAATGATGAAGAGTGATCGATGCAAGGTCACCGGGGCCACTGTCATTGAAGATTCTATTCTGTTCGCCATTCGCCCCTATCGGTAGCACCACTGCCGGCGTCGTAGATAATACCAATGCGAGAATGTCATCTCCGAATCTCGTCTTTGTTCATTACTACCCATATCTACAATATTACATTTTGTTAATACCTACAAATGGACGTAAACAGCAGCCTTACGTTTTTCATTTTGATTTTATCTTAATAATTGTATATTGCTACCATAAATTTATTTAATGAGACGAACCAAGCGTAATGAATGATCCTGACGTATTATCACTACATTACTAAAACAAAGTTGCTTTCCGCCGTCTGTCTGTCTTTTTTTTTTTTATTAGATAGTGATTCTTAAGGAAGGGTTATATGTATATTACATGCATAATATAGTAGAGAAACTGATAGATTTAGAGGTTTCTAATGTGATGTCGTAAATAAGCACGTTTTTTTGAGCTTATATTGCAAAAACACTAGCTAAACCCTACGAGATAGACCAAAATAATGTACTACAGTATTGTCCACCTTAAAAAGTTCAACAAAAAAGTCCACGATGGTATATGTCTATCTCTTAGGGATAACCCACCATAACCATTTTTTCATTGCACCCGTGCGAAGCCGGGCCGGGTCGCTAGTCTATCTATATAGAAGGAGTTGTAGTATTAAGTAATTTAGATTCGATGTGAAGTGCTAAGTGAAAAATGTATGACCTCAATTCTTAGAGCAATATGACTTTAAAGTTTATCCGAGGCATGTTACATTCTTTTTTGTCTTCGTCTTCAGTTTGTTGGAATAGACTAGAAATCAATACTAATACAATTATAAATATGAAAGTATATGTCTGTCGTATTGAAACCAAAACGACTGAACCGATGTAGTTTAAATTTGGCATGTAGATAGATTGTAACCCGGGAATTGAGCCTCTGGAAAAAACAGCACTTCTTTCCTCTCGGAAACTAATAAAAACTCCAGAACTGTATTTGAGGACGGTAAATACATGGGATAATTTTTATTTGCAAAAAGTATCTCCGTCGATGCCGATATAACGCGCGCAGAAAATTACTTTGTCATAAGTCAGTTCCTATAGTCTTGATTCTTTACTTCGCAAGTTACTCATATGTATGTCAATATATCCAATAACTGTCCTATTTCTATACAGAGCGCTAGGGAGCCGTGCATTGTTAGTTACGTAGTATTTATAATAGACGACCCAACTTTGCTGGGTCAATGGGGTTCTGTTCCCCACTTCACAGCGAACACACCGACAACACAGCACGATGGAACTCGAAGGAAGATCGATACCTAACCAAGTTTCCCCTTACAAGTAAATATTATGTAGAATTTTATGATGCCTTATCTAATCGGAAGAAATAATGTTTAATTAGATACATTGCGTAACCTTATCATTAGTTTATATTAGCACTAATTGTTACTACTTTTTCATACTATATAATACTAAAAACATACATTTTTTATTAATTATAATTGGTCCTTTTTAAATAGATATAGTGACATACTAAGAATTATTTGAGGAAGGCGAAATCTCGTGTGTGTCTTTAGGCTTGCTAAGTTTGTATTGGATGATGAAAGCATTACTACAAACTACCCATAATTGAGTTATCAAGTAGTCCTTCAGGAACGAAGAGAAGATCTAAGCATCTCTCTAGACTCAGGTAATAGGGTTTAAAGTGTAGAGTTTTCTTCGAAACGTTTATAAGATAATGTATTAACAAAACCTATCGAAATTATTAATCCTGTGGAAAGTCACGATAACCTAAAATTTGAGAGTTGCTTTTTATTTCGCAACTTGTAGAGCTCTTATAATAACTCGATAATTTATCTTTAATTCATGACCATGATGAATTATAATTGTTGTAGACGATTTTTTTTAAATAAAAGAGCCTTGTGCAATCTCTAAGTTTGGTCGCGGACAAATACCTAACGTCACTTGGAATAGAAAGCACTTGCTCGACGACCGCAGTCCGCAAGATAATGGAGGCTGAGTCACCGCTGCTCCCGTTGTGGCGCGATTCTACGTACGATCGATAACAGACTAGACATTACTTTGCGGCTCTTGTCGCTTGAAATAGCGGCGAGTTTGGGAATATCGGTGCAAAGCTCGACGTTTTGTTAATTATACCTGTCGCTGCGCTTTGTGTGCGCCAGACATGGCGACAATTTACGCCGCTACGTCACTTGTAGGCCGACGATGCACGCGAAACTGTAAACTTTATTGGCCTTTTTATTGCGCTCATAGAAATTGGATCGAAAGATGCGAAATGTTGCTGCAGAGTTGAGAAACTCAGAAACAAAATAGCATCTACACTCAGCAGTACAACTTTTACAATTAAGCTATCCATGCTGTGCTCAGAAATAAGAACTTTTAGAGCGCCTCCGTGCTTAGGAAAACAGGTTTTCTCACTAACATTATATTATTTAGTGGTGTGCGAATGA
This sequence comes from Scirpophaga incertulas, assembly GCA_036419045.1. Lineage (NCBI taxonomy): Eukaryota > Metazoa > Arthropoda > Insecta > Lepidoptera > Crambidae > Scirpophaga > Scirpophaga incertulas. The sequence continues at coordinate 3,421,048 of CM071646.1, read as the reverse complement.
AAAAATTATCACACATTTCTAAAAATACCTATTTCCGACGAATTCTAGTCAACAGATAGAATGTAGTACCCAGATCCCGGCGGAGCATCCCTAAAACAAGACTAGCCAGATCTTAATGGATCTGAGTTTCCATCAAATTAATTGGTCGGTAAGTGATTCTAAATTAATTGCAAGAATTCTACCCGAAGACCTAGAAAAAACCCACAAAGGTGACTTAATAAATAGTGAACAAACTGAGAGCTAGATAGGTTTGCACAAACTTTTTGCATTATCTCCGGCGTGAATAATTCGTGTCAATACAGATTCCCAGCCTTGCTCTGAGCGGAAACTTCAAAAGACAGTTAGCCAGACATTACACCTTCCAATAAGTAATCCAATTAATTGCTTCAAAAATGTTCCTATATCTGAATTAAAAAAAGACTTCATTAAAAAAGAAAAATTGGAAATATTATTTCGAATCGACTATATTATCTTTCCCTTTTTGTGTGCGACACGGTGGAGAAGCAGAGAGCGTACGGGAATAAATTTAATCACAGTTTTTATTAGTATTATAATAATAAATTAAAGCATCTCAACTGAGTGGACAGTTATTTTGGGCCACACAATCGTAGCAACAAAAGATATTGCAAGAAAAGCTTTATATAACATTCTCAACTCTCGTGATTCATGCTGAAAAAATGTCCTATAGTACTTCGATGACGATGTAGCGGTTATGCAATACAGTTCAATAACTCCATTCAGCGTGTAGAGAGCAGCATCAATGCAGAGATACAAAAAATAAATAAGTTCGTCCTTTTTGTATTGATACGTAACAATCCATACATTCCATCATCCATCTCCATACACCCTGTGTTCATTTCCTTTAAGTGGATATAATAAAAATACTTCTTGCACTCACACCAATTAACCTAGCCCAACATAAGAACTATAAGGCTTGTGTATCTTGGGTAAATAATAGATAAGTATACATATATTAATATTATTTTTTTTGGAATATATGCCGTGACTGAAGAGGTAATAAGAGGAAGCCTGAAAGTAGCGCCAGTGGTAGAAAAAGTGAGAGGAAGTAGATTAGCATGGTTTGGACATGTGATGCGGAGGGATGAAAGTCATGTCACAAAACGAATGTTGAATATGAAAGTGGAGGGATACACGGGCAGAGGAAGGCCGAATAAAAGATGGATCGATTGTGTGAAGAATGATATAAGAATGAAAGGAGTAAGCATGGAAATGACGGCTGATAGAGGAATGGAAGAAAAAGATCTACTGCGCCGACCCCAGATAATGGGAAATGGGCAAGAGGATGATATGCCGTGACTGAAGTTCAAACTGGACTCAAATTTGGAACCTCAAAGAAGGATGAACCGAAGGATGTCGAAAATCTTAGAGATGCCAAGGATTCATAAGGTTTCAAGATATAACATTGGCATCTATTAAAAAGACACGCTCCACATTGGACCTTATCTGCGTATGTCAGGTCAAGTTAATTACTTAAAGGTAAAATAAGAGTAACACCATAACTCAATTTATGGCTTTCATGGTTGGTTGTCATCAAGAGATGACAGTGGAATGATAAAAGTGATTCAATAATGATTTTGCACGTCGAAGAAACAGTAAACGCGACGTTTACAGGGCGGGAGACCTTGTACGGGAAAGAAAAGTCCGCAAGTTTTTATCTCTTCGTATTGTTACATAGTCGTCAACTGCAAACTGGCCTTAGCGCAAATTGTTTACGATCTCAATATTACAAGATTTGAGCAATGTCAGGTGACGTTGTATTTATGAGTGAACTATGAAGCTTCACCAAGTAAACTAAAGTAATATTAGTCAAGGAAAAACTGTTTTGGGTCATTTTTAAAAAGTTACGTCTCATACTGACTGGTGAATAAAGTTAATTTAAATGAAAAAGATCAAGATATTTCATCATAAATAACCAGTCATAATGACAAAATATTCGCAGCATATCTGCAACTACCGCAAGAGCCGCAGGGTATATTGCCGACTTCCGACATTAGATGGCAAGATACAGTAACCAGTAATTTGATTTACCCCTTACCCCTCAAACCGGAATACACTGTTTCGCAACAGAAATACGTGAAACGGAGTTACCCAAAAAGATGACCCTGGGTATAGTTGCTTTCCAGTGCAAGAAACACTTGATTTGTTATATTTTATCAGGAGTATGATAAAGCATTTATCATAGTTCAAAGTAAACACTGTAAGGGTTTATACTTACACTTATATAAAATCTAGGGTAAGGGATAAACATGGCGGTCGAATCGCAAAAGCGCACCCTGCCATGTGCCTCGTATGGGCCTAAAGAACTCGGGGAGGTTTTAGTGGGTAGGCCAGTCCTCTATGACCGGAGAACCCCACACACGGCCGCGCCAGCGGGTGTCATGGTGCATAAGGTCGCATTTCCCCCCCACAAAAAAAAGGGTAAGGGATAGGCATACATCTATATATATAAAAATGAAACCCGTTTGTGGAAGTCCAAGGATGGTTCTTACGGAAAAAAATATTAAGAAAATCTCTCAGAAATATTGAAAAGTATACATTTAATTTTGCATATGTTAAAAAACGCGCGTTACGAATGTCAATTTTTTTTTTTATACGAATGTCAACTTCATTCACAGCCATAGACTATATTAAAAGAGCATCGTTTCAACTATACAAAATAAAGTAGTGCATCAAAGCTACGCTAAGGCGGTACGAAGTTCGCCGGGTCAGCTAGTATTATATACATATAGTTTTTTCATTGAAATATATATTAACAACCATGACTAAGGCACCGGGACTCGAACCCAAGACTTACAAGTGATGACGAAACTTTGAAACAGATATCTGTAGCTACACCTACGGAGGGACGTCTAATTCATTGGATAATTAACATGAATCCACGTTAACTGTACTTATACATCATTGGCGAAAAAGCCATAAAATAATTGTTGATAGACATTCCTGCCTGTTATTCAACCACACTGCCACATTCAACAAGATTAATTTCCCAACGGTATGTCCGTCATTCCTGTCATTTTATCACTTAAGCGAGACCTGATTCTAATTTATATATGAAAGATTTTCTTTACAAATCCAGCGTTTTATGCTTTCTGCCATATTTCCAAAAATTTGAAATTGAGTTAATTCATGAGTGGATTCCCACCATCTGCTATGATACATATCAGAATTGTATGGGAAAAGCCATATTGGATGTCGCTAAAGGCATGATTACCGCAAAAGAAATATGAGCTTTAAATTAGCTTCTAATGAGAACCAATAATAATTTATCTAACAAGTATAACCTCACCAGACAAGTACAGTATCAAAGCTTCCAGGTTTTGATACAAGTGAGCATAATTCAGAGAAATTATTTAAAATTCATAGTTTTTTTAATAAACTCATAACTGAATTAATGACTGGATAGGAGTAAACATTGGAGACTCAAAAGCATATTTTGAAGGTGTATTAATAAATTTTACGTTCCCGAGTACTCTTCAGAGCAGGTTGGGGTTAAAAACAATAAACACAAAAGATGAGAAATCTAAAAAAGCTAATCCAAAAAATCTTCATGAACTAATCAAAAGTGGTTTGCATATCTCAAACTGTCGAATAGTTAAGAGCATTAAACATATTCATTTCATACTTTTATTATGAGTCCGTTCTTAAAGTACATGATTTGTAATTTCTTCTTTAAACTTAATGATGTACAAGTCTCTCTTAGTACTAGTCTACTGATCGATCAGCACGTCAATTTTTAGCCTGGTAAGTATGTGTAACATTTTGACATATTAAAAAAACCATCTTTTGCACAATAGGATATATCTTTTAGCCATTTCAGTTGGTCAGCTAAGCTATAATGTGTCAATAAGTTAAAGATATAACCAACAAGCTAAATAGCAATTTTATTTAGCTCTCTAGTGTCCTACACCACGTTTTCTGGATTGATTTTTATAAAATCATTTCATTTAAAATTGTCCAGATAATATTTAGCAATGCCAATGACTAGCACAGTACATTTTCATTGACATTGATTATCTATACACATCTTGAGGTATTCTTCTTTGGAGACTTTAAGGTGTAATTTTGCTATCATCATATGTGTTTAGCAAGTAAATTGGGAGTATTTAATATTCTGAACTTGTCTGTCATGCTGTCCTTAATATGATACTTTAATGTAATTTAATGTAATGTACACTTGGTACATTGTACGAGGGGCGGTCAAAAAGTTCGCGGAATGGCGGGGTTGGCGGGGGCGAGGTCGCTCCTCCAGGTAGCCGCTACTTGAGTAACTCATAATTACTATATATGCCAATTTCTAGCCTAATTGGGTCATTAGCTTTCGAGTTACAAACGAGTAAACAAGTAAATCGGGAACAAACTAGCCACTATGGAGAAAATTGAACATCGCGCCGTCGTAAAGTTTCTCACCAAACAAGGAAAAACGCCTCAAACTATTTTGCAAGAGATGTTAGCTGTTTACGGAGACTCTGCTCCTGGTAAAACCATGATTTACAAATGGCACGGCCTTTTCAAGCAAGGAAGGGAGTCAATTGAAGATGATCCTCGACCTGGACGGCCCATTGAGGCCACTACGCCGGAAATCATTGAAAAAGTTGAAAAACTTGTATTGGAAGACGGAAGGTTGAAGAAGAAACAACTTGCAGCATCAGTTGGAGTATCAGAAACCACAATTTTAAATATTCTTCATCAACACCTTGGCATGAGTAAAGTGTGTTCAAGGTGGGTCCCGAGAATGCTCACGCCGCTGCAAAAACGTGAGCGCGTCAACTGTTCCCGCGAGTTTTTGGACCGCTGTGGAGAAGATAGGGAAGAAATTATGGCCCGAATTGTAACCGGTGATGAAACTTGGGTTCACCACTATGAGCCTGAGTCAAAGCAGGAGTCGATGCAGTGGCACAAAAAAGGCACACCACCCCCTAAAAAAAAGTGTCGCAATCGGCCGGAAAGATCATGGCGACTATTTTTTGGGATACTGAAGGTATTCTTTTGATCGATTATAAAGAACGTGGTGTTTCTATAACGGGAGAGTACTACGCTTCCCTATTGGACCGATTAAAAGAAGCTATTAAAGAAAAAAGAAGAGGAAAACTGACAAAAGGTGTACTCCTTTTGCACGACAACGCGCCCGTTCACACGAGTCATGTTGCGACGGCTGCCATTCATCGATGCGGTTTTGAACAACTACGCCATCCACCCTACAGTCCAGGCCTGGCCCCTAGCGATTTTTATTTATTCCCAAAGATGAAGAAAGAGCTGCGTGGAAAAAAATTTAGAGACAATGATGAAGTCAAGTCGGCGATTTCGGCGTATTTTGACGCCCAAGATAAAACCTATTTTTTCGACGGTATTAATAAGTTATATGCCAGATCCGAAAAATGTATTCGTGTTAAGGGGGAATATATTGAAAAGGAAAAATAACATAATGTATCATTTCATCTTTTTTCCCAGTCATTCCGCGAACTTTTCGACCTCCCCTCGTATGTATCAACTTTAGATTAAACTCTGTTTAACTAAAATGTTGATACAACTACTGACTGACTGAATATATATAATATATAACTATATAACTTTGCTGAGGTACCCCAAGAGTTGCACTTGATATGCCTGACTTTATTGCTTTTCTTTAAGGACAGGTGTGACTCGTCTAAACAACCATTTATGGATTTGCAGACCCATCTCCAAGCCGATTAGTGATAATAGGACTCCTCCAGAAAACCCGTTTATCTAGTATTATATACATGTAATTTCTTAAATATTTATATTCATTTATTTGCAAGACTTGGGCACCATTGACACTATTGGGCATGTGCCTCTGTGAATGTTAAGTGATCTTACGTGATTTGGTCTTGTATGTCATGATGAGCAAGTCTCTGAGTCAGTTGAGATTTCTCGAATGCAATGTCAGGTGATTCATCCACAGATAAAATAACAATATCAAAAACATTGCAGTTATTAACAGCCTCTGTTGTAGGGAAATCTGTAGTAAGAATGACATACGATGATTGAATTTTGGATTCTTTTTTATAGATTTCCTTGTGGGACTCATTTTTATAGGATATGACAGAGTTATGGTTGAAGACATAACTTATAAAGAAGTGTCTATTTTCCGTGTATAATATTTGTAATTATTTACTGGATGTGCCTTTTTAAAATGTGATTTTAAACATGAAATCCACTGCACTAAACTCTATAGATATCCTGGCATATATCCAAGAAGACAGCTGTACAGTATTGCTTCTTTGCAAAAGCTGTAGTGAATTTATGTTTCCTTCTGCCCATGCCTTTGTCTGCATTGGTGTGAACCACTTTGTGAAATTCTCTGGCTCATAAGCTCACTGTGTTAAGATGAATTTTTACATCAAATTCAAATCATAAAGTCTCCTCTCATCATTGACAACATAAATGTTTTAAACTAGCTAGCAATTAAAAAAATTATTGAATTGGAATTATAGTAAGCAATATGTGAAAAAAAAAACAATATAAACTTTTGCACACATCTATGGACATCAAATATAAGCAATCTATCAGTTGTCCAAAATATTGGAAAATCCTACTCAAGAAGCGAATGTAAGAAACTACATGTCTAATTATATATCTCCATTTTTCATATATGAATGTTATAATAATAAGCTCAAAACAGACATTCAAAGCATAATTGTAAATATCAATCATTACATTTTAAATTAAAGCCATGCTGTTTGGTTTGATATGCCTATACTTTATAAGATTTTAGTAAGATATTTTTTTTTTTATGATTTTATAAACTTTTCATAAATGGGTGGATCAACTTTTTAATGTAGAGAATCAACTATTTCCCAAAAAAAAAAAATCTTCTCTTTTATCTATAAAAGTTGGTGAAGCTCACTAATCAACTACTGAAGTATACGGTCTTGTATAGTGCAGCGCACTTTTTGTATTACTTTCATAGTTATTAGTCGTAGTTTAAGACGCGTCGATTAAAAGCGTCCCCTGGGTCACGATAAGAAAATAATTGGTTTAAGATAGAAAACGAAATAATTAATCAGAGTAGCATTTATTAACCTCTTAACCTAACCCTTAAAGATCTCTACACTTATTGCGGTATAACTAATTGTTCGCAATACAGCACGAAATAGTAAAAAACAGTTCACATTATGTCTCTTGGGTTACATTTCCAAATAATGTGGCAAAACTTTCGATATTTTTCACTTTAGAGTAATCCTCCTGAGTATCTGAAAATATAACAAATATATCTAATGAAAACACATATATTTTGGAAAAAAACAAACTGATTAATTCGATATTTTTCGAGTAATATTACGAAATGTAGGTTCATATTAGGGGACAAAAACGTTACCCAAGAGACAGATCCTGTGACTCAGGAGACATTTTAGTGCTGACGATGCTACATAAACATTCTAAAAAAAATTAAGTAACAAAAACATCTCTACCAATTATACCTAAACAACAACTATTAATATTCTAATTTAGGAGCTTATATATTGAGATCAATAATTAACAATAATAACACTTATTTGAAACTTATATGTTGAGATCAATAATTAACAATAATCACACTTATTTGCAAACTTATATACTTATTGAGATCAATAATTAACAATAAATCAAAATAATTTGCAAACTTCTACCTAATTATCGTAATAACACTTACAGAAATAGGCAACATAAACATTGATTGGAAGATTAAATAAAGAAATTGACAATGCAGTATTATTTCTCATTGATATCAATTACGCGATTCTATATTGTCCTCGGTCTGCTTTGTACAAGACGGTCTCGGACCTTCTTCATCAGAGCCATCAGGTGTTGTATACACAATATTGTACCAATTTTTATTTATACCCTGACTCAGTCCCAACAACTGAATCTCATGTAATGGAGACCTTTGTTTTTGAGGTATTTTGTACTTAATGAGTGGCATATCGTCATCAGAGGTAGAGCACACATCCTCATCAATAAATTTCCGATATACTTGAGACATATCATTATTAAATGGCATCGTTTCATAATTGAAATGATCTTCACTTTTCTTCCCACTGCGAGTAGACTTAACTTTAACAATATTTTTTTTTGCTTTATCAGGTAGAGGCTGATACACTTTAGGTGAAAGGCAATCACAAAAGCCTCTTTTACAGAAGCAACTAAGATTCCTGTAATGTAGTTTACCGTGATCTTTGGAAAATATTTGATGAAGTTTTCTTGTCCCAGAAAGTGTTTGTAATGTAGATGGTATATGATTTTCTATGTTTTGTATATCTTCTTGTGAAATCATAAATAGTTTAATCTTACTGACATCTTTGAGACACTCGTAGAAATTGTCTGCATTTGAGATGTCTGTACCTCTAGCTACCATATCATCTGCGGATCTTTTCAGATAACCACCGATTCCATCGGCAGGCCCTTTGCCGTGACCGGCCTCAAAAAAAGACCAGGTCATTGCTTTGTATCCGTAATTGAATGTTAAAGTCGAGCTCAAGTAAAAATTTTGTTTTTGACGGTATTGACTGAACGGGCCATCAGACCAAAAATGTACAGTTGTTACATCAGGATACAAAGTTAGAATGTCTTTCATTACTGGATCTAGATGGGCCCATATAGCTGCGGGATTGTGTTTAATGCTTGATGACAAAGTACAGTAAGATTCAACTTTTTTGTTATTACCTGCCAATATATATACCACAACTGTGTGTAGTGATACCTGATGCCTGGAGCCGCCGAAATGGTGAGCTTGAATCTCTTCATGATGCTTGCAACTGTAGTTTTGACTAAAATCTGCAACAATTACTGCTTCTGTCGAACGTATATCATCTACTGCTTGCCTGAAACTAATGAATTGCGTTTTCATATTGTATATGTGTTTTTTCAATAGTTTTAGTTCAGTATTAAATAATTCTAGTAGCTTAGATATTTTCCCTGTTTTAGTGAGAGACACATTTTTAAATACTTTTTTTTCTGTTCCATTGTTATTATAAACTTCTTCGACTCTTCCCCATTCCTTCCACTCAATGTTTCCAGAGCACAATTTAGAATCAGTAGATTGAATTATTAAATTTGAACATTTATTGCAATTGCCATACATGCACGCTTGTAACTTGGTATTACAAGCTGTAGCTGCAATGAGTTGGTCGATATCATCAGTATCAATCACAGCCTTATTTTTTAGAGCAGTCGCTTTATATTTCGGGTTGGTATGAGATTTACACAAACACATTTCACGACCACTGATTGTAGGCTTAATAACATAGAAAGGTTTATTTTTTGTAAAATAATAATAGGAACATTTCAATCTCGGGTTTTCTAACTCGAAAGTTTTGTACAAAGACTTCATTGCATCCAGGAGAAAACGTTTCTGCACTTTGTTACCATTTCTTGTAACAGTTTCTTTTTTTCCTGCTGTTGGTCTTGATATATCTTCACGATGGAAAAATTCTTCAATCTTAGCCCTTAATTTTGTTTTAGACAAGTCCATGTTGATATTAGTCCGTAATGGCCCTTTGATTCCTAAACTTTCTTTAATCAATACTTGTCTATCAGATTCGTTTACACTTTCAAATACATTTTTGATTACTTTCTTTTCTCTACGTTTACGCAGACTTTGGTACTTATTTTTAATTGCAGAAGAAAGTAGCTCGTATTTTGTAGTTTCGTCGGCCCTTATTTCTTCAACTTTTTCAGTTCTTTTTCTTTGGTAGCGTTTCTTCATTTTCTCATATTTTTTTCTTAGCTTTTCATTTTCCTCTTGAAGTCTTAAGTTTTCTCTGAATAGCTTAGATTGGTCTTTTCTTACCTTTTTCCTACCTTCAGATCTTCTGTTAACATGCAAACTAGGAGTTATTTCACTGGAGACTATTGTTTCATCTTCACTTTGCTGAGAGAAAGTCTGAATATCTACAATCGGTGGATCGACATTTTGATGTAATATTGACGGTGAACTTGGAGGAGTTATGTTGATAACCTTATTTAAATTCTTTTTGTTCTGTCTTAAATTTTGTTTCCGTAGTCTCCAAATTACTCTAGCAATACGTTTCTCCTTAGTTGACAGATCACTCACTAGTCGTTTTTTAACATGATAGTTCTCACGTTTTTTGCGTTTACTCTCTTCATACTTTTCTGGGTTTTGTTTCAACTTTGCTTTGTAGCGTCTTTGCCTTTCCGCTGCTGTTAACGGCATTGTTATCTAAAATAACGTTTTTATTTTATTTATTAAAAGTTAACTGTTATTCGATCTTATGAAAATTTACTATTTTAGAAAAGGACAAAATAAACCATGCTTATGTACATGTTAGCTAAATAAACCGAGGTTTTTTTAAGGTAACATCACACATATTAGCTGGGTTCTTTAGAAAATCATATTTTGAGCATTACATATAGGTACTAGAAGAAAGGGAATCAAGCGAATCCAAAAAATATGCGTGAATAACAACTTTAATTAGTATTATTATAAAGTACCTACGTAGAATGTATCCTGGGTCACAACGATTTGTCTCTTGGGTCACGATTTTCGTAACCTAGTGGAACTGTAACCCAGGAGACAATTTCTTTTTATGAGACTATTAAAGCAATGTGGTTTATGATTGCCTTAAACTTTCCACTAAATCTACATTTTAGTTTCTATATTATTCCAGTAATGAACATTAATAGTGAATATCGTAAGTACTTACCGGTTTTTTCCGCGTCACCCAGCAGACACACAATAAACACACGCACTCTTATTGAGAGCCGAAGTCGAAATGGCCGAGAACAGAATTCGTTTTTTATAATGGCCGACTACATCAGGCGATAGCCGAAACTTGTCTCTCATTGGTTAAGCAAAGTGTGTGCCCGTAACATGTATTTAGAAGTCGTTTTTGACCGTTACTCAGGGGACTCCCGCCAGATTAATAAGATGAGGACAAATGTTTAAGCACCAAAATTTGTTTGTAAAATAATATTATTCTAAAAAACACCGTTATATATAAAGAATACGTGATCTTGCTAAGATGTGTCCGGTAATAGCTTAAGAAGTTTCATAGAGAAATTTTACAAATTATACATTTCTGTAGACCAACACAGGTAAGGGGACATAAAATATTTGTATGGCGAGCTAAAATTTTCTCCTGGGTCACGGATTTTTGGTTATATATTTTTAATAAAATATCTAACAAGATTGTTTTAGAATATTATGACAAAATTCTACTTTTAGGTTAGCTTAAAAGCATAGCGTAGAAAACAATATTGTATTTTTAAAGGTAAGTTATCGGTCAGGGACAAGATTTTACAGAAAAAAGTTGATCCACCCAAATACATCTTTGATGTTATTCCTAAATATGTTAAAACAATGATCCGATATGCCACAATGTCATTCCACTTTGTTTGTTATACTTGTAGGAAATCATGCAATTTTCATATGGTAATTTGCAATAGTGCCAAATGTTTGTGTGATCTTACTTATTTGACATATTAATGGATCTTAACGAAATACTAATACTCAGGTACTAACACACTCAGAAATGTAAGAGGTGGACTATACATGATCAGGATTTAAAAAGGTTAAGTAAATAGCACTGCTAAGAAATGTTTTCTATGTTCAATAAGGTTTAGCATTCATGTAATATTTTTGTCTTAAATGTTGGGATGCTTAATTTCAAATTGCTACATTTCTTTGATAACCAATATTTGTCACAATGGCAGATTCTATAATTATGTTAATAGTTTCTTAAATTTTATTAATTCATCACCTTATTGGCTGCTACATGCTGTGGCATGTTTGTGATTTGCAGCAAATGTGAAACCCTCAAGTGAAACTGTACTACTGTAGAAGGCTGTTCTATGCAACCATATTGCAGCCTAGTAAAACCTCTGTAGGTTTTTCTTTTATTAGAGAAAGTGAATCTACTTTCTTAAAAATATATTAGTCACTCACATAGTGAGACCTGCAGCTCAACCTCAGCCTTGTGAAATTAGTATCATTACAAATGTTGCCTTCAAACTAGATTAACAATGCCTTTTATCATAATGAACTAAGGTGCTCAATAAATGTCACAAATATTTTATCTCTATAACTGACAAAAATAAGACTATCAAGCCATGTTCATTAAAAGCTCAATTTATTGAACAAGCTTTATTTATCTGCAGCCACTGTATGCCACACAATATCTGTATCTCTGGAAAAATCATTGTACAGATGGTATATAGTAAATCCATTCAATCCTAATTGAGTTGCATCTCCAGATAAACATTTTCCAACCAATTATACAATGGTTTTTACTAAACAAGTTAATATTTATCATGCAGTACATACTTTTGTTTCTTCTTTCTGTTCAATGGAAGATATGATCCTCCATGAGGCTCGGCGGGCGCCTATGACATTCTTGTAAGCGACTGAAAGGAGATTCCTTTCTTCGACTGTTAGTTCATTGTCTGATACATTGCGTGATGCAACATTTTTCATTGCCTCCACCATTTCTGGAAAAAATAAATGTTGCTAGTTTACTTCACCTCTTGATAAAAATCATTTTTAACCATGCAGTTGTGATTTGATTCCATTTTAACTGCAAATATATAAATAGAAACTAGATATTTTTAACCACACCCAAGTATTTATTAGAATTTCAATACAGTGTTATTAATAAACTGTTTCCTGCTTAAAATATCATGAATATTTTCTTCAAATGATTTAATAAAACATGTTTGGATACCATTCAGATTAAAAACATAAATCTCCTTCATTCCCATCACAATAACTATTGCTGTACTAAGTGTGTTAATGGCTCTTTAAATACTAATGCACATGTACTTTTTAGATCAATAATATAAAAAGAACATATATAAGCATAAACCTTCTTTTTCTTTAAATAAATATTGAAATGAAAATAATGTATGTGCTATTTATTTGCAATCACCTAGATAAATCTGCAACTAAGTGGACCTTAGAGTATAAGGTCAATGAACTAAGTATAGGTAACTTGAATTATATAAATTTCCAATTAAAATCAATTAAATTAACATTATAATGAATCTTAAAATTTTACACAATGTTAATAGCTACAACATCAGACAGAGCATGACTAATGCACAAGTCATAGTCAATAAATTTGGAAGGTGGGTCTGTTTCATGTCTTTCAAAGAATCGTCAAGGCAGTTAGACATTACAGGAACAAAATGGTAGTGAAACTACTATTTTATCTTTATTCCACTATTTGACCATAATAGGACATGCATGAACGATTTTTACGAGATCGATCGTCTGCTAGTTCATAGGGATTAGATTGCTGAATTGGTATAAGAATATACGTCCCGTGTGATAAGTGAAGATATGTCATTTATTCTGTTTAAATGCACTATTGCGTACAAAAGCAAAGATCGGGCGAAGATTAAGACAATATACTAATCTTTATCTATCAAAAAAATGTAAAGGGCATCCCGCCGGCGGATGACGCATCGATCGCTGACCAAGCCTAACGATACCATTGATTCGTAAGATTGGAAATAATATGCTAAAATATGAATGTGCAAGGATATATTTCGGACCAAATTGAAAGCACTAGGCCATATAACACAAATATAGAATCAGAAAATTCTAAGACAACCCAAAAAACGTAATTCAACTGTCGGCAAAGTTTATAAGAGAATTTTATTCCCAATAGCAAATATATTACAAAAATATGTACTTACCATCATAGCGCTCAGCTTGCTCGGCAAGCTTTGCTTTGTACACATTATCTTCCCTTTCGGACATTGTGGATGACAAATGATTTTTCACTAACTAAAACCGAATCGCCAGGTCACAAATTCACCAAGATGGCCGCGCCCGCCAACCGAATCCGAATTCGATCTTCAACTAAACTCCGCCCATGACGTCACAGACATAGCCGCTTCCGTTCAAAATATTACCATTACCAAAAATTATTGCAAGTAATATTTTTTTGAGCACTGATGAATTTATTGAATAGCATACAATATAAACAAAGGCGTTATTTACATAACTCTGTTACTTCTTCCTTCAAGAATCAATTCAAATTCGAATAGAAAATTGTTAAACTCCTAACTAATAATTTCAGTCTTGGCAATTGGCAACACTTGTAATTAATAATCTATGTTTAATTTCCTTTCACGATAGTCCGAGTCCGAGACGCGCAGACATTATTGCCAAATCAAACTTCAACCCACCTTTTACTTAACAATATATTAAATATAATTACACTATTGATAAAAATTTATCACATTTAGCTAGGTAAAAAGGGGTATGCTTGATAGCCTATATAATGAGAAAGACTAATAGGTGCTGAGCTGAGCAAGTTTTGGTAATTTTCTGTTTCAAGAAGTTATAATAACTTTTTTAGTATACGTTAGCCGCACGTTGACATACTCAGCAATACATACGAAGAATAAGTTTGTGCCTCAAGTTTTGTTAATGTTTTGCAAAATATAACAAAAAATCGTTTACATGTTTTATTTTAGCTTTCGAATTCTGAAATATATCTTGACTTACAATTTATATATCAAATCTAATTATAGTCAAAAAATAACTGCATCTATAAATGGATATCCTATAATATTAGATCCTTTTAATGTAGAACGAGTTATATATTACGTGTCTGGCTTTAATTGGTAGGCGGTTTTTGATTATACGTACATAGACATATATACAAAGTTTTCAGATACTACGTTTCTAAGATTGCCTCTAATTTGAAATTATATTTTTTAATTTTTAGATAGTTAACACATAATCCATGTGCAAGGCCCCTCTGACCTAAAATATCCAGCTTGTGTAGTGATTATTATGATTATGTAATATATCATAATCATGCGAAAAAGTAATGAAAATGACAACAACATTAAAAGTATTTTTGTAGTTAGATAGAAACTTTTTTATGCAAAACAGTATCTGTGTCGTGTTAGTTATTGTGTGAGTGTGTATAAATGTGGTCGATAAATTATTTAGTTATTTGATTATTTTAACGTTAGATTATACAGTTATTGTATTATTGTCCGCTCATGAGTGACAGGAGTCAATCGTAGATGGGTGACGCATCGTCATTGCCGATTTTCCGACAGTGAAATATGAAAATGAAATAGGTAGTTATGAATATAACTATTATGATAAAATTGTTTTATTACGAATACTATAAATATTACAGATTTTGTTTAAAATAAATAACACCTAGAGTATTACATTTTTTACAATAAGAGTAAATATTTTAAAAGTGGCTAGCTTAAATAACATAATGTCAAATACTTAAATTGTATTATTATTTATTTAATTTTTTTAGAATCATGTGTGGTTAATTTTAATAAAATCATAAGTCTTACATAAATTTTAAATAATGACCAAATTTGAACTAGGTGTTGGAAAATTCTTTATCGGACTATGCGGAGCGTTTTTTTTTAATTAAAGTTTAACGGCCTTGGATTACAATTCCATGCAGCCAAATGCTGAACGGTTAAACTGACAGTGACAAATGACAGTGAGTGAAGCGAATCTTGAAAATGCCGAGTCGAGCGTTTTGCTTGTTTGTGCAGTTTTAAAGCATTTTACTGTTTTGAATAAAAATAGTTTTGAAACTAATTGCAGATATTTTTGCATTATATTCTTTATTATCTTTTTCCTTCTTTCTTTAACATTAGATTTAAGAAAATAATTATTTATTGTCGAGTTATAGTCAATGAGTTAGCTTAAGATTCATTAGTGCATTTATTTCATCAACGATATAATACGTTTCTAGTAGTGTATTTATCTTAGTATTTAACTATATATACTAATACTAATAAGAATTTGTGGAACACTATGTCTAACGTAAGCTATGATTTAGACACTTCTGGTGGTTTAATGCCAGTAAGTAAACATATATTCATTTGGACAACTAATTCTATTTAATGCTTTGGTGTCAGATGCCAACAGTGTGACTAAAACCGAATCATTTCAATCTTGTAGCTTATAAGGGCGTTGATCAAGCCGCCGGATGAAGATGCTAATGCTCAGAAACCAAAGAAGCCTCAACACCCATACTACAAGAGACCTGGCAAGGGTCACAACCACGATTCATGCGACGCATGCGGCGAGGGCGGTGATTTGATATGCTGTGACCGTTGCCCCGCTAGTTTTCACCTTGGCTGCTAGTCAGTATATGGAGAGACTTTTTCTTTTTTAACATGACATCTTGACATGATTTTAATTAAGGTATTAAAACCAAGTTTAATCTGTAAGAGTATATGAATATGTATTATTCAAGAACTTTCTTATATTTTTTTTTCTACCTCTATTATGACAAAATGTTTTACTGTTGGTAAGCAGTCATAGTAGTCTAGGGATGCTTGGAACACCAGGGGCATAACATTCACAGTGCATGTATCATACCATTTAAGATCTTATATAAGTAAGATTATATATGATTATCTAGGTAATAAATATAATAGTCAAAAAATAAGTGAAAGGCTTGTTACCTTTTTATATGAATTCTATTATTGATGGCGAAAACAAACTTTAATTTTACAGTGAATTACTCCCACATTATAAATGTGAAAGAAATTCTTAACATATTTTTTAATCAAATTGCAATTCAGTATGGAGAGAGTTTGATACTTGGGAAAGACATGGCTTTATTACTATGGTAAAATATCTCTGGAAATCTGGTGAAGATATAAATTAAATAAAATGTTACATTAATATTGGAATAATTTCTAAAATTAAGAGTGATTGTTTTATTAAACCTATTATAAGCATTTGTTTTTATATACCAATGTGTACAAGCCATGTTAACGAATTTAATGAACATGTACATGGAATGTACTAAATTGAGACTACAGCATTTTGATTTTAGCAATAGTGTGAACTAACCTTCTCAAAGTCTCCTAAATGGTTTTAATATGGAGATGTATTATTATTATATCATAATTTACTGAGACATCATTTTCAGTGATCCACCATTAGAGGAAAATGACATCCCAGTTGGCCTGTGGTTATGCCGCGAGTGCCGCGCGTCTGATGCCGATAAGCCGTCGAGCGCACGTGGCAGCAGGGCACAATCGCCCGCTGACCCTTCGGATAAAAAGACCAGGCAAGGAAATAATGAGTTTGGGCTAGATTTTAAAAAATTTATTAGCCATGCATTGGGAGGTTTGCAACAGCCTAGAACATATCAGATGCAAATACACATGGGTAATGAAGTCAACAGACTCGACTAAATAAATCTAAAGTCCATATAAAATAATTTTATTATTTCATTTTATCTTTACATATGGATAGTACTTCATACATCCTTCCAAGTTTAGATTTATAATTATCAAAATGCATCCAGGGAGCAACTTTAATGACATTTGCTTTTGTTCTTTTATAACGAAATATATCTCATATCCATATATCATCATAAATATCGAAACGATTTTGATAACAAATAGAATATGAATGATACTTTATTATTATTAATTTAAAAGTTTTCTGGAGACACATATTCACACACTCATGGTCAGAATGTTTGTGCTTGGAACTTGCAATACCTGTATACTGAATTTTTCCTCTATTTTTTTAGAGCTTTTGCTTATTGGCAATGTACATTGTTGGTCATTAATATACTGTTTACCATTAATTAATTTATTATGTCCTTGAAAAAACCCAGTTCACAAAAGTCTCTCTGATGCGGTTGTGGCTATATTGTGAACGAAACGTTTTGTGGGGTCTGAACGAAAATAACGCCATTAGACGTCTCAGTGTAGTTCCCAGTTTAGTGACAGATCAAGAGACGGAGCATTATAATAAAAAACATAGACAATTAAAGAGCAGAAATGCTAAGCCATCTAGACGTAACAAACTGAACTATCATCTTTGTGGGTATTGTAAAATTAAGGAACTGTTTTATTGTAGTTTTATTTAGATATTGATAGTAACGTAGCTGCAAGGGTCCACTTAATAAAGGGAACCTGGTCTAGTGGCTACTGATGCTAGATATTATCAAATTGGGGAAACACCGTCAATCAGATAATTTATGTTATGTAGATCACTGCGCAACAGCCGCGCCAATTCAGCAAAGAAGAAAGGCCAGGATGAGGAAGAAAAGGCTCCAGAAAAGGAACTGACACCGATGGAGGTGCTGGTGAAAGCGGCGCGCATTATGAACCCGCGGCAGTTTGAGCTGCCCAGGGAGATGAGGATACCCTGTCTCTTTCCAGGCACCGAGAAATGTACTTAATACATTCTTTATGAATTACTTTTATGGATCTGTAACGACGACCTTGCCTTATTTTACTAATATTATAAATGCGAAAATAACTATCTACATTTCTGTGCTAATCACGCAAAAATATTGAACCGATTTGGTGAATATTCACCAAAATGAAATTTGGTGTACAGATAGTCAGCGCCTAGGGTGAGCCTAAAGGTTGTATGGACTGAAAATCATCATTTTTAAAGGTAGTTTGAAAATTATTTTTTAGGTTGTTAATTAGATACAAATAAATATGACATTTAAAGGTTGTATGAAATGCATATTGTCACAGCATATACAGATGAAGCAAGGCAATGCAAGCAAAGTTGAGATGTGGGGGTTCTATTGTAACTTTGAATTAACTGTATCCTGGAGGAATAAAGGTATGTCGTCTGATTGTGTTTAGGTTTGAATTATAATATCTGTACACCTACCAATTTTTATTGCGGTCCATGAAAATAATATGGCATGTGATTTTACAAGCTGATTTCGGGACCTGATTGTTTTAAATGGGTAGGTTGACTTGCGAACTTTTTGTGACCAAAACAAGTTGCTGAAAATAAAGAAAATACTAATAAAAGTATTATTAGTCTGTGTTGCTATACGGGTCAGAATAACGGCCGTAAAATAAAGTTATGAGATGTGGCTCCACTCAGTAGAGACGAATGAGCGGTATGAAGTGAAGGTGAAGAAGGAGTATGTTAGAATAAGGGTTAGTTTTATACTTATTATATACCACAATGGTGGCAAACAGATCTATGGCCCGCCTGACGGTAAGCAGTTACCGTAGCCTATGTGTTCATAGGTTAGGCTTGCAACACAAGGGGTGTCACTCGCACGTTGCCGGCCCTTTAAAAACCTATTTACTTCCCTCTGGAAGATTGTATCCCAGATAGAGAAGGCAACATTTTTAACGGAATGGATATGTATTGCCTAGAGATTAATTACATATTACAAGGAAGGTTACGAGTATGAATGACAGATAAAGACGAAAGATGTGATGGATGAACTACGTGAAATTTGATAATAAGATTGCAGATTTTTTTTTGTATTTTATTTATCTGCCATCAGTCTTCTTTGACTATTATCATATGAGTTTTCTGGTCGATAATTTGTAGAGTGCCTTCTCCATAGGCTGCCTCTTCATTAAACATAGCTATATCCTTATATGTAGCTTCGTAATGTCGTGTTTCTTGAGGCACTTATGGTAGCCTTGGTTAATAGGTTTTGCTGCTAGTTCATTTGGATGACTAGCCAGTCGTTGCTTATATTTTTCTGCACTTGAACGGATTTCATCTTTTACAGTGCTCATGTTTAGATGCTGATATATTTCATTGTTAGTAATGTACCAATGAGCATTGCTTATATTTCTTAATATCATGTTTTGCATGGATATATTGGAGTTACTAGATGGAAGATGGCTGAATTGATTGATGAAATGGGTTTAAGAGTTAAATATAATGCTCTGACGACCAATAAATTGGGAAACAGTAAGGTGAATGATGAGGTTGAATTTGGCTGTTGGTCTCCAGCGGACGGTGGCAAAAATGGCGGAGGATCGCTGGTGTGTGTGGACTCGTGGGGCTGCGTGCCGCTGCCCGCGCAGCTCTGCTTCGTGTGCCAGAACACGTGCAAGCTGGCGCCGCTGCTGCGCTGCGACTACTGCCCGCTGCTGTACCACCAGGTGTGTGCCACATTCACCTCGAGAAAACTCATGTTCCTTGTCTTGTTTTTAGCGCAAATGTAAAGCTTGTAGGAAATTGTCAACTGTTGGAAGTGAATGCATCTTGATAATTTCATCGGTCAGACTATATCCAAATTTCTGTACGGTTGCCATCAACTAAAATAAAGAACATCGAATTGGTCTTTATAGCCAAATGAGAGAAACATGGTGGAGGCTAAAATTAGTACCAACCGTGCCTTAGTGTAACAGCTCAGCTGATATCTGGCAATGCGTTTAGTTAATGTTATCCAGTTGTGAGTTAACCACATTCAATCGAACACCAAAAAACCTATTACATAGGGTACTGCTTTTGTACTGCAATTGCTTACCTTGACTTGCTGCTAATTGTTAATTAATTCATTTACGTTTTCTGTAAAATATTACAAACATTGCTTGCCCAATGTTCTGTTCTCACAGTATGTTCTATGATTGCAGGACTGCCTCGATCCACCTCTAACGGCCTTGCCCACCGGGCGCTGGATGTGCCCAAACCACGTAGAACAGTATATTGTAAGTATTCTACGATTTCTACTAATGACCTTGAGGGTTATTCAAATCTGTATATAACAATTTCATTATAACAATATTTATTTATTTATGTATTCGTTTATATTGTTAATATAGTATGGTTGCTAAGAGAGTATTATCATCCAAGCTTATGCTTTTTCCTACCAAGTAATTTCTTGTCAGGACTGGAAGCTGGTCAACTCCATATCGGCTAGTGAGCGTGTAGCACTATGGGATAAGTTCACTGGCCCAGTGGATCAGCACGCTGTTAAGTTGGACTTCATCCGCCGCGCGCGGACTGCGAGGCCACGCTTCAGGTACGTACCCCTCACAGGTCACATGTATCGGAACGAGACTAACTCATCTACGGGCTGGCTCGTCTGTACTATAGGCTAATGTCACCAGTCACCACAGGTAGGCAAAACGCTTGTTTGTAAATAAATAATTGTAAAAATTACTACGATGACATAAAACCTGTTTGAACTCATCAACTAGAAGTGTGAATAGTTACTGTAGTCAATAGGCTATTTGACAGGTTTTTAAAATCCATTTTATATTATGTAGTAGAGTCTAAGGAACCCAGTAAAAGTTGTTATTTTTAATTCTGGTATATATTAGCTGAAAAACATCGAATTGAAAATTCAATATTTAAATAGTGTGCCAAAACGCTACTTTGACAATATGGCGCTGCAATGAGGTTGGTGACGTCACTTGCCTGTATTCTGATCTGTGACAACTGGCATATATATTTGTTTGTTGTAAACAAAAAACGAAAGTGCGATTTGATTTACTTTTTATCAGTAATTTGTGTAACAAAATGAGTTACACAAATCACTGATAAAAAGTAAATCAGAGTGTGCAGTTCCAAAATGTACAAATACGTCGTTAAAAACTCCGGAAAAACAGTGTTCCGAAGAATATCGAAGTGCGCCGAAAGTGGTTGCAACTTTCTCGGAGGGATCATAATGACATAGCGAATAGTACAAATATTTTCTTTTGTGAAGACCATTTCGATGGAAGTAAACATAATATTTATATTTTCTAATAATTAATTACATTCAGAATGTTAATATTTTCGTTATTGATTTGAGGTTATAATACTTTTAATGTTTTTAACAGAATGTCTCTTGCAACTCACTTCGGATATTGCCGCTGTTTTCCATAATATTTGTTAAAATTTGTAGCTAAAGAGTCCTATGATTTCAATAAGCAGTACACTAAAAGATCCCGACTAAAACTTGTTTGTTCGTTACAGATGGAAAATGACATGGCAAATTACTATCAGTACAAAATAGGTTTCAGTCAGAAAATAATTTTAAAAGATAAAGTTCTGCCTTTTTAATTTCATTGCCAGCCAGATCGCATTAAAAGAATGTGTGATGCTGGTACTTCCCGATCTGCATTTGTCAAACGGCAAAGAATGGAACTTGTTAAACAATGTGAAGACATTCAATAACCGACGTAACGTGAACAAAATATCGTTTATGTTCATGAAATTGTGCCAAACAAACCTAATTATTCATAACCAATTTTATTCATTATTTCACTTTCTTATGATATAATTTAAGTTACCAGTAAAGTGTAATTATACTTACTTTGCTGTTTTTACATTTTTTAGCTCCGAAGCATAAAAGTCAGAATGACTTTTGAAAAATAATCCGACCATGATTACGTCGACTTGCGGCAGGTTTCTGCTGTCTGCTTTTACAAAATCGTTGTCCATGGTTGAAAGTACTTGTAAAATAGTGCAAATAAACAAAAAAAAAGCAATGGATAATAAAAAAATCTTAATATAACGGAGATAATCTACCACAACTAGGCGCAACACAAGTAGGCAAACGAAGTTTACAAGCAAGTGACGTCATGATAAACTCTACCAATCAGGAGCGTTTTGTGTCACGTGACAAACGTTTAAAAAATGCAATTTTTAAAAAATAAATTAATCATTATTTTCAACTTACGTTAATAAATAATAATTTTTTAACTCTTAATTTATACTGTTAACAGTAATAGACACTTTATTTTTCGCATTGTCAAATAGCCTATTAAAGGTGCATCACAAGTTCACTTATTTTATTATATTAATAATTTACAAGCTTCAACATAAAGAAGACAACATATTGAGAATGAACGAATAGGCTTGTATCCACTATGAACAAATCTGATGCATTAGGTTGCATAACTATTAAGATGATCATTTAATTATGAAAAAACAAAGTTTTATAAAATAATAACTTTTGATTATTTATATTTTTATAAAATAAAATTGCACAAAATAAGCCATAAGTCACGTGACAGCAAACACCAATTAAAAAGTGTTACGTCACGCCGTGCGAAACGTTAAAGTCAAAATGTCATTCCCAAGTGTCTTGTGGAAGTGCGAAAAAGAATGGGCAGCATTCCTTCTCGCGAGTGTCAGCCACTTTTTACGTATCTGCTGATTGTTTGGCACGTATATAAATAATTTTGTTGGTGTTTTTATACTTGTGCTTGTACACTGGGGCACTATGCAGTACTTGTAATACGATGAATCCATTTTTTATTAAAATAACTTCACAATACCGAATATTCCGATACTAAAACAGGTGTGTTTTGCACGGCGTGACGTCATTCAAGACGCCATGACAGTCATGAGCTTTTATGATGACTAATGTCAAATATTTAATTAAATGCAAAATTATTCTTATAAATAAGCATTTTTTTTCAAAAATAATAATTATTTTGTATAGAATAGGCATCAAGGTATATTAGTATCTAACTACTGAAATTTAGGCAACAAGCCTATTAATTGTCACGTGCCTCTTGTATGCTGACGATCAGATAATTTTTGTACCGTCTCAGGAGTGGTTAGTGTATCAAGAGGACATGGTTTAGTGTATGCATAGCGCTTTAGAAAAAGCAATGAAAGTAAATGGAAACAAAAGGAGTGTTGATATTAGAAAGTGAAAAAATATGTCAGATTGTAAGGTTATGATCGGAAATGAATGTCGAAACACATAGATAAAAATCTTCAGTGATGAAGACTAATTCTTACGTTTGGCTCCCAGGTATAATTTCGTAGACAAAAATGATTCTTACGTGGGAAATAATTCTAGCCTTTAGCTTTCGATAAAGGTATATTTACAAAATAATAAAGGTTTGCACTTATTTTGCAGAGTGAAGGTGCCAGCTGAAGTCAAAGGTCGCGTCTCCGTGCCTGCCATGGTGAGGTACCACTACCGCCGACCGCCGCCGCTGCTGCCAGCGAGGAGGGAGGCCACGCGGTGTGCCGCAGGTGTGTGTCACTGTCACTGTCACTGGTCACTGGTCGCACCACTACCGCCGACCGCCGCCGCTGCTGCCAGCGAGGAGGGAGGCCACGCGGTGTGCCGCAGGTGTGTGTCACTGTCACTGTCACTGGTCACTGGTCGCACCACTACCGCCGACCGCCGCCGCTGCTGCCAGCGAGGAGGGAGGCCACGCGGTGTGCCGCAGGTGTGTGTCACTGTCACTGTCACTGGTCACTGGTCGCCACCACTACCGCCGACCGCCGCCGCTGCTGCCAGCGAGGAGGGAGGCCACGCGGTTGTGCCGCAGGTGTGTGTCACTGTCACTGTCACTGGTCACTGGTCGCACCACTACCGCCGACCGCCGCCGCTGCTGCCAGCGAGGAGGGAGGCCACGCGGTGTGCCGCAGGTGTGTGTCACTGTCACTGTCACTGGTCACTGGTCGCACCACTACCGCCGACCGCCGCCGCTGCTGCCAGCGAGGAGGGGGGCCACGCGGTGTGCCGCAGGTGTGTGTCACTGTCACTGTCACTGGTCACTGGTCGCACCACTACCGCCGACCGCCGCCGCTGCTGCCAGCGAGGAGGGAGGCCACGCGGTGTGCCGCAGGTGTGTGTCACTGTCACTGTCACTGGTCACTGGTCGCACCACTACCGCCGACCGCCGCCGCTGCTGCCAGCGAGGAGGGAGGCCACGCGGTGTGCCGCAGGTGTGTGTCACTGTCACTGTCACTGGTCACACCACTACCGCCGACCGCCGCCGCTGCTGCCAGCGAGGAGGGAGGCCACGCGGTGTGCCGCAGGTGTGTGTCACTGTCACTGTCACTGTCACTGGTCACACCACTACCGCCGACCGCCGCCTCTGCTGCCAGCGAGGAGGGAGGCCACGCGGTGTGCCGCAGGTGTGTGTCACTGTCACTGTCACTGGTCACACCACTACCGCCGACCGCCGCCGCTGCTGCCAGCGAGGAGGGAGGCCACGCGGTGTGCCGCAGGTGTGTGTCACTGTCACTGTCACTGGTCACACCACTACCGCCGACCGCCGCCGCTGCTGCCAGCGAGGAGGGAGGCCACGCGGTGTGCCGCAGGTGTGTGTCACTGTCACTGTCACTGGTCACACCACTACCGCCGACCGCCGCCTCTGCTGCCAGCGAGGAGGGAGGCCACGCGGTGTGCCGCAGGTGTGTGACTGTCACTGTCACTGTCACTGGTCACACCACTACCGCCGACCGCCGCCTCTGCTGCCAGCGAGGAGGGAGGCCACGCGGTGTGCCGCAGGTGTGTGTCACTGTCACTGTCACTGGTCACACCACTACCGCCGACCGCCGCCGCTGCTGCCAGCGAGGAGGGAGGCCACGCGGTGTGCCGCAGGTGTGTGTCACTGTCACTGTCACTGTCACTGGTCACACCACTACCGCCGACCGCCGCCTCTGCTGCCAGCGAGGAGGGAGGCCACGCGGTGTGCCGCAGGTGTGTGTCACTGTCACTGTCACTGGTCACACCACTACCGCCGACCGCCGCCGCTGCTGCCAGCGAGGAGGGAGGCCACGCGGTGTGCCGCAGGTGTGTGTCACTGTCACTGTCACTGGTCACACCACTACCGCCGACCGCCGCCGCTGCTGCCAGCGAGGAGGGAGGCCACGCGGTGTGCCGCAGGTGTGTGTCACTGTCACTGTCACTGGTCACACCACTACCGCCGACCGCCGCCTCTGCTGCCAGCGAGGAGGGAGGCCACGCGGTGTGCCGCAGGTGTGTGTCACTGTCACTGTCACTGGTCACACCACTACCGCCGACCGCCGCCTCTGCTGCCAGCGAGGAGGGAGGCCACGCGGTGTGCCGCAGGTGTGTGTCACTGTCACTGTCACTGTCACTGGTCACACCACTACCGCCGACCGCCGCCGCTGCTGCCAGCGAGGAGGGAGGCCACGCGGTGTGCCACAGGTGTGTGTCACTGTCACTGTCACTGGTCACACCACTACCGCCGACCGCCGCCTCTGCTGCCAGCGAGGAGGGAGGCCACGCGGTGTGCCGCAGGTGTGTGTCACTGTCACTGTCACTGTCACTGGTCACACCACTACCGCCGACCGCCGCCTCTGCTGCCAGCGAGGAGGGAGGCCACGCGGTGTGCCGCAGGTGTGTGTCACTGTCACTGTCACTGGTCACACCACTACCGCCGACCGCCGCCGCTGCTGCCAGCGAGGAGGGAGGCCACGCGGTGTGCCGCAGGTGTGTGTCACTGTCACTGTCACTGGTCACACCACTACCGCCGACCGCCGCCGCTGCTGCCAGCGAGGCGGGAGGCCACGCGGTGTGCCGCAGGTGTGTTCACTGTCAGTGTCACTGTCACTGGTCGCACCACTACCGCCGACCGCCGCCTCTGCTGCCAGCGAGGAGGGAGGCCACGCGGTGTGCCGCAGGTGTGTGTCACTGTCACTGGTCACACCACTACCGCCGACCGCCGCCGCTGCTGCCAGCGAGGAGGAGGCCACGCGGTGTGCCGCAGGTGTGTGTCACTGTCACTGTCACTGGTCTCACCACTACCGCCGACCGCCGCCTCTGCTGCCAGCGAGGAGGGAGGCCACGCGGTGTGCCGCAGGTGTGTGTCACTGTCACTGTCACTGTCACTGGTCACACCACTACCGCCGACCGCCGCCTCTGTTGCCAGCGAGGAGGGAGGCCACGCGGTGTGCCGCAGGTGTGTGTCACTGTCACTGGTCACACCACTACCGCCGACCGCCGCCGCTGCTGCCAGCGAGGAGGGAGGCCACGCGGTGTGCCGCAGGTGTGTGTCACTGTCACTGTCACTGGTCACACCACTACCGCCGACCGCCGCCGCTGCTGCCAGCGAGGAGGGAGGCCACGCGGTGTGCCGCAGGTGTGTGTCACTGTCACTGTCACTGTCACTGGTCACACCACTACCGCCGACCGCCGCCTCTGCTGCCAGCGAGGAGGGAGCCACGCGGTGTGCCGCAGGTGTGTGTCACTGTCACTGTCACTGTCACTGGTCACACCACTACCGCCGACCGCCGCCTCTGTTGCCAGCGAGGAGGGAGGCCACGCGGTGTGCCGCAGGTGTGTGTCACTGTCACTGGTCACACCACTACCGCCGACCGCCGCCGCTGCTGCCAGCGAGGAGGGAGGCCACGCGGTGTGCCGCAGGTGTGTGTCACTGTCACTGTCACTGGTCACACCACTACCGCCGACCGCCGCCGCTGCTGCCAGCGAGGAGGGAGGCCACGCGGTGTGCCGCAGGTGTGTGTCACTGTCACTGTCACTGTCACTGGTCACACCACTACCGCCGACCGCCGCCTCTGCTGCCAGCGAGGAGGGAGGCCACGCGGTGTGCCGCAGGTGTGTGTCACTGTCACTGGTCACACCACTACCGCCGACCGCCGCCGCTGCTGCCAGCGAGGAGGAGGCCACGCGGTGTGCCGCGGTGTGTGTCACTGTCACTGTCACTGGTCTCACCACTACCGCCGACCGCCGCCTCTGCTGCCAGCGAGGAGGGAGGCCACGCGGTGTGCCGCAGGTGTGTGTCACTGTCACTGTCACTGGTCACACCACTACCGCCGACCGCCGCCTCTGTTGCCAGCGAGGAGGGAGGCCACGCGGTGTGCCGCAGGTGTGTGTCACTGTCACTGGTCACACCACTACCGCCGACCGCCGCCGCTGCTGCCAGCGAGGAGGGAGGCCACGCGGTGTGCCGCAGGTGTGTGTCACTGTCACTGTCACTGGTCACACCACTACCGCCGACCGCCGCCTCTGCTGCCAGCGAGGAGGGAGGCCACGCGTGTGCCGCAGGTGTGTGTCACTGTCACTGTCACTGGTCACACCACTACCGCCGACCGCCGCCTCTGCTGCCAGCGAGGAGGGAGGCCACGCGGTGTGCCGCAGGTGTGTGTCACTGTCACTGGTCACACCACTACCGCCGACCGCCGCCGCTGCTGCCAGCGAGGAGGGAGGGAGGCCACGCGCGGTGTGCCGCAGGTGTGTGTCACTGTCACTGTCACTGGTCACTGGTCGCACCACTACCGCCGACCGCCGCCTCTGTTGCCAGCGAGGAGGGAGGCCACGCGGTGTGCCGCAGGTGTGTGTCACTGTCACTGGTCACACCACTACCGCCGACCGCCGCCGCTGCTGCCAGCGAGGAGGGAGGCCACGCGGTGTGCCGCAGGTGTGTGTCACTGTCACTGTCACTGGTCACACCACTACCGCCGACCGCCGCCGCTGCTGCCAGCGAGGAGGGAGGCCACGCGGTGTGCCGCAGGTGTGTGTCACTGTCACTGTCACTGTCACTGGTCACACCACTACCGCCGACCGCCGCCTCTGCTGCCAGCGAGGAGGGAGGCCACGCGGTGTGCCGCAGGTGTGTGTCACTGTCACTGGTCACACCACTACCGCCGACCGCCGCCGCTGCTGCCAGCGAGGAGGGAGGCCACGCGGTGTGCCGCAGGTGTGTGTCCCTGTCACTGTCACTGGTCTCACCACTACCGCCGACCGCCGCCTCTGCTGCCAGCGAGGAGGGAGGCCACGCGGTGTGCCGCAGGTGTGTGTCACTGTCACTGTCACTGGTCACACCACTACCGCCGACCGCCGCCGCTGCTGCCAGCGAGGAGGGAGGCCACGCGGTGTGCCGCAGGTGTGTGTCACTGTCACTGTCACTGGTCACACCACTACCGCCGACCGCCGCCTCTGCTGCCAGCGAGGAGGGAGGCCACGCGGTGTGCCGCAGGTGTGTGTCACTGTCACTGGTCACACCACTACCGCCGACCGCCGCCGCTGCTGCCAGCGAGGAGGGAGGCCACGCGGTGTGCCGCAGGTGTGTGTCACTGTCACTGTCACTGGTCACTGGTCGCACCACTACCCCGACCGCCGCCGCTGCTGCCAGCGAGGAGGGAGGCCACGCGGTGTGCCGCAGGTGTGTGTCACTGTCACTGTCACTGGTCACACCACTACCGCCGACCGCCGCCTCTGTTGCCAGCGAGGAGGGAGGCCACGCGGTGTGCCGCAGGTGTGTGTCACTGTCACTGTCACTGGTCACACCACTACCGCCGACCGCCGCCGCTGCTGCCAGCGAGGAGGGAGGCCACGCGGTGTGCCGCAGGTGTGTGTCACTGTCACTGGTCACACCACTACCGCCGACCGCCGCCGCTGCTGCCAGCGAGGAGGGAGGCCACGCGGTGTGCCGCAGGTGTGTGTCACTGTCACTGTCACTGTCACTGGTCACACCACTACCGCCGACCGCCGCCTCTGTTGCCAGCGAGGAGGGAGGCCACGCGGTGTGCCGCAGGTGTGTGTCACTGTCACTGGTCACACCACTACCGCCGACCGCCGCCGCTGCTGCCAGCGAGGAGGGAGGCCACGCGGTGTGCCGCAGGTGTGTGTCACTGTCACTGTCACTGGTCACACCACTACCGCCGACCGCCGCCGCTGCTGCCAGCGAGGAGGGAGGCCACGCGGTGTGCCGCAGGTGTGTGTGTCACTGTCACTGTCACTGGTCACACCACTACCGCCGACCGCCGCCTCTGCTGCCAGCGAGGAGGGAGGCCACGCGGTGTGCCGCAGGTGTGTGTCACTGTCACTGTCACTGTCACTGGTCACACCACTACCGCCGACCGCCGCCGCTGCTGCCAGCGAGGAGGGAGGCCACGCGGTGTGCCGCAGGTGTGTGTCACTGTCACTGTCACTGTCACTGGTCACACCACTACCGCCGACCGCCGCCGCTGCTGCCAGCGAGGAGGGAGGCCACGCGGTGTGCCGCAGGTGTGTGTCACTGTCACTGTCACTGGTCACACCACTACCGCCGACCGCCGCCGCTGCTGCCAGCGAGGAGGGAGGCCACGCGGTGTGCCGCAGGTGTGTGTCACTGTCACTGTCACTGGTCACACCACTACCGCCGACCGCCGCCGCTGCTGCCAGCGAGGAGGGAGGCCACGCGGTGTGCCGCAGGTGTGTGTCACTGTCACTGGTCACTGGTCACACCACTACCGCCGACCGCCGCCGCTGACATAAGATGTACAGTCACGGTACCCATTAATTTCATTGCATATCCTTCACACCAGAACGTTTTAGAAAAAATATAAAATTGAAAATTATATCAATTATCTTTGTATTAATTCACATGTCGCAGTGTTAAACAAGTTGCGGGAATGCAAGGAATTCGACTACGCAGCGGAAGTGGACACCAGTCGGCCCAAGCACAAGATTTGTCTCAACATGTCCTGCCCGCAGTACACTGAGGAAGGGCCTTGTCCTTGCGATGAGGATACTGATAAGGAGGAGGATGTCAAAAAGGAAGAAGACGTTGAAACGGAGGATACTGAGGAAAGGGAAATGTCGCAGGACAGGGAGACTGTGTCTGATGTTAAGGTAAGTTGATATTTTACCGGGGGAACACTATCAGTGTTGTGTGAATCTTACTAATTTTACCAATGCTGCATGGATCGGGGCTAAGCGACCTTTTTGCAGTTCCGGCTAGATGGAGAGCTCGGGGTTCGTTCGGTCTTGGGGTGTCACTAGTTGTGGGAGTTGTCGCTGAGGTCGGGTGAACTCCTTTCTTCTGAAGGGCGCCACCAGTACTAGGAATACTGGAAATTAAACAAAGGAATACCAGCAGATTTCTGTATTGTCCTTGTTACATGCTTCTAAATGTTTATGTTTTAACAACTTTCATCTTATGTGTATTGTTCTCTTTTACATGCTTCTAAATGTTTATGTTTTAACAACTTTCATCTTATGTGTATTGTTCTCTTTTACAACAATATTTAAATTCTACTACAATGTTTATTCTATTATTCTTAAATAATTCTTAAATAATCCTACCTTAAACAAGTTGAGTTACCACAAACCATATTCAAGTGTTCTTACTACAAACATTAGTTAATTATACATTTAAGTAGGTTGGAGAAGGGCCCTTTCCGTTACCTAAGCCTTAATTACCATTCTATTTAAGCTAGTTTCAACATTACACTCACAATGCTTCATAAATGTTCTAAAACACAATAATGTTCAGTTGCACAATTGTCACCGACGTTTAGGTCTTCGTTGTCAGGTGGATGTAGTCAATACATAATGAGTCACTTACTAGAGAACGGAGCTACATTACCCAAGTAATGGTCACAATAGTGTGGGCCCTAGATTAAGCCTGGCATCCGCGTAAATCTGGGCGCCGGCGCGATAGTGGGAGAATCATACAGAAATCTCACTGGCAAAATTCTGAGGTATATTTAAATTGAAATTTAGGAGCGGCAACCTGCAACAAATTACAATAACCCGTCACAGTTTGCCACTAGGTATTCTTGCCTAGCTAATACAAGGAAGACAAATTACAAACCTACTATACAAGTAGAACCTAAATTACTATACAAGGAAGACAAATTACTAACCTGCCGCTCCTTTTAAGATGCGCTTACGGCGCACATTGCACGACGCGCATGGCGTCACCACGTAGTGGACACATTCTTCAGTGTGTGGCTCCGGGACGGTTGCCTACAAAACACAATCTGCTTAGTCACAAGCGGTGAAGATAATCCTGGCGAGAAACCATCACAAAACACCATACGTACAACGAACTTCCTTAATTAATTCCTTCAGCGAACCGACTGCCAAGAAGCCATTGCGGAAAAAGAAAGAAGAAGGGATGGGGTATATCGTCCAACGATATCGACCCAAATTCATAGACTAACAAAATCGGCTAGTATCCAACGAGCCTACTTATTTTAAATTAATAAAACGAAGATACTCTGTTGTTGCTTGAAACGAAATATCAAACCGTCAATTCTTAAATTTTATTTTCTAAATAAAAAATGAATGTTCAATATTGTAAATGGTATATGTAGTCGATGAAGCTGACCAAAAGATTATCTATTCTGCGTTCGCGGTGACAACACTATCTATGGAATAGACAGCGGCGGCTGCGCTGCTCTCATTGGTCGGCGCGAATGAGGGAGCGTCATACTGACAGCTACATAACAAACAATGAACCTATATTATTTACGAGTGTTTTTGATGAAAATCATACAATAATTGTTACAATAATATGTTTTGAGTGTGGGAAATTAGTTAATTGCGAAGACAAAAACACTATGCATGTACTACAATAATAACTTGAGAGATGATACGCCAAGTATTATGTGCAAATTGATAAAAACAAATCGTAAGTAAGTCAATATTTATTTTCGGATTTACTACTTCTATTTTGATATTATATTTTAAGAAACATACCCAAAACGGGAAGACACTTTTGTTAGACAATATCCCCAACTATCAACTCATTTCTCAAATGATTTATATAAAAAATCACTAGACGAAAATAACATGCAACACCAAGTATAAATGTGTGATAATGCCAAGAGTTACAAGATGTATAAAAATTGCAGGCAAACTTTTTTTGCAAAACAGATTTTTGGAAGTATCTCGTGTGATTCGTAGTGATGTTTATGCCTTTGAGTGATGAGTTAATAACTGAAAATGTTTATCACTTCTTTGTCTTTATAAAAACTCTTAATAGAACCAACATAATAATAAAAATAGCACGAGATACAGATAAAAATAACTAAGTTCAGTAGTGTGTCTTAGAGAGATTTCTTCCGGCCAACCCTAGATGTTACATGAAAATTACGATTAGCGATGACACAGGATTAAAATAAAATTAATATGAAACTGTTTCCAAGAGCGTCACATTTATGAACACGATTAAAATTACATACGAGTATGTATAATATGACATTGAACCATAAATAGTTTTCAATCTTCTGGGCGACTTATCCATGAGAAGTAAATGGCCATAAAATAAATAATTAAATAGCAAAACGACCTTGTCTATTTCAGGAGGACAATAAGTCGTCTTCGAGCGACACGTCCGATTCGGAAGCGGATTCTCCGCGGTGTGCGACCAAGCGGCGCAAGGTGGCGGCGGGCGGCGAGCCGCGCCTGCAGCTGCGGGAGGGCGCCGACGTGCGGCGGCTGCTGGCCGGCGCCGGGCGGCAGCTGCGGCGCCTGGACCGGCGGCTGGTGCGCCTGCTGGCCTGGCAGCGCCTGCACCAGGTCAGCCCGGCACGCAGCACGCAGCACGCAGCACGGAGCAGGGCGCCGACGTGCGGCGGCTGCTGGCCGGCGCCGGGCGGCAGCTGCGGCGCCTGGACCGGCGGCTGGTGCGCCTGCTGGCCTGGCAGCGCCTGCACCAGGTCAGCCCGGCACGCAGCACGCAGCACGCAGCACGCAGCACGGAGCAGGGCGCCGACGTGCGGCGGCTGCTGGCCGGCGCCGGGCGGCAGCTGCGGCGCCTGGACCGGCGGCTGGTGCGCCTGCTGGCCTGGCAGCGCCTGCACCAGGTCAGCCCGGCACGCAGCACGCAGCACGCAGCACGGAGCAGGGCGCCGACGTGCGGCGGCTGCTGGCCGGCGCCGGGCGGCAGCTGCGGCGCCTGGACCGGCGGCTGGTGCGCCTGCTGGCCTGGCAGCGCCTGCACCAGGTCAGCCCGGCACGCAGCACGCAGCACGCAGCACGCAGCACGGAGCAGGGCGCCGACGTGCGGCGGCTGCTGGCCGGCGCCGGGCGG
This sequence comes from Scirpophaga incertulas, assembly GCA_036419045.1. Classification (NCBI taxonomy): domain Eukaryota; kingdom Metazoa; phylum Arthropoda; class Insecta; order Lepidoptera; family Crambidae; genus Scirpophaga; species Scirpophaga incertulas. The sequence goes on along the minus strand of CM071646.1, from coordinate 3,387,793 downwards.
CAGCTGCGGCGCCTGGACCGGCGGCTGGTGCGCCTGCTGGCCTGGCAGCGCCTGCACCAGGTCAGCCCGGCACGCAGCACGCAGCACGCAGCACGAGCACGGAGCAGGGCGCCGACGTGCGGCGGCTGCTGGCCGGCGCCGGGCGGCAGCTGCGGCGCCTGGACCGGCGGCTGGTGCGCCTGCTGGCCTGGCAGCGCCTGCACCAGGTCAGCCCGGCACGCAGCACGCAGCACGCAGCACGGAGCAGGGCGCCGACGTGCGGCGGCTGCTGGCCGGCGCCGGGCGGCAGCTGCGGCGCCTGGACCGGCGGCTGGTGCGCCTGCTGGCCTGGCAGCGCCTGCACCAGGTCAGCCCGGCACGCAGCACGCAGCACGCAGCACGGAGCAGGGCGCCGACGTGCGGCGGCTGCTGGCCGGCGCCGGGCGGCAGCTGCGGCGCCTGGACCGGCGGCTGGTGCGCCTGCTGGCCTGGCAGCGCCTGCACCAGGTCAGCCCGGCACGCAGCACGCAGCACGCAGCACGCAGCACGGAGCAGGGCGCCGACGTGCGGCGGCTGCTGGCCGGCGCCGGGCGGCAGCTGCGGCGCCTGGACCGGCGGCTGGTGCGCCTGCTGGCCTGGCAGCGCCTGCACCAGGTCAGCCCGGCACGCAGCACGCAGCACGCAGCACGCAGCACGGAGCAGGGCGCCGACGTGCGGCGGCTGCTGGCCGGCGCCGGGCGGCAGCTGCGGCGCCTGGACCGGCGGCTGGTGCGCCTGCTGGCCTGGCAGCGCCTGCACCAGGTCAGCCCGCACGCAGCACGCAGCACGCAGCACGCAGCACGGAGCAGGGCGCCGACGTGCGGCGGCTGCTGGCCGGCGCCGGGCGGCAGCTGCGGCGCCTGGACCGGCGGCTGGTGCGCCTGCTGGCCTGGCAGCGCCTGCACCAGGTCAGCCCGGCACGCAGCACGCAGCACGCAGCACGGAGCACGGAGCAGGGCGCCGACGTGCGGCGGCTGCTGGCCGGCGCCGGGCGGCAGCTGCGGCGCCTGGACCGGCGGCTGGTGCGCCTGCTGGCCTGGCAGCGCCTGCACCAGGTCAGCCCGGCACGCAGCACGCAGCACGCAGCACGAGCAGGGCGCCGACGTGCGGCGGCTGCTGGCCGGCGCCGGGCGGCAGCTGCGGCGCCTGGACCGGCGGCTGGTGCGCCTGCTGGCCTGGCAGCGCCTGCACCAGGTCAGCCCGGCACGCAGCACGCAGCACGCAGCACGGAGCAGGGCGCCGACGTGCGGCGGCTGCTGGCCGGCGCCGGGCGGCAGCTGCGGCGCCTGGACCGGCGGCTGGTGCGCCTGCTGGCCTGGCAGCGCCTGCACCAGGTCAGCCCGGCACGCAGCACGCAGCACGCAGCACGCAGCACGGAGCAGGGCGCCGACGTGCGGCGGCTGCTGGCCGGCGCCGGGCGGCAGCTGCGGCGCCTGGACCGGCGGCTGGTGCGCCTGCTGGCCTGGCAGCGCCTGCACCAGGTCAGCCCGGCACGCAGCACGCAGCACGCAGCACGCAGCACGGAGCAGGGCGCCGACGTGCGGCGGCTGCTGGCCGGCGCCGGGCGGCAGCTGCGGCGCCTGGACCGGCGGCTGGTGCGCCTGCTGGCCTGGCAGCGCCTGCACCAGGTCAGCCCGGCACGCAGCACGCAGCACGCAGCACGCAGCACGGAGCAGGGCGCCGACGTGCGGCGGCTGCTGGCCGGCGACTGTAGCTCTCAAGAGATCAAAATAGCTCTTAGTGTTTTGATCTCGCCTCGGCCCAGCACACGCTGGCGGAGTGCCCCGCGTGGGCCTCCGAGCGCCGAGGCTTGGTCGCAGAGATCGGGCGAGATCTGTCTCCGCCGGCATTGATTGCAGCAATGCTGGCGGACGAGGGAGGTTGGAGGGCGGTGGCCTCCTTCTGTAAAGCAGTGATGCTCCAGAAGGAGGCCGCCGAGCGGGGTCGGGAGATGGCCGACCCCGCTCGAAGAAGGCGGCGCCGGGCTCGGTAGCACAGCTGCGGCGCCGCCGCGGGTCGCCGGCGGGCGCGAGGAAGTCGCGACTGCTACGGCGACCCGGGATGGACCACGCCCTTTCCGTGACCGGGGGGCGTCGTCGGCGGAGGAAACCGGGGGAGGTGGTGTAGCCTCCCCCGAGGAGGGCTCCCCTCTAGGCAGGGGAACGGAGGCTGGGGGTTCCCGGAAGTGGCTTGATGTTCCCGGGGGCTCCCTACATGCCTGAGGAAGCCCATCCCTGAGGTTTTTGGTGGGTAGGCCTCCCCCTTCTGGGGAGGAGAGCCCTACATAACATCGCCACAGCCGGGGTATGCAATTTAATGCATTTTTCTCAGGGGAAAAAAAAAGTGAAAACTCTTAGTGTTTTATTCATTTAATGTAGCGTATTTAAAAAAAAATAGGGTGGTCGCTTACAGGTTGAAAAACATTGATTGAAAAATAATTGCGATTTCCAAATTCAGACAGGATACTTCTTGTCACGGATGATAAACATGTTGATGGTTGAGCTGGCTGCTGACCTTGGGGATGAGTATCGTCAAAGATCTAAGATGTTAAAATAAACCAACTAATATGTGATGAGGTATAGGTGGGCGCGAGGGTATGTCAGCAAATTCCCTCCCACCCACACATTGGTAAACGATCTCCCTAAATCGTTGTGACCTAAAGAGCTGGTGGCGGGCTGGTGGCGGGCCGTAACGAGTGGGTGTGGCCGCAGGTGTCGTGGGGCGAGGCGTCGGGCGCGGGGTGGGCCGCGGCCGCGGACGTGGGGCTGCAGGCCGCCGTGCGCCGCGCCGTGGCCGCGCGCAGGTAAGCCCCCCACAGGTAAGCCCCCCACAGGGGGTTAGCTGCCACTAAGCAACGCAACGCACTCGTCACACCATACCTAGATAAAATTAAAGTCAATATCAATCAACGTCAAGGTATCATGATTAATTAAAACATCATATCATTTACCCAAAATTTGTGATCATGAGATACTATGCTTGCAGGTGAAAATTGACAAAATTATCTATATAGTTATTTAGGAAACTTATCAGCTTTATCAAAAGTAATAACAACATTTACAATAAATTATGTCGTTACCATACAATATACATATGTGGTTATAATTTATACGAGAAAACAAATATTTACACTTTAAAATGTATCTTCAAATCAACACCAAGCATTGGCATCATTTAAATAATCTTTGACTTTGTAATAACCCTTACTCATTAGCGCCTTTTTAACATGTACCTTGAACTTATGAAGAGGCAATTCAGTTACATTATGTAGAATCTTGTAATGGTGGTCAAACCTATTATAAATATTAGGTTTTTTGAAAAGCAATTAAAACTAGCTCTTTGAATATGTATGATGATAGTCGACGTTTGTGATGATTAGAGATCGGATAATCGGATGCATATTTACCTAAAGTTAATTTTTGGCTCACAAATTATGGAAGCGGCTTTTTAAAATACATTTTGTTTCAGATTCAGATTTTTATTTGCTAAACATGAGCGCATATACATTTGGAGAATATATATTGGTTCTTATAATAATATAGGTAAAGTTCATCATGTTTTACATATGTCAGCATGCAAATATTGTTTTCATGAGTTACAAAATTAATTTCGAGATAAATGAGAATGTCAATTAGGTACTAATGTCAATTAATATACAGAATGTCAATTACTTAACTTAAAATCGAAATAAATAAAAATCCCGGGAAAATACGGGACTGCAAATTTAACGTAGTGATATTGTTTGAAAATTACAAAATTAGCACGTGGTATTTATTTTCAAAAGACCGAGACTTCGGGTTCATTTATACAACTACTAGCTGGCCCAACAGACGTTGTCCTGTCAAATGTCTCAAATGTCAAATGTCTCAAATGTCACGTTGTCTCAAATGTTTTTAAATAAATAATTTAGCTGAAAAACAATATCTATATGACCGTATTGTGAATCTAAACCATTCTCAAGCCCCCTGGAATACACACAAAAAATTTCATCAAAATTGGTACAGTCGTTTAGGAGGAGTTCAGTCACATACACACGCACACAAGAAATATATATATTAAGATGAAGATATATATATTTACATGAAGTTTAGTTTCAGTTCCCCGTGCGATTTATGAATGTACGATTTATTACATGAAGAGTGTTATACGAAAGTAGTGAGCTAGTTTGAATAAAACAATAATCAATTAAATAGTTGAATAAACAAACAAAACAATAAAAAACCGTCTCCATACTTTGTCTTAAACTAACTTTAGGTAAATATGCATCCGATTATCCGATCTCTAGTGATGATATAATATTTGACGACGTCTTTAGTTGAATGGTTGGTATTCCGGTTTGAATGTGTCGCGATGTCTGAGGTCCCGGGTTCGAGTCCCGGTGAGGGCAGATGTTTGTGTGATGAATGCGAGTATTTGTACCTTAGTCATGAGTGTTTATATATATTTCTATCAAATATAAATTTACATATGTATCCGTTACCTTAAATCCCATAACACAAGCCTCACAGAGCTTACCTTGGGCTAGGTTAATTGTTGTGAGGGCAAGAATTTTATTTTTGTATATTTAATTGGAGCTCCTAATTTTTACCGTGCGGGAGCCATGCTTCGATACGAATTGGGCCGGCTCGACCGGAGTGATACCACGGTCTCACAGAAAACCGGCGTAAAATAGCGCTTGCGTTGTGTTTCGCCGAGTGAGTGAGGGTGCCGGAGGCCCAACCCCCCTTATTCCCCTTATTCCGATTATTTCCTTTTAAAAGGCCGGCAACGCATCTGTGACTCCTCTGGAGTTGCGGGTGTCCATGGGCAGCGGTTATCGCTTACCATCAGGTGATCCGTTTGCTCGTTTGCTGCCCTATCCTGTAATAAAATTGAGTTGTGTAGTATCTGTCGCTATATCACCAACAAAAATGAAAAACTTATAGGTTTTATAGCTCGTAATACTATACGCTTCCAAAATCCTTATATTCTGTTGAAACATTATTTTGCCTTGATTCGTAGTAGGATTATGATTTCTCAGAGAAATTACAAAAAAATAATTTACGAAGTCTAAAATCTCGTCGCTTATATATAGATCTTGTCACTTTGTTTAAAATTATTAATTCCCTAATTGACTCTCCCCCTGTTTTATCGTCAATAAGCATTATAACATCAAACCTAGGGCGCGTAACGGCTTTACAAACGTTTTCTCACTGCAGGTATTCAAAAACAATACTTCCTTTTACAGTCCAATTGTCAGGATGTGTCGCCAATACAATGATGTCTCAAAGAATCATCACGAGACAGTAGACATATTTGGTCAAAGTCTCACAAAATTTAAAAAGAGCGTGATGAACATATTGTGTTATACGTGATTAATATATTTTTATGTTTTATATTTAAAGTAAATATAAGTAAAGTAAAGGAGTATGCCCATTTGTAGTATCACCTTTACTCGTCCTTGTGCCTTAAACAAACTAATACCAAAAAATAAGTAACAATTTTTAACAAAACTCTGCAATATACCAAGCCGAAACTTCGCCGAAGATAAGTCCACATAATAATTAGTAATTATTTCACTTCCATTTCATTCGCCGTGTATTTTTATTGATGATATTCTAATTTCATTGATAAATAGTCTTTCGGTATTGCTATATATTAACGATCGGATCGATTGGTCAAAAATATATTCGATACATTCTACTGTCCTCTCGTGAAAGGGTAAAAGGAATACCAAAACAATTAATTTTCTTTAGTCTTTTTTCTGCTTTCTCTAATATTTTAGTCATTATTCTGCTTTAGAGTTTCTTTATATAGATAGCTAATATCAATGTTGCTAAAACAATTATTTTTAAATTAATTAATTATTTTATATGAATTATTGGATAGTTGTAATATTTATTGGATAAGAGACTTAATCATTTTATAGTTTAAATCTTCTACAATTAAATAGGTATTATCAAAAATGATGATAGGAGAAATTCGTAATTTGAAAGTTTTGTGTTTAATTTCTATTTTACCCATCGAAATAGAGTCAAATAGTTTTTAATAATAGGGTATTACGCACTATGAAAAATAAAATCTAAATTTATGTTTTTATAGTTCATTTATGAAAAAACAAACGAAAAATATTAATTTCTATTCATAAAACTGCAAAATAAATTAAATATTTCAATTTGAAAATACAAGTTTTTTTATCTGTGCTTCGAATGTCAAAAATGCTGTACGCCATGTTTGCATTCGCTGTGACGTCACTGGACTTGTAAATAAACAACCTCGGTTTTTGTTGTACATGTCTACTGTGTAATTTATTAGATTAACGAAGTTTCTCAGTTATTACTATCACGTTTCTTGATATTCTGCACCTATACTATATATATTGACCATGGAAGACGGCTTTGTAAAAGCAGAAAGTACTAATCTTCCACGAATAAATACATTGATGGTGGCGAAATTCTTCGCTTGCAATCCCGACTTCTGTTCTGCGGAATTAAGAAATGTCAAAACATCTATGTAAGTATTAATATACCTACTACAAACTTTCCTTTAATAACAACAAAACTTTACGATTATGCTTTATTTTGCGATCATAGGTATTATAACCTAAAATTTCCTTTCAGAAAAATATAATCTATAAAATATTAGTTTTGTAATGACAAGAATTTATTTTCACATGTTTATATGAGCTATTAAACTGCATACTTACATCGAAATGATCCTCACAAAAATAGTATTTCGTTTTTGTGGACAATGACTTTGGATCTCTTCGTGCTAATTTCAACCACGTATTTCTCATTTTTAAATCTGTTGGCACTTGTATCCATAACTTTTCCGGTGTTTTAACACTTGTATTCTTACATTCAGACACAAGACACCAATGATAAGGACTATAGCCACTAGAACTCATTATTTATTTCGAAAATATGTTTATTTCTTTCAGCGAAGCGTAATGTTTACAATGCCCGTGACGTCACAGACATGGCGGCCTGAGAATTGGCGTTTTCGCGCCCAAATTTGAATTGTAAAATTAAAACACGTTTTTATGAAATAATTGGAATAAAAAAATGTATTTATATTTTTTTGTGGTATTTTATCAATAACAGATTAAATTAAAACACTTTTTGAATTAGACTGTAATACCCTATTGAATATATAGTTAAAAATCTACAATATATCATAAAAATCATTATGGTACAAAATCATTTTTGGCGATTCTAAAGTCCATACTATAATGGGCATTCTCCTTTAAGTTTTATATTGCCATATATGTGTACTACTCTAGTTATGTGTCGTTCATGTTGCACACACATACCTAGGAATATAATCTGGTCTACAATATATTATTTAAAAGAAATGTATCAATAATCGATTGTATTCTGTTTTGTGTGTCAAATAAATAAATAAATGCCGCCGGCAGGCTGACGGCGTGCGGCGCCACGCCGCCGTCGGCCATGCTGTCGCCGGCCGACCGGCGCCGCATCGCGGCCGCCGTGTGGGGCGCGCGCCGCGTGGGCGGCGGGGGCGGCGGGGGCGGCGGGGGCGGCGTGGCGGCGAGCCGCCCGCCCAGCACGGCCCGCCCGCCCCGGAGCCGCTGTGGCCGTCGCCGGCGGCCGCGTGCGTGCGGGCCACGTTCACCGAGCTGCGGGGGGGCTCCGGGTGAGTGCCGCCCGCCTACTCCTATGTTGTACTGTGCCATTGCAGTCATTATGGACAAAACGTATCTTTGTTGAGATTGGATTATTTGTATCCGGATCAGTAGTCAGTTTTTACTTTTAATCATTATTAAGCATGTTTTTAATCATGTGTATGTCGCAGCTAACTGGTTAAAATAGCCTTTTAAATCTATTGGGGTTGCCATTACATTCGCATTAATCTCGACGTAAGGAAGTGTTGCTAGTCCGAGGTTACACCATGTTTATTAATAACGATAAAACTAACAAGTTGATACTCTGCTACTCCGGGATTAACAAGTCCCAGTGTAGACTCGGATTATGTTTAGAATAAGCGATTTTTATTAATAAGAGTGAGAGTTTAGCTAAGGTATTTAGAAACCGGGCATGAGAGTTTAGCTAAGGTATTTAGAAACCGGGCATGAGAGTTTAGCTAAGGTATTTAGAAACCGGGCATGAGAGTTTAGCTAAGGTATTCAGGTGAGTCGTGTGTGTGTAGAGCGGCACATGGCCACGTAGTACAGTAGTGCAGGCAGTACAGTGCTGGCGGCGCCGTGTCCGCAGGGCGGGCGGCTGCGAGGCCGTGGGCGCGGTGGTGGCCATGCGGCGCGCCAGCGTGGCCGTGGGCACGGACGGCTCGTGCGCCGTGCGCCTGCCGCCGCGCTGCCTGCGCTGCGCGCCCCACCACGCCACCATCTTCATGGACGAAGTACGATGCGCTGTCTTAATCTCCACTTTATAAAAATAATCTGAACAAGCTTTTTTGTGTCGTGTGCCATGTTTTTCGCTTTTGGGTAGACCTACAACTTACCTAATATTTAATGCCTACATCCTTCAACTTACAAAATATTATAATTATAACAAACACTAGCTTTCTTTTATTTTATAGGATAGGGCAGCAAACGAGCAAACGGAGCACCTGATGGCAAGCGATAACCGTTGCCCATAGACAACCAGAGGAGTCTCTGTCGCAGGATTCCATCGGGGCTTCGCGTCCGAGTGCACATAGCGGTCGAGGCACACCTCAAATACCTCGGTCCGGTCCTGGATTGATGGAGTTTCGAGGACCATTTTAAGCTCCTCGCTCCACGGCTGATTGCTGCTGCAGCCGCACTCGGACGGGACCTCCCAACGTGGGAAGACCAGGATCGGCGTGCCGTGACTGTATCACGGGGTTATACGGTCGATGGCATTCTACGGAGCTCTGATGTGGGCGGAGTGTGTCTCCCCCCGCACGGTGGCCCTATTGCAACGTCCGCAGAGGGTCATCGCGGCCCGGGCCGTGCGAGCTTATCGCACGGTCAGCCACGGCGCGGCTTGCGTCCTAGTGGGCCACACGCCGTGGGATGTCGATGCACAGGTTTACGCGGCTGTGTATCGACATCAGCTCGCCCCACAAGAAATGGAGGGAGTCCGTGCCCAGGTGCAGAGGGAGGCTCTGCACGATGGGGCGAGGCACTCGCCTTCCCAGCTGCCGGCCACCGGACGATCGAAGCCGTTCGTCTGGTGTAGGTTGGGCGCCGGCAGGGCAACCTCTCATTCCGCATGGTGCAGGTGCTGACTGGACACGGCTGTTTCGGTCACTGCCTGCACCGGGTCGCACGTCGGGAGATGACGCCGCGGTGTCACCACTGTGTCGCTCCCGACGACACGTCCAAGCACACATTGGCTGTGTGCTCGGCGTGGCAAAAAACTGTGCGGTAATCGAATTTGAAATTCGAAAGATATTATAAGTTGGTAATCTGATACATTGTAAAACTAAAAATTGCTGTAGTTACATACCAATCACGAGCAATGGTGTTGAAAAGATAGTTTCAATACATCATTTGTTACAGCTAAAATATATATATTTGTGTAAGTGACAGTGTCCTAGAAAGGGAAGCTTCGTTGAGATGAACGCCATTGTGTGTTGGCGGAACATAAGTGTTTGGGAAAGCGAGTGTGCCGAGGCTAAGGCAGCGATGTGTAGGTGACGCGGCACTTCGAGCTGATCAACTACTCGGAGTGGGGCTCGCTGGTGAACGGCGTGCTGTACACGTGCGACGCCACGCTGGGCGGCCCGCCCCCGCCCCCGCCCACGCCCACGCCCACGCCCCAGCCCGCCGCGCGCCGCCCGCCGCTCAGGTACTACAATACTAAACGACAGTTCATTAAACTGTACGGTCACCTTACATGGCACTCGAATATCTAGATCAGAGGTTTCCAAACATTTTTGTGTCGTAGACCCTTTGCTGTTTAGTTCAGTTTTCGGGTGGAGGAGATCGGGGGAGGTAGTGTAGCCTCCCCCAAGAAGGGCTCCCCTGTATCTGCAGGGGAGCGGAGGCTGGGAGTTCCCGGATGTCGCTTGGCGTTCCCGGGGGCTGAGAAATGCCATCCCTGAGGTTGTTAGTGGGTAGGCCTCCCCCTTCTGAGGAGGAGAGCCCCACATAACCGCCGGCTCGCCACAGCCAGGGTATGCAATTTAATGCATTTTCCTCATTGCTGCTTTGATCATTAGGTGCCCAGTGATGGTTTTAGGGCAACCTCCGAGGATGCTCTATTATGATGTAGGCATAACCACCATAATATTGATGCACCATGATATTGTGAAGGGATCTATTTTTTTTTTCAATCTTGTTGATTTGGATAAAAATTGACTCCTTCAATTACTTTTGACTTTTAAATAACTAACTATGCCTGGCTTTTACAAGTTTTCCTAGTTCAATGTGGTAATTGGTGGTGGTTGAATTATTAAAATTGTAATCACTTGCCCAGTGATGATTTGAGGGCAACCACTAATGATGCTCTATTATGTTGTGGGCATAAGCAGCATAATATTGATGCATCATGATATAGTTACGAAGCTATCGAGCGACATACATTAACTCAAAAACATAAAGAGAAATGTAAAGTTGTCAGTTTCTCAATTGCATCTTACAAGTGTCCGATCCAATGTTGAGACGGTGGAGGCCAATTATTTAATAGTATTTATTATTTTTATACCTTACACCTACAAAAAAAAAAATGTGTGGAAATGGATAATGTCAGTTATTTTAAAAATTTGGGTCAGTGAAATCAGATCAAGAGATTCCGCCCCTGATATATAAATATTTTTGATAGAAATGTATATTTTAACAAGCTCCGAGCTCAGAGATTGCGGTGTACTATCCAGTCGAGTATGGAGGCCGTCTGGTCGCAGGATGAACGGGGAGCTGACCAAGCCGCTGGCGGGGGAGGGCGGGGAGGGCGAGTGCCGGTGCGGGGCGGGCGGGGCGGGTGGGGCGGGCGCGGCGGGCGCGTGGGAGGGCTCGGCGCTGCTGCCGCACGGCGCGCTGCTCTCCTTCGGCTGCGCCTCCTTCGTGTTCAGCATCACGGAGTGCCTGCCGCACGACTAGCGCTAGCCTAGCGCTACCTACACCCGCCGGGATCCGACCTACTGAACGACGACGACAGGTAATACTTATGTATGCAACTGTTGTATAAGCAGCGGTATTAAAACACGAATGTGGGTGTATCACACGAGGCGTAGCCGACTGTGATAATAGTATCACACGAGTGTTTTAATACCTAATTATAACAGTTGCATACAAGACTTTATCTACAGTCATGGTGTGAATCCTCTATAAAAGATTCTCATACCATAGGGTGTTGTAGTGTTGTAAGAGCTATGTAAATTCAAGAAAAGTCTAATTGCAAAGTATGTAAAATAAACAAACCCTTATTAATCCGAAATTACGAATTAGTCTACAATTTATTGTTCATTTTTTCAAAATTTTCGCGATTTGGTTGTGAAAATGTCATTGCATGAGAATGTTCTTTTTTGAAATTCATAATATCACGCGCTTGGATGATATAATCATAATATCATGATCATAATATCATTGAGTGTTTTAATGTAGGCAATAAGCTAATTGTTATAGGTTCTTTTATAGAACATTAATAGCATGATAGTAGATAAAAATCTACACCACAGTTTAATTCCTAAACTGATTAAACCGTAGCCCAGTTGTTCTTATCTTTGGTATCAATCTATTTTTTTTAATGTAAGAAGAATAAAGGACTTATAACCCGGACACTGACAATGTTAAGATTCGAAATTGAACTGACCATTTGATAAACTGAATGAAAAGCGAAGAATTTTCAGTCAACTTATAAAAAAATAAAAGGAGAACGGCAGTTCATGTACAGGCTACTTTTTGTCATGTACCAGGGCCATGTTTATGCAATATATTTACATTTAAAAGACACTATTTTGCATTTATCAGATTACAATTTCAACTTGTCTCAAATCAAATAATACAAATTAAAATCAGTAGCGCAAAACCGGAAACAAAACGCATTACGAAAACAAAACGCAACACGATTATCAGTACTACACAGAAGAAAAATGTATTAATCGATTTTTTCGTGAATTTTATTATATATTTTAAATCTTTAGATTTATGTAATGCAAATGGTAGCACAGTGTCTTCTTAATGCAAAAAACTTTGCTTTAAACTATACTTTGACTGATATCGAAGAATTATCTTTCCCTTCGATTTTGAGTACATCATTATACATTTTATTGACAAGTTAGATATGCAGAACAGTAACTAATATAATTTTGACGCATTATCTACATATTCCAATGTCTAATATTTTTATTGCTGTTTGCTACGTGTTCTGTAACTCATATTCATTCTTAGATGTTTTGAAAATGATATATTAGACTTAAAAATCTATAAACATAACCTCACTTTTTGTATTCAAAACATTATAACTATTGAATGACAACTTAATAATTGTATTCTTTTTTTTGAATGACAACTTAATAATGGTTTTCCAAAAAATCATCATTATTTCGAAATATGTTTCATACAATACGTGATAAAAATGGGTGTACGAAATGTTATAATTGCAGATTTGGCAGTAAACTGTGCTTCTTGTTACAAAGAAGCACAGTTTACTACCACGTTGAGAAATAGTTGTGAAGAAGGTACCCGAGCAGGTGACTGGTCGTGTATCCCCTCAGTGAAAAAAAAAGGTTTTTATATTAGTTAACTATAAGAAGTCTTTATCCAGTTATGGTCTTGTGACGAGAGTCAATGTTTATTATTAAATGATAATTTGTCTGTATTCACTTGTGTTGTGTGTTTAAATGTTGAAATTATTGTTTTGAGCTTTGTGAAATTTTAATGGTGTCATATAGTCTGATGAAGTCATTGCGTTCCCTAATATAATGTGTAAGACAAAAACTATGCTAAGCTTTTTGTAGCTTAATTTGAATATGAACTGCTGTTATCGTAAGAATTCTTATTAAGTTTATTTACTTGTATTAAGACTGTTTCTATTCTTTAAATTGTAATACTATGATTAGACACATTAGAAACATCCCAAAATATCTAAAATATCTTCTACTACTAAGTATGTTACATTATATATGCAGTCTATTGCACTATTGTAGTGTAGATAATTGGTTAGTAATGGAATAAAAACGGCCTTATTTCTAGAAGTATGTTTTATTTATCGATGAAATATTATCTTTTATTTCCGCTAATAAATAATGCTAGCGAAACTAGGATTACACAAGCTTCAGGTGCAACTGCAAACACTAGAAGCAGATGGTGGCGTGAGCGTCACCTGAGAAGCAACAAGGTCACGTGTGCATTCAGTATCTAATGTGCATTAAATTTCTGTGGATCCAAATAAAAAAAATAGTACGTAAAATAAGTCTTTAAGTGTCTAAATTGTGAAAAACTGTTTTACTGTGAATCATTAGTAAATAGCGTGTAATATGAATTAATGTTTAATATAACTTTACTGGAATACTCTTGTTTTATTTTCGATGAAGGTGAATTTTATCAACCTATAAGTTACGGTCATTTATTTATTAATTTGATATTACAAATATGACAGAGTGAGTGCCAGCAACGGGCTGAATATCTCCACCCGCTATTATCCCTGCCTAAGATGTGCAGCATCCCCAAGTTGGTGTAGTGTTCTGGGAGAAACTGGGTTGGGGTAAGTGGGAAATGGATTTGCATTGTGGACATCATATGCCAGCCGCATTTAGTGGTACATTCGAACTCCTTGCCTCCATATGCTTCTGCAGCTTGTGCTGGCAATCATTGCGAGTTTGGGATAGATGTCCTATAGTCTTCATATTTATTTATTGTGTCGCACGAAATTAGTCATTAATCCCGTTACACGTGGTGGAAGGTAAACACGATAATTACTCCCCTGCATTAGCTGAAGTTTCCTAAATGTTCATTCTCGAGAGATGCACAAAACGATGAACAAAATAAGTATGTGCTGACCAACCTTAGGACCCTGGAGTTTGCTTTGTACAGCTGTTTTAGAGCCAGTGAAATGAAAAGTGAAAGTTTGACAAACTTCAGCACCCTTCACTTTGACACAGGGGAGTGAATATGATATCTACCTTCCATCGGACGTAATGAAATTTGTGACTGGTTTTGTGCAACCCATATAAAAAAAATCTGTGCGTAAGGGAATTAAATAAAAACGATTTTATAAATAAAAGTTTAATTGTCATCATCCTCTGGATCCTGTTCATCAAAATCTCTGATTTTGACGTCTGCGTCTTCTCCATATTGTATAACATTATCTATAGTCAGCAGTATGTTGTCTATGCTCTCTTCGTCCTTGATGTTCAATGGGTAAAACCGGACTAGGCTGAAGTTCTCGATCACTTGTCCAATGGCTTCAGTTAGTTTTGCATACTTTTCATGCCACCTAGACCTTGCATGTCTCATGTCAGCGAGTAGGATATGAGGATCTGGGTCTAAATAGCTAGAGGAGAAACAAATAAACCATTACGAGTATAGATTTGCAATAAATAATATGAAATGTCACTAATGGTGTTAATTTATTTCACGAGGTGCAAGGAAATACTTTATGCGGGCAAGAAGAATACCACCACTACAGTGTCTCATAAATCTGCAGCAAATAGGTCATCTTGGTCCTGTTTTGTCTCATATTACACTATATACATAAGTTGATTAGTATATAATTGTAACGTGTTGTTATGAGACTAAATGTTTCTTTTAATTTAGTTTGCTAATGAGTAGATGTTTTTTTATTATTGTAATTATTATTAAAATTTATAACCAAATCTAAAGCAAATATACTTACTCATCAAGCTGTTTTCTTGCAGTTTTTGTAAGCAGATCCATTTTTGTTAATATATTTACATGTGGCAATTCAAGATTCACCATAACGCTTAACGCTGCCATAGTTCCTGTAAGAATATTAATTTTATAGTTTAGAACTATTTATTGTAATTAATGGAATTCTATTTTTGTTTGATATTTTCGTGATTATGTTCATGAATTTAATTTATATATATTTGACAAATAATTATAATAAAAAAGAAAGTGTACCAAATATTATAAATTAAATTATATTAACCAGCAATTAGCTATAACTATAATTAACTAACAAAAATAACAAACCTGACAAAAACTTAGCCCCATCAACCATGAATTGGGAGTCGATCATGAAAACAACACATATTCTAAAATTCCATTTCTGTAGTGTGTCCACTAGTTGCCGAACTACTGGTAAGTGTGTGTATAGCTCAATCTGCCCAGGGCAATCAAACAAAATATAATCATCATCAACATCGCCCAACTGCTCTTCTAACCAGTCACAGTTTTCTAGCAGAGTCCTGTATTTATT
Source organism: Scirpophaga incertulas (assembly GCA_036419045.1). Taxonomy (NCBI): domain Eukaryota; kingdom Metazoa; phylum Arthropoda; class Insecta; order Lepidoptera; family Crambidae; genus Scirpophaga; species Scirpophaga incertulas. Next base: position 3,372,470 of record CM071646.1, on the reverse strand, counting down.
ATATAAGGGTTCATTAATTTAGTTTTATTATAGCATAATATTGACAAGTAAGCAGATTTAGGCAGATTGCTTTTTCAAGAAGACTGCCCGCCTGATATGCAATAGTCACTTATAATACATGTAGTTCCTATGCACAACTAATTCACTACCACAGTATATGTATCCATATCACAGTGTAAGTTGCCAACTTGTTACATAAGATGCAAAGTCACAAGAAACAGTAAATTTACTGCAATTTTTAAAATTGGAACCAACTGTGCGATCAGTACCGCTTTGTTGCAATAGTAGGTAAGGCTGGTAACAAAATTTCAGAAATAGACTTTGATGCTATATAGAAGACATAAACAGGTTATAAATAGGAAAGGACTGGTTTCTGTCAATCAAATATATACCAACCTCATAAAACTAGGGAATAGTAACATTAATATTTTTGTACATTGGTTAAACTTGTAATAGTTAGCCAGCTAATCATTAAAGATTTTTCAAGTAATATTATGATAGTAGTTACATGAACTATATATTTACTTCAAACTTTAATAATATATGAATTTACTACATTGAACATGAAATATTGTAACTTCAGTGGGTATATTCGATTTTGTCAAAGGAAAGTGATAAAATCAAAATCATTAACTTCACTCACTCTACACAAAAAACAAGACCTCCATTAGGACCAAACTGTAGTTCTTCATCTTCCATAGCATCATCCAAGTGTATTAGCTCTCTAATGTCTACTAGGGGCTCGTAATCAAAGTGTTCGGCTGCTGGATCTAAGTTCACAACTTCTATAATTCTTTTGTTGTCTATAGCATGTTTCACCATCGTCGAGCAGTAGGTTGACTGTAAATTTTAATGATTTACCTAATATAGAAGTAAACATGCTTGTAAAAGATACCTTTTTTAAATGTTTTTAATTTATTGTTTTGTATCTTATAAATATTGCTGACATCCAATTTATTAAGACAAAACTACTAACTGCTTAAATTTGCAATTATATGGTCGAGGTATATAAACAAAGCATTTTTACTAAATACTGGTAATTAGGTAGATAACCATACCTTGCCACTGCCTGCAGGACCTACTACTAACTGTGCATACCTCATTTTCTTGGAAAACTTAACACCGAAATTAAAAGTAACAACTAATTTATGATGTATAGGTTAGAAAGTTAGTTTGGTAAAAGTTATAAGTTTATAAATTATTCCGTGCAACGTATTTTTTTTAAAGAGACTTTTAGAAAGTACTTCTAATTACTCTTAACAATAGCAAAATTATACAAATTTTTAAAGTATTACACAATACCACCAGAATAGGAACAAAAATAAATATCGCGGCACTAAATTTACTTGAAAGCACTGAAGTTATCACGACAATTTTTTTTAAAATCTTCGCTCGTATCGAGCAGGCAAAGACCAGAGCCCATACAGCCCCAATATTCAGTGGTAAATCTTTATCTTCTTTCTTCTTCACTTTCCTATTTCTTTATTTTTTCCCCCTTTTTATAATTCCGAGACAGTGTGGGTTATAAATTTAAAAAGATGTGGATATGATGCGGTGTTTCTTAAAATTTCTTGAATAGAACGCGGAATATCATCTGTGTTCTTGTACAGATCTATAAGCTCATTCATTAGCACAAGGCGTTGAATGCCAAATGAAGAGCAATTGAAGAACAAATGGTCCAACGATTCTTCTCCTCTATTGCAATGTCGACAAATTGGTGAATTAGTCATAGCTTTTCTGTGTAGATAAAAGTTAATACGGCAATGTCCAATACGTAGACGATTCATAATAGTGTAAAATTTGCGGCCCATGTAAGTAAATGCATGCATGCATGTAAGCAAACCAAGGCACTTGACTTGCCGTTACACCTAATGATGCATACCATAGTCCCTTCAGTATTTTGAATATATTTCCAATGTAGCTCCCATTCTTTTTGTATCTGTTCTTTTAAAATTACTACAATACCAGTATGTGGTATAGAGGTATTTTTATACATATAATTAATTTGTTGTGGAAGATCACTGGAAGAGGTTATAGCCCTAGCCAAAGTGTCTGCACATTCATTGCCTGCATTATCACGACAATGACATTGACAATGAATTGATAGGCGAAAGTTAAAAAATAACATTGGACGAGGTATTCATTTTGCGTATCGGATATATATACTTTTTCGTCTCGTCTTTTTAAAAACTCACCACTTGAAAGAAAATACTTCAGAATTTGGCACTAAATTGACGAGAACGTTGCGCTTTAAAATATATACGGTAATTTTAGTGTTCTAACAGAATAATAATAAAAGATGCCGGTGGTTGGTATAGATCTTGGGACGACATATTCGTGCGTGGGCGTATGGCAACATGGAAATGTGGAAATCATTGCTAACGACATGGGAAACCGAACCACGCCTTCGTATGTAGCCTTCACGGACACGGAACGGCTTATTGGAGACGGTGCAAAAAATCAAGTGGCTATGAATCCAAGCAATACAATATTTGATGCGAAACGTCTTATCGGTCGCAAGTATGATGACCCTAAAATACAACAAGACTTAAAGCACTGGCCATTTAAAGTCATTAACGATGGGGGAAAGCCTAAAATACAAGTGGAATATAAAGGACACACTAAGCGTTTCACTCCGGAAGAAATCAGTAGCATGGTGCTGACTAAAATGAAGGAAATAGCTGAAGTGTATTTGGGTGTTACTGTTCAAAGTGCCGTTATAACAGTACCTGCTTATTTTAATGATTCGCAACGTCAGGCAACAAAAGATGCAGGCACGATTGCGGGGCTAGGTGTTCTCCGTATCATCAACGAGCCTACAGCAGCAGCTTTAGCTTATGGACTTGACAAGAATCTGAAAGGAGAGAGGAATGTTTTAATTTTTGATCTAGGTGGGGGAACTTTTGATGTTTCTATTTTATCGATCGACGAGGGATCACTTTTTGAAGTTAAGGCAACTGCTGGTGATACACACTTAGGAGGTGAAGATTTTGACAACAGACTTGTAACTTTTCTTGCTGACGAGTTCAAAAGGAAGCACAAAAAAGATTTGAAAACAAATGCGAAGGCTTTGCGTCGGTTAAGAACAGCAGCAGAACGAGCCAAGCGTACCCTCTCTTCCAGTACCGAAGCTAATCTTGAAATAGATGCTCTTTATGAGGGAATTGATTTTTTTTCCCGGGTCTCTCGAGCGCGTTTCGAAGAACTGAATTCAGATCTCTTTCATGCCACTCTAGAACCAGTTGAAAAAGCGCTTAAAGACGCAAAAATGGATAAAGGTTCAATTCATGATATCGTACTAGTCGGTGGCTCCACTCGTATACCAAAAATTCAGGCGTTGCTTCAAAATTACTTTAACGGAAAAAAACTGAATTTGTCCATCAACCCTGATGAAGCTGTGGCATATGGAGCAGCTGTGCAGGCCGCCATTTTGAGCGGGGATCAGCATTCGAAAATCAAAGATGTGCTACTTGTGGACGTGACTCCGTTGTCTCTTGGTATTGAAACAGCTGGAGGGGTTATGACCAAAATTGTAGAGCGAAACGCTAAAATTCCCTGTGAACATGCACAAACATTTACTACGTATTCTGACAATCAGCCAGCTGTAACTATTCAAGTTTACGAAGGGGAGAGAGCAATGACCAAAGATAACAATCTGCTTGGTACCTTTGATTTGACTGGCATTCCAGCTGCGCCAAGAGGTGTACCTCAGGTCGACGTGACATTTAACTTGGACGCAAACGGTATACTCAATGTTTCAGCTAAAGAAATCAGTACTGGCAAGAGCAAGAATATTGTGATTAAGAATGATAAAGGCCGGCTATCTCGGAGTGAGATTGAACGCATGTTGTCTGATGCTGAAAAGTATAGGGATGATGATGAACGTCAAAAAAACCGCGTAGCCGCTCGTAATAAGCTCGAGACTTATTTGTACGGTGTGAAGCAAGCTCTTAACGAGGCAGGAAGGAGAATAGATGCAGGAGAGTGTTCGAAGGCTCGCAAAAAATGCGATGAAGTCTTGAAGTGGTTAGATGAGAATTCTTTAGCTGAAATTGATGAATACGAGAGTAAGTTTAAGGAAGCGAGTGCTGTTTGCTCACCGATTATGAGCAAGCTTCACGGAGTGGGTGTGGGTGGACGCAGAAGCGCAGTTGGTGCTAAAGATAACGGGCCTGTGATAGAAGAGGTGGATTAAATTACATTTTTGTTATGTTTTTTTTTTTTCAATTTTCATTTCGTTGAAATAAATAAAGATGTTGTGACTGTCTTAAATTAGCGTACCTGTTATTGAATTTCAACACAGGATACATAGTTCCTATTCTTGTGAAACTTTATAGTGTCCAGATAGAAGTAAGAGACAAAGCAGAATTATTTATTGACTACTGATAGAAGCATAAGTTCTCCAAAATGTTAATAAATAATTAAAACTGCATAGCTTAATGATAAAGCCAACTGGGTTAATCGGGAGGTCAATGGTGTTCATCACTAAAACTTACACAAAAAAATCTGCACAGTGCAATCTTATGAGTTTCATAATTGTAATGAACAATTACGTCGCATCTTATTATGTGACCACGGCGAATTCCAGCGTGTTTGTGGTTTGTTTATGGGTGATACTTTGAACACCAGAGGCTTAAAACTTTTTGAAAATGTCAACTCCTAGATTATGGTAACTATATTTCAGCGAACTACTCAGATATAGTTTATTTGACGACCTCCATAGTCGAGTGGATAATACACCGGTTTCAAGGTGTCGCCATCTCTGAGGTCCCGGGTTCGAATCTCGGTGGGGGCAGATGTTTGTGTGATGAATGCGAGCATTTGTACTTTAGTCATGGTTGTTGATATATATTTCAACAAAAATTATTTATATATGTATAATATATGTATGTCTATCCGTTACCTTAGATCCCATTGCACAAGCCTTATAGAGCTTAGTTTAGGTTAATTGGTGTAAGTGTAACAAATATTTATTTATTTATAGTGGTTTGATGTCTATGATACACGCTTTGTCCAGTTCGAATGATGTAGTAACTCTATTTGATCATATGGTCCGTGGCATGATCTTTCCAAGTTGTCCCACCTGGATTGTTCGTGCCTGCACCCGTATGCAAGGCTGGAAGACCTATTAAACTTTTTGTATTCAATAAACTAACACAAGATGAATCTGTAAAATTATCCGCGGCTGACAGCAAAAATCCACAAAATACTCTTTTTATACCCAACAGCATGGGTCGATAAAACTCAAAAAATATAAAAAAGCCATTAAAGCTCCAATTATATTGGGATTTATTCAAAATTACACCTTTGCCTAAAATTTTGAGAAGAGCAGTCGTGTTAATGTATTTGTATGGATAGGAGGATAAAATACTGAATAGTATCAAATGGTATGAGTCAGACCACATACTGACCACTATTTTACATGTCATGGAACATTAATAAAAAACATGGGAAAGAAGTAAGACTGCAGCTAAAGACGGTGTCATTCAAGAAAATATAGAATATAAATATTTTAGTACATCATTATATTGTTTATAATTTAATTGTCTTAATTGAAATGTAACAAAATACCAGGGTCCGCTTGGGAATCTCCGCGTAATCTATTTCTACTGCAAAACAGCAAAATTCATATTGGTGTGTTCAACAATCAGGTCCATTATGTAATTCAAATCACCGGTGAAGATGATTATAATCGTAGGTGATTAAAATTAAAATTGGAAATTAAAATCGACAAATAAATTTTTCACTTGTCGGTTACGCAATAGGCATGCTGGCGATAAAGGTAAGATTGACAATGAAATTACTGTGTATAGTGGGCAACGAACACTGTGGTTTTTGTGGAGGTTGCAGATTTCTTGCTAATCTCGCAGGAACCTGGTGTTATAAGTGATGGTGACCATCAACCATCATCACCATTAACAATTAAAGAAACTCTATTTCTTGCTCGCCACGTATAACACAGAAGCTCATCATTGGAATGCGTTGGAGACAACGTCAACATTTTGTACTGTCATTAATAATAATATAAGTAGATCTTGAGTTTTAGAATTACTTTTCATATCTTTTACCTATCAATTGAATTTACATGCCAATTGAATGCTGTAATATTATAATTTAAAAAGTCTCACACGTTTCTTGAACTTGATTCATTGGTAATATTTGCACGCTTTTTTATATAACCATTTTACATGACACCAAGACACTATGACAAAGCTGCATAACGAGCTTAGCTATCTATTGTAAGTTGATAGTTCAACGTAATATATGTATACATTTATTTCTGCGTGTTTTGATGTTTATGCTAGTTAGCCCTATAGCAGGATCTCCGAAACGCTACATGACTGAGCAATTTATCAATTTGAACTGTCAAAGCACAAAGGATAAATTTCAAGATGGCGGTTATATTGCACAATAAACGGTTTATAATATCTAGACTAGTTGCTCATGTTACGGGGGCAGGCGGACATAGCTTTTTACACATCATTAATTATAACGCCGAATAAAAATTGATATGTACTGTCACGTACACCACAAATCAAACAACAAAGTGATTAGCAATTTCTTTATTTTTAATTTAATAACTTTAGAAATTGTTCAGAAAGAAGACAATGTTTCAGCATCGTTATTAATATTATTATGATATGAACAATAATAATTACCGCTATATTTTTAATACTATTCATTATAATAATGGAGAGATAACGTATTTCGTCTATGTTGCTACGATATATCTATATACAGCTCTACGAAACGTATAACATAACAATAAAATACAAGTTGTATAATGTGAATTGAACGCGTCTCGAATAGAGTAAAAAGGTTTTTTATGAACTAGGATTATTAATGTAACCTAATCACATATTTCGTATGTAATGATAGTCTTAGCAATGTCGAGACAGTTAATTTTCCGTATAGTACGTGGATATATAATGTTTTTAAATACAAAACTCGTGTTAAATATAAGCGTAAGATAAACGTACAATATTTATTAAATATCTTTGTATACATACAACGTTCTCAAGTAATTCATAAACAGCAAAACTTACATTAAATAATATTTCTGTGAAAATTGAACACTGACGGCCTTTAACGAATGGCGCGCTTCCCCTTATTCGTTTATAAAAAAAAAAAAAACTTTGCCGCGGAAATCAACGAGTCACGGATAGAAACGAAGAAAAGTTTGTAAGGTTTTAGTTTTTTACTAATTAATTTCACAGTAAAGACTTTATAATTTTAAAGATAATTCTGGATTTTTGCGCTATTGTCTATCGGTATATTTACGTATTATAAAAATAATAAGTATTACTATTGATTGTTTGTCTGTTTAAAAAATAGTTATTATCTAGTGATGTTTCGATTTTATGCTTATTATGAAGAATGGTTAATGGATTTATAAACACAAGGAGATGATTAAAAAGGGAAAGGAGAAAGACTGCAGCTAGTAAGTAGTAAAAGTCTCATTTAAGAAACTACATTAATTGTAAATGCTTTTAATGTGGATTTTGTGTTAAAAAACTATATACTGAAAAATAATCACGGTCCATCGATTATAATTAATATGATGTTAAATATTTTGTAAAATATGCCATAAATTGTAATATATTTAAAACAAACGATGGAGCTAACTGTCAAACAGCCTAATCATTAAAATTTTATATTGACTATTAATCGCTATAGCTTAACCTTAACTTATTCTCATATAAACATCGATATGTATGAAGTTGGGTATTCTATGTCTAACTTTAGCTATACACCGTAAGGGATTCCATGTATATGGAAGTATATCATCCAAAATTCTATAGATTTTATGCGTTTTTTGTAATATTGCGTTTAATAATTGATTTGTTACATTTGAACAGGTAAAGTTTTTGCAGTAAGTCCCTTTGCGTAGGGACTCGAGAGCCTATTTGCTACTTACATATCAAATGTAGACTACCTAATGTGGCATTTCTCTTACGTATGTACACTAGCATCGAAGTTTAGTATATACATCGTTATGCAAGGAGTATGGTTCCTTTTCAATGTACAAGTCACTTTCACTATACTAAGGGAGGAGGAATAGGGACAAAAAGCAAAATAAAAAGAACTGAAAATAAATTAAAAGCAAATTTATTGCTACATAAAATAAAAACTATAACCGAGCAATACGCGCTTCGCTTCTTACACGTAGACGCTTTCATTTGTCACAAACATTTGTACGTTCTTTCAAAATAAATAGAATAAATGGAAATGAAAACAAACAAGTCCTCGGAATTCTTCGAAGGGAAACGAGCGCTACGGACAAATCACAAACTTGAGCGGTCCCACGTCGTTAAGTATAAAATTATATAGAAAAACATGTAATAGTATAAAATAAACATTTATAATTTAAAAGTAAATCTTATAACCCGATTATATAATAATATTTTTAACCGCGTCGGTTCACATAAACATAATAATACTTTCAACTCGGGTCAGTATACATCATACCTTAAATTTACATCTGATTGCACTTTAAAATTTCATTAACAGTAAACGAACCTTAGCCTAACTATCGCGAGCTATCTTACATTTACGATCTACACATATGTACAGTCGGCTCGTCGGCTCTCCCGATATATATTTGGTATAGTTATTTACAACGATCGAGCCGAGGGGAAGCCTCAGTCGGAGGCGCGCTGGGCGCGACTAGTACTCCCACCGGTCTGCGTCCGCCTCGGCCTTCACCGCAGCCGGCGCGTCGGTGGCGGCCGGCGCGGGCGCGGGGCCGGGGCCGGGGCCGCGCGCCGCCGCCGCGTCCGGCTGCGGCGCCGGCGCCGGCTGCGGCGGCGGCGGCGGCGCCGGGCCCGGGCCCGCCGGCTCCACGCGCGCCGTGGCCTCGCGCTCGCGCCGCAGCCCGTCCGCGCGCATCACGCACACGCCGTTGATGATGACCTCGTCCTGCCAGTGCGGGTCCACCCACTGCGGCGCGGCGGGCTTGCGGCGGCTGGAGCGCGAGCGCGCCGCCGCCGCCGCCTTGGCCTCCCCGTCCAGCGACTCCTCGGAGCCTAGGTTGCTGTCGGCGTCGCCCTCCCCGTCGGCGTCCGCGTCCCCGTCCGCGTCGGCGTCCGCGTCCGCGTCCGCCTCAGCCTCCGCCTCGGCGTCGCCCTCGTCGTCGTCGAACTCGTCCGCGTCCGGCTCGCGCTTGAGCGGCATGGACAGGTCGAGGCCGGCGGGCGGTTCCTTGGCGAGGCGGCGGCCCACCAGCGCGGCCAGCCCGCCCGCCGCGAAGTACGGCGAGTAGGGCAGCGGCACGCCCGCTAGTCCGAGCCGCTCCTTCTGCAGCTCCAGCAGCCGCTGGTTGAGCAGCAGCCGGAACTGCACCGGGTCGAAAGGCGCCGCGGCGGCCTCGCGCGGCGGCGGCTCGCCGGCGTGCGGCGCCTGCTGCTTCAGCCGCATGCGGTGGTTGTGGAACCAGTTGGTGATCGTTCGCGTCGACAGCCCGAGCTCGCCCGCCAGGAACTCGATCGTGGGCATGTTAGGGTACGGGTCGAGCGCGAACGCGAGCCGCAGCGCCTCCTTCTGCTCCTCGGAGAACAGCACCCGCTGCTTCTTGGCGGAGGGCGCGCCGGCGGCGGGCCCAGGTGAGCTCGAGTGGTAAAATTCGGCGGTGTCGTTGGACGACGTGTCGGACGAGTTGTCCTGGCCGGGCCCGCTGGAACGTCGTCGCTTGTTGGCCTCGCGGCGCTCGTTCTTGAGCGCCTGTAGCCGGTCGATGTTGTGCACGTCGCTGAGCCAGAGCTGCATGCGAATGAAAGGCTCGCGGCCCTTGATGCTGAGCATGTGCCAGGGTTTCGGTTTCGAGAGCAACTCGCTGACGGAGCCCTGCGAGAGTCCGAGCACGGCCTCGCCGAAGATCTTCTGGCCGATGTTGTTGGCGAGCAGCGCCTCCTTGATCTTGGTGGTGATGGTCTGCGTGTCGAGGTCCTGCGTGAGCGCGGCCATCTCGTAGACGGAGGGCGCCACGTGGTGCAGCGCGCGCGGCGGCGGCGGCTTGCCGGCCTTGGGCTCGAGCAGCGGCGCGTGGTGCGCGTGGTGCGCGTGCGCCGCGTGCTGCGCGCCCGCGAACGGCAGCAGCAGCGGGCCCGGCGCCAGCGACAGCGCGCCCGCGCCCAGCAGCTGCTCCTGCTGCATCTTGCTCAGCAGCGACGTCGCCTCCGACAGCATCTTCTGCGTCGGCGGCATCGGTTTGTTCATGTTAGGCGGACATGCTGCGAAAAAGAAAAAATGCTATACACGAACAAACTACACTTGGAAAATGTTTATGCGAGTCGTTTCGATTGTAGATCAAAAATTACGTTTCCATTAAAATCATTCATAAATCTCTTTGTGACAGTACTATTTTCCAACATTTACCAATTCTTTCAAACTACCTACTACAATAAAATTAATTAATAATGGTACTCACGAGGCGCTCCGCTATAGTTTCCTGTCCTCATGAGTTTCTCGGGTGCAATTTTGTACTGTGATGCCACCAACTTGTGGACTGCATTGTCGTCTTCGAGAAACATTTTCATTCTAATAAAAGGTTCCCTCCCTTTTTGAGTTAACATATGCCACGGCTTCGGCCGCGCCAGCAGGTCGCTGACGGAACCCTGCGAGAGCCCGAGCACTGATTCACCGAACAGCCTTTGGCTTATCGAGTACTGACTTAAAGCTTCTTTCACTCTTCTGACGATTTCTTCGGTATTTAAATTATTAAATAAGTCAAACTGCTGTTGCGTTATGGGAGGTAGAACAGCTTTCATGGATCTCTGAGGCGGGGGGTGATGTGGCGGGTTGGTTGGCTGTGAAATAAGGCTATTGGTGATAGACGCCATCCTCTGCAGCGGGCTTGCCGCCGCCGAGCTGCTGAAGTCGTCGTTGGGCGTGATGGCCGGCGGCAGAATGGCATTCCCCAGCGGACTGGACGCTGACGAGCCTGTCGATTGCTGTCCTGGTTCTAGCTTTGGCCTGACTAAAGAAAATGCGCTACCCGCATGCCTAATAGCCTCCTCGGCATCCATTGGTCTATCCTTATCACTATCAGTCATTCCATTAAATTTGGCATTTTTATCCTTAGGTAATGAGAGATCCTGAACTGAGCCGGAGCCGTTCATGTGTTGGTTTTGCGCTTGTTGCATGGCTTGCTGCTGAAGCGCAAGGAGGTTGGGGAAAGGGGGTATCCCCTGCATGTTATGCATGTTTGGCATGTTGCCACCTGGTTGTAGCTTCGCCAATTCCCTATGGTAAGCTTCTAACGCCATGCGGATGTCTTCCGGAGGTCGCTCGATGTGTGGTGGCATGCCGCTGCTGAAAAAAGGTGGAAAAACACTGCATTTTAGTTTTAGATTTGCTGTTCTCGTTTAAATTACCAGACATTGAATTGGCTATCGGAATTTTCATATTATTATAATCACATTTGGAAACTTACGGTGGAAATCCGTCGCGACTGTGTCGCATATCCTCAACCCGCCTGGTCATGATTTTGGCAAGTTCTTCTTGATATATGCGCACTACTTTCTCTGGGGAATGTCATCGTTCTCGTATTTTTTCAGTCTTCTGTTTTGACTCGAATCCTGCAATCGTATAAAGATATTATTAGATATATGATAGAAAATGACCATTTTTGATCTCTATGATTTACTATCCCTTAGAAGTTAACCACCTTTCCAAAATATATATCCATAAATATATTTCCAGAATTCCAAAAAGGACATACATATTGCCCCATGGTAGATGCGAACCTCAAACTTAGCGCCACCAACAATGTGGTTACACTAGTTATGCTGATACTCTACCTACCTTGTTCGAGAACGGCGAGGGGCACTGCGTGCGCGGCGAGCTCGAGTCCTCGTTACTTCTGGAGTCATCATTGTTGGCTTGGCCTGTGGGCGTCTTCATCAAATGTGACGCCTCGTTGAGAATGTGTGCGAGTCGTTCATCCCCCTCGCTCTCCGGCCTGCCGAAGCCCGCGCCAGTGCCATCTTTTGTTCCAACTGGAAGCAAATTCATTAATCAGCAAAATTATATTTCGTTTGATGTTTAACACATTTTACTGTTACCTATATTATTATCGTTACAACGAAAGGTTATTTTGGTATATCGTCGTCGCACGCTTAATTAGAATTTATTAATAAGCCTAATTATCACAAAGTCGACAATACTTCGAGCCGGCCCAATAAGGGCCACATGAGCGAGGCAATTTCCAGCTCGTTACTGTCATTTCATAGCAATATTTGAACTCGTACCCGAGTTTTAATTGCGGCTAAATCGTCGCACGTACGCACACATAGTTGCGATGATCCACGCCCGCTGTGCTTAAACTCTTGCCAAGTAATAAATAGGGGTGTTATATTTAGGACAATTGAAATTAGGTGGGCCATTAAAACGCCGCAGCAATGAATAGTGCTTTAAAGATAATCGCTGAATGAGAGCAGGCACTCTTCGCCTAAGCCAGTAATCCTAAAACGGTGCGTGCGCACCCATAAACAAGAGAAGTTACGCGCGAAAACCGCTCGCCATATTGTGGTCATTCATCCTGTCAACATATTGTCTCAGGTCTCACAATGCGCGCCTTGGTTTAGATGCTGATATATGCTCGACATTAGTTTAATTAGACGCGTAATTAGTACACCCGCTTGCTCAGATGCGTTTGCAGTTAGCGACGCAACGGTTTGGTGACGGTCCTCTTTTAATAATAGTGCAGGATCATTTTGTAATTAATTTTTTTCTCGTTTAATGGAAGGGTTGGATTTAATTTAAAAGCTACTTCTTATTTGTCTGTGTGATAAATTTTCGTTCCTGTCGAAATTCCTTTTCTTTTGGATATTTTATGTTTTGGTTATGCAGGTTAAGACTTTATAAACATCGATTTTAATTTTCTTTGTCAACTTTTTAATTTCTTTTCGTTTCTTTTTGTTTATTTATCTTCATGCCAAGTTTTTGAGTGAAACTATATTCAATTGCCCAGTTCATATTAAATATTTAAAGGTATTTTCTATTTTAATTTGTATTCGAGAATTAAGATAAAAGATGTTATCGATCTGCCTTTGCATAAATTTACAGCAAATAAAAAAAGCTGTTACAAAGTCAAAGATTACTTAAATGATGACAATATTTCATCTTTATTTTATTTAATATTTGATGGTAATGTAAATAAATGTTAAAATAAAAAAAAATGTGAAAACAATAATAAGGACTTAACATTTATCTAATACTGGAATCTTTCAAATGATGTTTTGGATGAGCGTACATATGTTGTTAGTTATGTATTTTAATGAATATTAATTTATGTAATTTATGTACTTTCTTAATTAAGTATTGAAATGATGTTTTTGTCACCTCTTTTCAAGTCTCGAGAAGACTCCCAATTTCCGAACATCAATGTTCCGAACGTTGTGTTATACCTATAGCTATGTGTGTTCTCGTTTTTTTTTCATTTTGAATAAAAATTATTTTGACACAGATCAGTCCAATTGCAGCAAAATTACTCGGTTTACGATGTCTCTACGTTGTGGTTGAAAGTTGCATTAAAAGCCGCGTTAAAATTTAAAAAGGGCTAACAAAGATTTTTATCGCGCACTTAATTTGACTTTGGTAGTTTATTCACAGATTTCCCGTGTGTTCCAGATTGCAGTTTATTTTCGATGTTTGGCGTATCAAGTGGTTCGGAGATCCGATTAATTGATGGTAAAGCTTAATACGATGTCGTAAAGTTGTTTTCTGAAGGAGACAGTTTTGTTTATTAGTAATTAACTACGGATTTACGTGTCACCGGGAAAGTGTATATTTGGTCGATCAAATGAAAAACTAAACCAACGACAGAATACTGATATTCACAAAAGTCAAACGACAATGGCTGACATATCAGACCCAGAAAAATATGATATCTCACAATTACGTCGTGCTCAATTTTAGTACGGATCCAAAGTAATTGCCAAATTAACTGCGGACTAATTTCGATTCGGGTGTGAATTGCGCAACGCTTCATTGTCGGCCTGCTCTCAGTTCTCACGTCCAAATCGGGTCAAGCATTATTTCTTATTATGTCCTTACATAGATGCTCGGTTTTGTGAAACTGTCATTACCGGTCGACTTATGACTAAAGAGACGTGATCCAAATTTAACAAAATGGCCGTCAAACTGTTTTGATTGTATCTTTTACGGCCGTCGCCGAGTTTCAGTCCATAATAACGCTACACGATAATCCTATATACGTGATTTGGTGTCATAATTGCCGTGTTTGTTTTTTAACGTCCGGTTAAGTGGCATTTGTTTAGGTAATCTCCGCGATCGTTGGGTAATTTATGGCTACTTTCCTGGATTTTGTGGTATCTTTCCGTCAGTCTGAATCATTGTTGACGCTGACCAAACGGGTCGGAATAGTTTTATATCTAGCTTTCCATCTTACGAAGGTAGAAAATGTTTTATCGACCTATTATCTGGGATCTAAAGATCTTATTGTAGACCTTTGATCCAGTAATAAAGTAGAATAACAAAAAATACCTGCTCAATAAAATAAAACACGTATTGTGAACGCTCAAATGGATATTGCGTTTTAGCTGTTAATCAATATATTATCTATAATGTTCGGCAGTCTTTGCACTCTGCATACGAAGTAAGTTTAATAAAAACAAAGCCTATCCGACGATAGATCGAATTTGTATAATAGAATCTCCGTTATGTCTATAACAACTTATCAACAGATTAAAATGTAAGTCAGGCGCGAACGGATGGTTGCCGCGATAACCGATTGCTACTAGACTTCAAATTCATCGTTCGACATGCGAGACATCGATAAATTTCAACACACGTCTATTAATGCCTTTGATCTTCTCGCAGACGTATTGTTATTCTGCGCGGAACACGTACACAATTACCGAGACGTGCCTCGAGGGTTTTGTCAAAAACTCCAGCTCGCTGATGCAACGAGGGCTCCGCGTCATACGGTTTGGCAGTTTTGAACTGTTACGTAGTCTTGTTGGTTGTGGGAAATATATGATAGTGAGAGATCTGTTCTCTATCTAGTGTAAAGTTTGTCTGCTTAATTTACTTCCTTGGTTGAGGCTTGGCTGAAGCTTCATGATCGACAAAGTGGCGGCTTAAGAATGTTTTTGTCTTTCCTAACTTTATTTAACAACAACCTAGATGATGAAAAAAGTTTGACCAGCTACGTATTTATTTATCGCACGACGGATGAAATGTGGTCAGGATGCAGCCGCTCCATCAAATTGATGTGCAGCTTTTTATATTAGCATCACTCGCTTGGCAATCATTAGGATGTGCATTTTGATGGATGCTAGCACATTTGAAGTAAAAACGCTTGTGATGCTAATTAATGTGTTTCGGTCACGGAATCGAATTTATCGGCGATCGTTTGACCGGGAGTTCTGAGGACCGCGGCACTCGTGAAAGCAGCGATAATTCAAGGATAATATAAAACAGTGAAATTATTTGTTTATGCGACACCATATCGCGTGCACGCACGCGAAAACTATTTCTTTGTGGCCGTTATTGATTGCTATTGCCGTATGAATATTCAACGTCTTACTAAAGGGGGAGGTGCCCTAAATTATCGTGTCACTGTGACACACTGAAAAAATATTTCGCCATATAATTAGGTCCGTTTGATTCGTGTAATGTATCAAGCGTCGTAAATCGAGGTGGCGGGTAGAGCAAGAAAGGGGTGAGAATCGGGCGCACGTACGTCACCGTGGAGATCGATGCTCATTTGCATGCTGGCCGTCGGCAGTGGCGGACGTCAGGGCCGCTCGAAAGTGTCGCTGGCCACGAAAAAAGCGCCGCATTTGAATTGTTAATATGGTGCAAAGAAATAGTTGCATAAGCTGGCATCGCAATTTGAAATTAGGTGTTAACGTGTCCCAGTGGGACCTACGTTTATTATTATTGACTTCTTAGTTATCCGGTAATTTAATAGTTTGTAGACACGCATATGCAATATTCTTTATACTTTGGCACGATTTTGAAAGCAGCAACTTTTGCAAAAAGCAAAAGAAAATTCTATGAATTTTCTTTCGTTGCTTTCTAATATATTTCTTAGATAATAATAATATAATAATATTTATTTACCAAAAAACATTTCTACATTTGATTACCCATAGTCCCCAAACTAGGTAATCCTGTCTCTTGGGGACCAAGATCATACACAATTCTTTGCTTGCGTCAAATTGGATGATTTGTTTCTCATTGTGGAGAAGTAAAAACATCCTACACGTATAGGTTAGACATCAAATTGTGCAGGGGTCGACCATAGTTTCTTTTGTATCGCGTAGACCGGCCATTGCGTGCGCGGCGCCGTGATCGAGTTTGCGTGTCAGATGCCAATCGGCGGGGGCAGCGACCACAATTGATACCGCCGGAGTGACACGGCGCAAGATAGGCAGTGTTACTTCGAACTAAGACAAATAACGTGACTTAAAACTCCTTAGGGGCCTTCCGTTTTATCTATTTAATAATTGATTTTATGAAGTGTCTTAGAAAGTGTTCCGTTGAAAAACTATACGTGTTTATTATTTTAGTTTATGTAAAGCATAATAAACGTACACGTAATGTAAATCTTAACATCAGGGGTAGATGTAATTGTTTATGCATAAAGTGAACCAGCTCAAAGTAGAGTTATAATGGAAATTAGTAATGATGGAAATAAATATAAAATTAAAACACTACACCAAGTAGATATGGGAATATGGCAAGGTTGTCCAAAATATACTTAAACGAGTAAAATGATAAAGATATGGAATGTAGTATATATTAAAATTCATACTTTTGGATATATCTTTAATTTTTCGACACGGAGAGTGTTGGCTAATAAATTTAATATTTTGATGAATTTGAACAAATTCTTAAGAAACAGAAATTACATCCATGTTCATGGAAGCCATATTGTTAAAGGTTGTTTTTGAATATTGGTACAGTAATTTTTTTAATGGGATATTATATTTAAGATCCTAATATTTAAGACAATTATAAAAACACTATAAATAACCTACTTAATGACCGGAGGGACACTATACCAGGGTTGTCTGCTCGAGTACCTCTGTTTTTTTTTATAGGATAGGGCAACAAACGAGCAAACGGATCACCTGATGGTAAGCGATAACCGCTGCCCATAGACATCCGCAATACCACAGGAGTCACAGATGCGTTCCGGTCTTTCAAATGAGAAAATATTTGTATGCAGGTATTTATATATATAGGACTTATCTCCCGTTCCCCGTTACCACCAAAAATCCCCGCGGCAAAGGTAAAAACGTTAAGAGCACTCGTCGCGCGGACGTCGCTAGTTCGTAACTAGATTCAATAATCAATTTTGCGAGCTCCGCAGAGGAGCGCCATGTTGGTAGTGTTGCTCTAGGATGACAAAAGATCGAGATTTGTCTTTGGTGTTATTTTCTCTCTGCTTTAAATGTCAGTTATCTGAATGACGTAATGGACAAACGTTCGAAGCACGCTTTTATTTGTTTAATCGTTTCCCATTGCACACATAATTTCATGTTTATTTGAATGTAAATAAAGTAAACATATTTATTTATCGTCCATTTTCTTTTTGTCCAGCAAGTCATAATATGTAAATAATTGTACATAATTGTACATTCTAGTTATAAATTATATATTATGAACTAAAATGAGATGAATATCATATTACTTTTATGGGAAATACAATTCCCCTAGGGGTAGGTAATCTTTAGATATACAATAAACTTCAATTAACTTTATATTACGTTTTACTCCAAATTGCAAACAACTTTATGATATATAAAAGACACTATTTAAAATATTATTTTGTTTGTCTATGGCTTGTACAGACAGGATTTCCAAAAAATGTCTTGTGATAAATCAGTAATTTATGTATCTGCTGTAAGGTTCAAACCAATCCTAACTGTGTGCAGCTATAACTGAACTGACGCTCATCACTACGAGCTCTCCTAGTATCGGCCCACGGGAGCTTATCCGCATAACTTTTAACGATAGCATAGCAAAGTTTTTTAACGAAATAACCGAATTTCCGCTAACTGCGACTCGTAACGCAGTTAGTCTCACCTGATCGTCTGTTGCCGTTACAATTGATTTTCAACGTTTTGTTGCAGACGTAAGACTTGGAATCCAAAAACATTGGCATATCTATATGTAAAAACCTAATTGTACGACACCGTTGTGAAGTAGGTATTCAATGAATGCTTTACTCCAAAATTGTAATGTTTTTATAGAAAGTGTTAAATATAAGTATTTATTCAATAATTTATTTATCGATGAGATTGTATCAAATTTTAAGCAAAGTGTGTATAAATTTAGGTAACTGAAAGAGAAGCATGACGTACTTATTTATAATTGTAATAATCGGTAGAAAAAATTATTATCAAAGGTCTCGGGTAGCAAAAATAACAAAAACTGTTAATGTGCGAGGCGGTGCCGTGACAAAGAAGTAATTTTTCATAAGCTCCGCGAACCAGTTATTAGTGCATTGATTTGTGCACGGTAGCTTTATTGATTGTAATGGCGATTGATTGCGCGCTGGCACGCGATTGCCGATGCCGCTGTGGCGCGAGCGTGAAAATTAAAAAAGTCGACTGAACTTTATGGTCCGATTTAGTGATCTCTGTGTTTTTTCGAAATTCGAATCGCTATTCCTTTTTCAAACACTAATGCAAAAAGTGATTAAAGATTATTATCTATTACAGAGTTCGGTTTATTAATTCCAGATACAAATTAAAAGCCTCAGTTATTAGTGTTTAAGTGTTTGTTTTATCGAAGTTCTTTATGACCTATTTAATTGTTTAATTACATATTGCCGTGTAAGCCAATTAATAACGTGTTCGCCATTATAAATCCTACCTTGCGGTCGGTGCGTCCAAATTAAACCTAATTTACGGAACAACGAGTCATTCATAGCGGAGCATTAAATCCTTACTAATTATGCAAGACAGGGAGCAAAGATGTAAAATGGTCGGTCACAAATCGTGTCCGAACTGACGGGTTAAACATGCCAACCGCAGCGACAGATCTCTGATATATTCCACGCTTTCGCTAAGGAAACGTGTGTAATTAATTACAAGGAATAATATGTCGGGATGCACTTATTCTCCTATTAAACAGTTAGCCTGCGAAAACAAAATGGCGATCGGGCACGCCAAATTTGATTGAGATGAGATTATTGTCATTCTGAATTGAGTGCGATTCATTTTCTACTCACGATCGATTGCGGTGGTTAAGTCAGAATACTCACATTTATTTATAAATATATCATCCAACTAACTTAATGAAAAAAAAAACAGATATATAACTAAAAGCTCTATCAACTAGGTAATAGTTTTGATTTACCGAATAACCTCGTAATAGAACTTATTTTAGTAGTCTAATGATATGATCAATATTCTTCATTGTTATAAGAACTATATGAACCAACTGAATCTATTAATTCGACGACTATTGTTACAACACTATAACTGTCAAACGCCATGTATGACTCCACTTATTTTTTTTTTAATTTAAATGGTATATCACGAGTGTTTTATCTGATGGTAAGACGTATTAAAATACGTGTACTTAAATGTTTTACTTCTATTTTGGTCGCGAAATCACTGAGCCCAGTAAATTCCGAGCAACATCACTATCCATTCTCATTCGCGCGAGCGTCGCCAATACCTAGTCCTTAACACAATTAGCGTTTAATAGCGGTTCAAAATAAGCCGCTAAATTATTGCAATCATCCACCCTTGTCCTAGCGTTTTCTCAGCAATAAATGTGATGCGCTGATGTATATGAATAGCTGAAGGCGCGTGTCTCATTTGAGCGTAGGGTTATTACTTTTCAGACAAAGGAAATGAAATACATACGTTACACGGCTTTGATAAATATTTTTGAGGTTATTGATTGTATTGGAGTGTCAAGGGCACATGTATTACTACAATAGTATTTCGTTTGACATACGTGTTTTGATGCTATTACTAAAAAAATACACAATCACTTAAAATTTCTGAGTAATTGCATCTGTAACTCCTTTAAAATAGAACGTTGGGACTGTTCAATTCCAAATATAATATAAATAATAAATAAATAATATAAATATTATAAGACTTAAGACTAGCTACTATATTGAAGATATTCATTGATATTAGATTGAAAGAGCATTTATACGCTCGGAACAGTGATATCATCAATGTTAAACGGAATACAGAATGCTTTTTAATGAATATTTCAACATTCAGACGGGCTCTTATATTATTATTAATCTGTGGTTTTAATCAACTCCGGAATGGAATTCTCGACAAGTCATTGTCCTTAATCTTGCAAACCCTGAGATGAACGAAGTATCTAATAATAATGCAACTGTCCTGGACGCGCGAATGCAATTCAACACCTCTGAACCACGAGAATTAATTAATTGTTTTATTTCTGGCCGCAAATACGCAATAATGTAGGAAAACCATTAGAATCCACTAGAATTTGAATTTAGAACGTGCGTCGGTATTATGTTACACGTTAAGTTTTCAAATTTAGAACAATTTGAATTCATATTTCATATTTTTGACATTAATAACAGAATTCATAATTGCTTATTTGAAGAAGATTTATAGCCATTACAAGTAGGTACTTTCAAAAATCCTAATAGCAAACAGTGCTTAATGTTTATAATATGTAAATCGTGTCTAAGCATTCAAACTGTAATATGTTAGTTCAATGTCAATACGTCTTTTTTTATAAATACGTCTGTCACGTTTGATATGAGCGTGTTTTTTACACGAGCTACAGTTCACGTTAGTATTACAAAAACTGATATTAAGATAACCAAGATTCAATCTTGCTAAACAATAAAACCTCTTAATTATACACGGGGATTGAAAACAAAAATAGAAGGCACACGAAAAGGATGGATGTCATCAGGCACCTCTCGCTCGTTTTGCGTCATTTACGCGCTCGGCCGTAACAATTACTTAGGCATTATTATCTTGGACAGTCGGTTAGGTATAAAATCATAAAGTATATAATGAGACGTGGTATTATAAACATAAATACGCCCGTAAAGAGGACTGATTGCTTCGTCGGAAGCCATCAAAGCGACCGCGGACGGCGGGCATTCTTCGCGAAACAATTTCTTGACCTCTCTTCTGTGCCTCTAGTCTCGCTACCCGTCAACAGATGGCGTTACGCGTGCATTGTTGCGTGCGTGCTCAACTTTTTACTGGCACTTTTTCATAGTTATTCGCGATAAACGCATTTCAACAGGCATTTAGTTTTTTAAATGTGCTTTCTAAGTGGTCGTCGCAGTGTTTTTATATCTCCTTTGTATAATATTTAGTTGTAATTGCGTCGTAAATTAAAAGTAATCTGCAGCGGTGTACGCAGTGGCAGGCATATGAGATGAATTCGATTAGATGGGTGCGTAAGCATACTGCGTTTTGCGTTCGTTAACCGCGATTATAAAGGATTGTCGCTACTTGTTCCTAGATGGCGTTAGACTGCACCAAGTTTATTATTATTATGTCATTAAGAGTTTCCGTCTCATATAATATAAACCTCAGTACCTTCTACTTGACGGACAGACAAGTGTAAATTGGCACTATTTAGAAACAAGAAACATGCAATTCTAATCGCAGTAGAAATGTACTCAATATAATTACATATCTACTCTTCATATAGACATGTATGTGGAAAATATAATACAATAAAAGTTTTTCTTACGTGCATCGAGTTTACATTTTGTAAATAAATGAATAAATAATCCTAAGCAACTTAAAGTAGGTCGATTAATTTTTCTACGTTCATAAACAGAACACGAATCGTTTTTATTATTGAAAAAAAATAAAAACATTCCAAAATCAAACATCGACAACGTTTGCTGCCAGTTGCAAAGTTGGTCCCACACGACCCGCGGGTCGGTGTATATGCGGGTAGGTAATTATTCCGCGATTATCGGCCGCCCGCCGGATTTTCGTGTTTGTTCCAAACTTTATGATTTATGGGAGATTGACCTGTTTTATTTTGGACATGTCGAAAACCGTGGCGGGCGACCGCCGCTTTGATAGTTTAGGCTGCGATTAGCCTTATTAATGACGTTCGAGAGAAATGCTGTGACCCTTCCCGCAAAAAAGGAGATTTGTATATATTTCTCTACTAATATTTTAAAAGGAACTGTTTGTGTGTTTGTAACTGACAGAAATGATTCTTTATCTATTATGTAATTGCTCGTTTCAGGATTTCTCTTGGTGACAAAGAAACTTTTATTCTCTATAAAAAACTACGATAAAGAATGTAGATATCCTTACTAGAAGACTGTATAGAGTATCTTATCAATTTTGAATGTAGTGTGAATATGGAATTAAAAAAGCCCTTAGTAATTAGTAGTCTGCAAATTTTGACACATTGTAAAGATAAAATGATAGACATAATTAGGCTTCTCAACAATGGCTACTTCCCGTGGCGCTGGAAATTCCGCCGCATTCATCGGGTTCTGGAATTGGCTGGACGATTTGAACAATAGCGGAATTATTGCACTCCAGAATGCAATTTGGATTCGAATTTTAAAAACGATGTCTCTATTCCTTTGTTCTAGACGAGCTCTAAATTTAAAACTTGCTCGTTCATTCTTTTGTTTTTGTTATGAATTGCAACGGAAGATAATATTATTACGTTGTTTGGTTTCTAACTAACACGGATATTAACGGATTCGCTTTTTCGCGAATTTGGCGAATTGATGTCGCTATTTCGACTTAGCTGGCAGGTGAGTCTATGTGCCATTTTCGCTCGGACAACTTCTGAATTATAGGAACAGCTTCGCAACTTATTACCAAATAAACTAATTGGAAAGACGGTGGTAGTGAACAGACTTAATGGAAGCTTACTCGTATGTTTATAATTTTCACGAAATAAAAACCGTTAGTCTTGTAATATTTTTTTGATATTAATTCTATTTAGAGTAACTATGTTTTCCTTATTTATTTAATTACCAAGAAAGTAAACTTTAGGATTTTTTTACACACACGTTAATTAAAATTACTCTAAGTAATAACATAGTTTTGAAGGCAATAAAATTATTTGTCATAAAGCTATAGTCAGTTACATTACTCTATATTAACGGAAAAATATATTTTATTTTGTTTTAAATATCCTAATTCAGACATGTGATCCTAACCAAAACTTCCACTTTAGTGTTAGAAAGTATTCTACTTATATAGCAAAAATATATATTTTCTACCACACTTAAATTTAAAAGGTTATAAAGTTTTAAGTACAAACGATAGAAACGCAATTTTATAGTTAAGGATCTGTTATTATAGATTTCATAGGCACGATGTTTATAAATTTAATAATGTACACGTTAAAATAGATAAACCACAGTTAATTATAAGTAGGAATACTTTCGAGATGTTTATTGATAAATTAAAAATGTTTGAATCTCTTAATATACTTTACAAGTCATAAAATTATATTTACGATAAGATAAAATAAGAAAACAGCATTTCCACAAGAAACAATAAGTTATCTTGTCACACAGTGGTTCGCGTGGCTATTGGGACTCAACCGCGTTAGTGCTCGCCTAATACACTTCTGAGTTGGACACTTCGGCTCTTTTAAATGCTTCTGACAGCGACGAGGCGGCGGACGTGACCCGCCATTGGTCGCTGCGACTCCAGCATGGAATTTTACGGGCTTCGCTTGACCGGACAAATTTGACATTGTGTCGTCTTCAGCTATCAGACAAAATACAGCTTCAGTCCGGAATATTTTGCGGGTTATATGTAAATTACGCTATTTGATAAGTTTCTAGCAGCATTACATTATCGGTATTTACAAGCAGTACTTTCGATCAATCGTCAACATGTTTTTTTACAAGTATACTAACACGTATGCTAAAATAATTTCTGCTGTTTGATTTAGAATCTGTTGAACTTGATCTTTCTCTTGTCCTGTTCCTAATTTTATTTGAGGTCGGCGCAACATGTCCAGGAAGACATGTCTGGAAGAGGACTTCCATTCTCCTCTACTCTCGCCACTTCAACTCACTCCCTTCTTTAACATATCAACATTCTATGCACTATGGTTCCTAAACATCGTTCCGTAATTATATAGTGCTATCACCTAAATAAATTCCTAAAGAATGGTAATTGCAATCTAAAATGCAAAAATTTACAAAAAAAAAACAAATTATTGTATGCGCATTGTATGGTGTAAAGTTACATATCGAATCTATCTGTCTAACCGGCAACTTGAAAGTTTTGTAACAAATATAAAAAAATCACTGCTCATTGCCCAATCGAAAGGTATATTATATAATGATAAAAGAGTGTGACAAGCAGTAAGGCAACAAGATAGGATTCTTGCTGCCTACTTTTAAATTAGTTTACTTAATTAAATTCACTGTAATTTAATTAGGTTTATTTATTCAAAATGGAAATTAGCAATCATAGCATGTAGATAATAAACTGGTTTATGACCGTGCAAGTATAAGATTTAAATGTTCAGGTTGATCCATAATATGCTAGATTCGTCCATTATATTAAAATTTAAGATGTCGTCGACTTAGCGCTCGTTGTAGAGGTGTTCTTTCTGTATCGATCACTAACACTAAATATGCTAAAAATGTATTTTTGTATCGTGCATGTCAATTATATAATAATAAATTTGTTAAATTGAAATACTTCATTTCAATTTATGTATATCTAAGTTAGTTCAAAAATCTAATTAAAATGTATAATGTTAATTGAGATTGTTCGGAATATAATTATTTATGTGGTCACTTTATTGGTTTATGTTTTACAAGTTTGTTTAGTTTGTTATGTATTCTTGTAACTGTTCGCGTCCCAAATTTTAAAATAACAAAATGTGAGTGTCACAATGGAACTATTAAATGCAAATTTAATAACTAAGCTGTGACTACACAATCACTAACATGTAATGACCGCTGTAAACAAAAGCCGGGATGCACGGAGCGAAAATCCTAAATGCGCATTCAATATTAAAATTTGCTTAGCGCCGGCCAAGGGGCTCCGAACTTCTCTATGGCTGTCCCGCCTCGATAGTGGCCATTGAAAATAGATTTTCACGCTACGCTTCAGGCTTTGAGAGGACAACTTTGTCCAAATATCTCCGAGCTTCGGTGCTGTGATCGTTTAAGCAATTTTGGCATCAGTTAATGCAACATGGTCCTATATGGTGCGATAGTTGTTTCATTTATATTATAATTTAAACATACGTTGTTCTAATTGAAATTTACTGACAAATTTACTGAAATTGCATTCTCATGTATTTTTTTCAGTCGTATCTCCATAATTATCAAAATAAATGAGATGATAAAGTAGGGAGTGGCGACCAAATGAAAATGTCTATGGATAGAGGGACCAATGAAAGCGTTGAACTGTATGAAATAAAGTGATAATAGCCTTTAAGATATATTTATAGCGAATAATACAATAATATTGACTATTATGCGTGATTTAATTAAAACACAATTATTACTTGTATTTTAATATTACATATTTTTCTATAATAGTTTTGTTTGTATAGTCCGCGTACAGTGCAGACTCTATGCTTTGGTTCTCTCTGGTCAACTGATATTTTAATTACTTTTTATCTATGAGATATTAGTAAAAAAATTAATGAACTATTTATACTTGTACAATACAGCGACTATATGGAATAACATATACGGCTGGCTGTATAGGCTATCCCATGAGGCCTTTGCTGTCTCTGTGTGGTATGAGAAAAAAAAGACTTGTATTGACCTTCTAATAAAATTTAAATATCACAGTAAACAAGCCATTTTTATTAATTTGCTGACTATTGCCTAGGTAGTTGAAATTACCGATATTTAATTCAAAATATCTAAAATTAATTGCACACATTATTAATTTAATTCCATCCCATCCTATCTTCCTTTGTTAATTCGGAAACATGTTTGCAAAGTTTTCGAGTCTCGCGTGTGTTCTATTTCAAAGGAATTAATCATTCTAATTTTAAAATGGAACCGCAAATTGGAATGGAATGTTTCCAATTTATTTAAAACCATTAATGTTTTGAATTTGGAAAGGAGTGCGTTTCAATTTTCTATTGTTTAAAATCGATATTCACTTTTGAACTATCCCATGGTGTTTTTCAACGATCGCTTCTCTGCCTAGTATAGATTGAAGACATATTTTTGTAAGGTTGTTTTTACCTTATCATAAAGAATATTTCAAATACAACAAAACAATAATATTTAATAATGATTCTCAATCGATTGTTGCGTAGTAATAATAATAGATTGTCGTACGTTCATATAAATTAATCGATATTTAGAATAAGAAATAAAATCAATTTAATTTGTAAGGGAAACAATAGCTCAATTAGGGCCAATATTTTTTTCTACAGAATCTTTACTTCTGATGGATACACATACTAATCGTAAGGTCGAGACATAATGACGCACAAAACAAAATCATATGTGTTTACTAATTTTGACAACGACCAGTGAAACAAACTGTATTTTTCTAGGGAAAATATTTTTCCATACATGTCAACATCACCGGCATAGAGCAAATATTTGCAAATATGTACATGATGAAACGTAAACTGTTGTCTGCCAGTCGTAGAGCCGAATCACGTGTGAACGTCGAACGGCGTTTCGCAACGGATAGACAGACGGACAGGACGACATGCATAATGTATATATATGTATCGTGGGAACTGGGAAATCGTGGAAACAGCGGTGCCATAACAACGCAAATGACACGCCGCTCTATGGCATTAGGACTAGTCTTTGTGATGCAGGTAAATTACCGACCAACGTGCATGTACTGTACGAATGCTTTGCATAATAATTAGCGACTTTCGACACATATATTGTTTGAATCACTATTCGAAATTGCCGACGATGTACCTGTTTTGAGTCGTCAACATGATTTGACAAAAAATGTAGAACTGTATAATGATACTAAGCACAGATTCATTCATTGGATTATATGATAGTATAGAATATTTAGGCGATAATCTTTCAATCAGTTGACGTTTGTCTTCTTAATTGCTTTTTAAAGTGTACGGGGTAAAAATAATCCTACATAAACGCTGTTCAAAATTAATAAGATACTTAAAACCTTGTATAAATCTAAATATTGAAGGAACGGACATATAGTAAAAATGGAATATAAACAAGGGCACGCGTAACTGATTCTAAATTTGATCATTTAATTTCGAACGACAGTTTTCCCGCGTAATCTAACATGTCCACAGATAATACGCGGGCATAGATTCTAGAGCGGTGCGTTCCCACGGCGGCGGAGCTGGTATTACGCTGATTATCGGTAGGTGGCGTGACCGTCATTGCCTGTCATTACGGACGGAGGAGGAGACGCATGCAGTGGAAAAGTGGCACGCACCTAGTTGTACACTTACAAGACGGAGCCCCCGTAATGGTCCGATACTCTATTATCTATCGGTTGCTGATGCTGAGATCTTGGCTTTGACAAATACACAAAATATTCATTTTAGATTGCTAAATATAACTTTGATAATGTTAAGTGATTTTCATTAAACTTTTGCCAGTGAATTCCTTCACATACAAAGTAATCTCAATTATCAACTAATATTATCAATAACATCGAGACAATATTGAAATCTATCGCATAATGTAATATGGTCTGTCTCCTAAAACCACTAAAATGCAATTCTCCGGTTAGCTGTGTTACTAAGTTATTTTGTAATTAAGATATCTTATAAGACTTAGGAAAGTTTCATTCATTTTCAGCATAACCGTTGATTTGTTAATAACAGTCAAGCACATCCTTCACTACACAACAGTACACAACAAAGTCACTGACAAAGATAAAAAGACGAGAGAAAATGTCATACAGCCAAACGGAAAATCGGCAGCGGAACGTGCATAATTTTGCCGGCAATAAGAAGAACCGGTTGGTATTATCTGAAATTCAATCTATTTGAGCTCATCCCTATCGATGGGGACAGAGGCTAATGCACGGCAGCCATTGTCTTTCGCAGATTTATACTTTGTCCGGCATTGTCATTAATGTGTACACCGCTTTACAATGAGTTCGCTTTTTTAATTCCTCCGAATTTCCTGTCTGCGCCCCTATTACGACCGTGTTTGTTTCCTTTACTTTTGTGTTGGCAACATTGGATTCTTTGTGTTCTCCGTTTAAATGCGGGACAAGTTTTTATAGCTATGAGCTCTTCGCGTTTTGTTTATATCACGTTTAATTATTTAATCAGTTTATTAGTATGTCAATTCTAATATATATCTGAAGAAAAGTCTATTCTGGAGATAAAAAGGATTGTATTGGATTAAAAGAAATCTACAAAATCTTCCCGAAGTCGGATGTATAAAGTTAAGTTTTTATATCAGTCTAGTGTTAATATCCGAGCATGACAAGGCGCGCCGCGCTGTGCGCCCGGCTAGATGCGTGTCCGCTTACTTTTCTATTGTTCTCGACACTTGGCGGTTTGTTTGGGCGCTGCTTCTGTCGCAATTGCTTCCGTGCCAATAAATATACGGAATGGAAACGACGCGCCCAAAAACACCATAGATTACGCCAATTTGCAAAATTTACACTCGCGAGCTTCCAAGCTGGAATAGCTTCTAGGTCGCGTTGGCAAAGTTGCCAATTTACAACCCAATGCACAGTTAGTTACGGATGAAAATAATTTTGAGTAAGAAATTAAAAATGTGGACAGCTTTAGCGGCACGTATTAAAACGATAAATTGGAGTTGTAGTAAGGGGTGGCGCTCACTTGACCATGTCCCTCGCGGTAACTAACCTCCCGACCCCCTAGTCAAGGGGTGGGGGCAGATCTTGCTGTTCCGCTGCCCGCACGGCAGGATGGAGGAAAGGCTTAGGAAGCAAGGAAAGGGAATAATTGCAAGGGAAAACAGAAATATTGTCAAAAATAATAACAAAACAAAATAGGATCTACAAATTAATGTCTAAGCGAATCTTAAAATAAAGCACTGATCGATTTGCGAATGACGCTATGCTTGTGAATAATTAGTGACTGATGAAGATTTTGTTCTAGAAAGTGACGATGAAGATCAATAGACGTGCAACTTGTAAAAACAATCGTTCGATGTCTTTTGTCTGCGAATTAATGGCCCGACCCAGAGTACACGTCTCTAATAGCGTCTCTGCATTCTTCCCGTGATTGATGAGGCCTATTGTCAGGTAGACTGGCGCGCCGATAGCGGCCGGTGCCAAACCGTTCGGAAGATTGGCCCGAAGGGGCGCGATTGATGACTCGCTACCTCAAACGTGCGACGCGACGAGCGGCTACCGCGGTATGGCGTCTCAAACAAAAGGCGACCAGAAATTATGAGTAATCGGCAAATTTCCCCGGCTCCAGCTTTATCCGTGACACATATTTATCTGTTTATTTGTGAATACGGCGGTAGTGGCTCTATTGTCTATTCCGAACCAGCGTCGAATTCTAAAAGTACGTGATCAGACTTTAAAACTCTAAACGAAAGATGATAAAGTGGCGCGCACCTCGCGGTCTGGTTAGAAATAAACAAGGAAAATGATACGTGACATCGAGTACCTTTCTTGGGAATGAGCGACTTGAGGAGCATGACGGCGGCCTCGTCGCACGCCCACGCGTGCATCTTGCGGTACGAGTCGCGGCCCTTCTCCGTGAGCTTGTCCCAGGGCTTGGGCTTGGACAGCAGCTCGGACACGGTGCCCTGCGAGAGGCCCAGCACGTATTTGGCGAACAGCCTCTGGCCGATGTTGTGCACGGAGAGCAGCTCGCGCACGCGGCGGCTGATGTGCAGCGTGTCGAGGTTGGTGTTGGCGTATTTGTCCATGTTGTAGCGCAGCATCTCCTGCAGGCGCGCCTCCATGGGGTCGCCCTTGGGGATGAGCGAGTCGCCGAGGCGGCCCACGAGCGCGCCGGGCGGCAGCGGGCCCATGTCCTCGGCGAACCGGTACGGCCGGTGCTCCTCGAACCGGAACGGGCTGGGCGGCGGCGGCAGCGGCCCGTTGTGGTTGTGGTGCGTCGTGTTGTTGTTCAGCGGCGGCGGCGTGCTGCCCCACTCGTCGCCACCTGCGGCCAGAGCACGGTTACGCGGGACCCGAGGACGGGAGGGAGCGGGCATGCCGGAGGGTGGGAGCCGGACTTCCTCCTACTCCGCGCTTGTCGAAAAGTGAAGCGAACACGTACTAGCTACGGACATACACATTTGAACATTGCGCGTGCTGTGCCGATTATCGAGCGCGGCGAATGTTCGGACTCGTTGTGGAACGAAGTCGTAGATTCGAACTACAGTCGTGTTATTAGTTGGTGGGTACGTACCGAGGTCTCTCCGTTCGGCACTACGCTCGCGCTCGCGTTCGCGTTCGCGTTCGCGCTCTCGTTCCCGCTCGCGCTCGCGTTCGGCGGAGCGGCGCTCGTCGCGGAGCGCGGTGGCGGGCGAGCGCAACGGTTCTGGCTTGCGCTCTACTGACCGCTCGCCGGCGCCCAAATCCAGCGACCTGAGCATGCTGCAACAAAAAAAAAACTATTGTACAACCAGTACCACATCAAGCTTTACCATTACACCACGATAGGCAACGCAGTTATGAACATCATAAGAGCGGTTCAAGGTCAATATGTAAAGTTTCGAGTCTCGTCGCCTTTACATATTCTAAAGTTTTTACAAGTATAATAACGATAAATAAAAGTTTTTTTTGTTAATTCAAAATGAACTATTTCCGTAAGTAAATTTTGTAATTGAAGGTTTTGCAAGTAGACCGAAAGGGAGATATTTCCTGGCAAAATATTTCAGAGTGTCAAAACAGCTAAATAAGCCAAAAAATGTGTAATCAACCCCACTCACGACAGAACGTTTCAGAGACAAAAAGACAACGAACACAAAAACCCTTATCGTACCTATAACTCAATTACCATCGGCTCTATCTCAATCCCATAAAACGTAAAGAAAGGTACAATATAATCGGAGGGCCCTATACCTTAATAAATTGGGCGAAAGTGAATTGATTAAAACCATTCCAGGTGAATTAATTAAGTATTTTAATTAATAGGATATGCCGTGCCCTTATTGGCAATATTCCTTTCATAAATTTATTGAGAAGACCCTTTGAGGCGTCTTGTAAGCTATTAGAGATAAGGGACCTCTGATAATGATGGAGGCTGCCGATGCGCGGCCCTTTGAATTGGACAGATAATCTCAATATTACAACTAGTATCAATTTGCAACGTAAACCTTAAGGTGAAAATTATTCATCTCGTTTCAATAAATTCAAATAAACATAAACCAATAACCGAAAACTAAAAATAGATGCATGTTTCTTATTTTTTCACGTGAAAACTACTGAATGGACGTCAGAATAACACATTTACAAAGATACTAGCGAGCCCGCGACTTCGTTTGTACAGATGGTAGATTTTATCCACGGGGATAGGCAAATATTACAATTTTGCACTTGCTATGAACGAAACATACTTTTCTAATTCAAACTCTCATTAACTCTTCATCAGCTGTCATTAATATGTTCATACTATCACGTCGGATAAGAATACTTTTGTCATTCTACACTTAAATTAGTGATTAAATATCGTATCACTTACCGCGGGTAAGCATAAAAAATATCGCTTTTACAATAAGTTTTGAACATTAAGTGCTAATATTACTTAGATGTTATTTCACAATTATTAGTTCATTAATTAATTATGCAATAAAATATAAATCATAACAAGGAATTGTGTTAATTCCGACTTGCAAACAACCCGACCTTGTTTTAAACACGTAACAAGGTTTTCTTCGATCAATGAAAACCGCAGAACAACTGCATCACCTTTACCGTAATTAAAACTAACACTGAATTAAATGCCGCCCCTAATTAGGGCCACACAAGGGCAAATTGGCAATCCATTAGAACACCTATTACTTGGCACTGTATTGATACAAAATAACTACACCAGTTGAACAATCAACCCTTATTCTCTATTGTTCTGTCAAATTTCAACTGATCCGACGACCGGTCGCAGAACAAACGCAGATTTCGTACTTAACCGGCGAGATGTTTCAGTTCCACGATCGGTTGGTCGACGAGTCGAGTGAAATATCGATCCGAACTAAGATTTTCACACCTCGGCAATAGTTGCACCTTAATTACAATTTAATATATCGCCAATTAGTTCGGCGATCGGCTACGCGACTGAATTCAGTAGTTCAACGCTTCAGCTGATTCGGGACGCGAGTGTGCCATTCGAATTTGGTTGGTTAGCGCAATAAGGTACAATATTGTTTAGAGCGTTTGCACGAGA
The DNA here is from genome assembly GCA_036419045.1 of Scirpophaga incertulas. NCBI lineage: Eukaryota > Metazoa > Arthropoda > Insecta > Lepidoptera > Crambidae > Scirpophaga > Scirpophaga incertulas. Next base: position 3,340,205 of record CM071646.1, on the reverse strand, counting down.
TGTATACAGGTAATGCCCCAGACGATTGTTAACAGGTGAGGACGGGGTAAATTGTCTCGCTGTGCGACTAAATCGCTATAGATTTCGCTGTTACAGTTGGAACTTGAAGTTTAAGTGTTCCGGTTTTAACTTGGAATCGTGTGTTATTAATGCGATGGTATTTAACATTGCTCGTATTATAATTATGTTCCATACTTGCAGTACAATACGAAAATGAATCTACAGAGTGAACTTTTCAGTAAAGACAGCACGTTAATAAACGTTACATTTAAATTATTTGACGTAACTCGCCGTCTTATAGATTGTTATAAATTTTAACCTAGCTTTGTTTCCTTAGAATTGCAATATAATCGAAGATAGAAAGCCAAGCTGTTAGACTATCACCCTAAATAAAACTTTGATATAAGTTGATATAAGTAGAAAAACAAAACGATTTCCAACTTTTAATTGTTACCAATAATGCAAGCGCAAATACATAAAACCATAGACTAAATGTTTCTAAGGCGCTATTCTTATTTTAAATATTTAAAATCAATTCCAACTTTCACCCATGGAACATGTATTGCAATTTTTGAATTTGGAAGTTTTGCAGCGATAACTCATCAGCTGTGTGTTCCGGTAATGGCGGAGTGCAGAGGCGTTTAGAAGCTGTGACTCTATGCTTTGTGAGGGTATCATGGCCTCAGTTTTAATAGCGGAACTGGGCCGGCCGTGGAGTGTTTGTGCCAACTTTTCTAATAGCCGCTCGGTGTTTGCGCGCTGTCTTCGATTCATGAAGGGAGTCGCTTCGTTGCGCGCGATATTAGTTTTTATCATTACATTCCATTTGTTTTATTTAAATTGAGTTATTCAATGAGATTTGTAAAATTTTGTTTTAAATGGCAGTGTTTCAGCAATGTTCTGGTGCAGCAATAGGGTAGATGACCACAACTGAATATGGATATTTTTATTAAATAATTATCAAAGTTGAGTATTTTCTATCTCATGAATGTAAGTCAATATAGAAATTTCATTGTAATTTTGTATAAATATTGCTTTTTATTTCTAAAAAAAAATACAATTATTTTTTACAAAATTCTAATGAAACGAATACCTTTCTAACTTCCTCACATTAAATGTAACATTATTTAATATAGAAAGTATATCTATAAACGTAAAAATAATAAAGTTATTGGCAATTTTGCTTATACGCTCATACAAATTATTCGACTACAGTAAATTATGACGTCACGGTTGCAGTGTATGGAGCGCTGTATCTTTAAAAGTAATAATCGCAGATACGTCGTTACTTCTACAATATTTCTCATCTAAAAGAGGACTGTTTGGATTATGTATAATATAAAAGAAATTGTCATCTACCCATTTAGATAAACAGCCACAAGTTGGAAACGTAAACTGGTCCTTCTAGAGGTTACAGATTTGCTGCGAATCTCTTGCGAACTTCATGTATTATAGGCGACGCTACATTTTAGTTTGCATGTTTGTCAATTTGTATAAATCCTTTTTAACAGTTTTATAATGCTAGCCGCTCAACAGCCGTCTATGTTCCAGTTAAAGCTTAAAAGCATCTTTGTCTTCGGCCAAAAGGATCAGTTAAGGCCGTAACACGTTGAATACTTCATGAGGCGAACTCTCTGGCGCTGCGGTGTGGTGCCGCCTTAAATCAATTAATTGGCAAAACTTACACGTTACCAACCAGGGCTGAACAAATGTTTGAAGGGGGGGTTAGACGGAGTTTTTGAGATTTCTTAACATGTTGATAGAGTTTAGCGGATTCTTACTTTAGTTTAAAGTTTAGATCAACTCCATAGTCGAGTGTATAGTACACCGGTTTCAGGGTGAGGTTCCGGGTTTGAATCCCGGTGGAGGTTGATGTTTGTGTGATGAATGCGAGCATTTGTACCTTAGTTATGGTTGTTGAAATTACTTTGGGGTAGGCTTAAATTGGTGTAAGTGCAAGAAATATTTATTCATTTTTTTTTTGGTGGGTCTTGAAAGAAGCATATCAACTAATTATGGTGTACTAGCTTTTGCCCGCGACTTCGTCCGCGTGGAATAGTGACTTCCGGCAGATTTTTGGTTAACCAACAACATATTTATATTTATATTTGAATAAAGATTAATATTATTATGTTGATACAACTTAAACAAATTATTTCGACCAAATTTGGTACCATAAAAACGGTCATTGTGACTAAACCTTAAAAGATAGACATATGCCGTCGCGGACTTTTTTTTAGATCATGTATAGAGGAATAATTCTTTCATACATATTTTTTGTGTATCTTGAACCGTTTTCGCAGCGCACGCAAAGAAAGCCTTCAAAAATGAATAATTTTCCCCGTTTTTTACACATTTACCGCTCTGTCTTTGCTCCTATTGGTCATAGCGTAATGTTATTTAGCCTATAGCCTTCCTCGATAAATGGACTATCCAACAAAAAAAGAATTATTCAAATCGCACCAGTAGTTTCGGAGATTAGCGCGTTCAAACAAACAAACAAACAAACTCTTCAGCTTTATATATTAGTATAGAGTATAGATTAAGTTCGAATATATATTAAGTAAGTTCTTTGTGAATTATGCCATAAAGTATTGAAAGAATTACCATTACAGCTCATATCTGTCACCATTAAGGGGCACGACCTTACACTGACAGGGTAGTGTAAGTGTAATCACTCTATCTATTAAAAAAAACCGCATCAAAATCCGTTGCTCAGTTTTAAAGATCTAAGCATACATAACAACAGATAGACGGCGGTAGCGACTTTGTTTTATACTACGTAGTGATATAATTAGATAAAGAAAATCAGAATGCAATTGGTTTAGGCTGAATGCGAGCTGAGTCTCCTGCTTAGAGGAAAATCAAAACGTATTGTGAAATATGTGGGTTCAGCCATACCTTACAAGTTAAGAAGTATTTCCTTTGATGTCGAATGCATTGACTAATTCAGAAAATTTTGCGCATAACGAAGCATTTGCGATTTATTAATCAATATCGGATGTACCCCAGCCCCGACTAGAAATATGTCTTTGAACAGTATCTTTGAAGGGTTGAAATTCGAGGCAACGCGGTGCGGAGCCGATTCCCTAATTAAAAATTCGGAACGCATTTTCGATATTAAAATGGGCGATTTGAAATGGAACCGGATACTACGGATTTAAATTTAGAACAATGTGACGTTGAAGTTATCAGTGAACTCTCCATTTAAATGGATTGAAAATGAAACATTATTATATAAATAGTTTGTGAGTACGTTTGATACTCTTTCAAGCTACAACTGTTATAATGTGATAAAATTCGTTATTATGTAAATAACTGAAATTTAGAACTAACACATAGGCTACATTATTATATCTCCATATGACCAGAGCTCAGTGTTTATGCAAGTAAAACCGCGAGGCGGATTCGCATTATCTTTGATCCAATATATCGATAACGTAATATAGGTCAAACTCGTATCGAAATATATCTATGGTCCGCAAGCTATCGGTGAATGATCGGCGCCGATAGCAGAGCCCCGCCCCGCGGCCGCGGCCAATCACGTCCGATCGGTGGTCAATACGTCCGCTCCAACCGCCCGCCTCCACGACTCACATTGGGCGATTCTCAAAAACCACATGTTGACCGACATGGATTTTTCAGAATTTCCGACCGACTCCACAAACGTTAGAGCGCAAACATTATAAAAAGCTTAGCTCAGCTTTACGCCGTCAAAAAACCGGAGAACGTAAATTAGTTGATAATTTGTGTGTGACAGCGTTAGACTAAACTTTCGTTAAACGCAACACAAACACGGCCTAAGCAAACGGAGACAGGTGTCCGATAGGCTCGCATTGATATGTACGATAAATAACATGGTTCCTTGTGGAGCCGGCTCCGAGGAAATCACGTGTGCATAGAAGCTAATTAAACAAGATAAGACTCTCACTCTTGGCTTTTTTAATTTTAAACAGAGTCAACATCCCCGATGGCCGCTGACTAGATAAAGTTTTTACTGATTTGAATAACGCATGTAAAACCGACTCTTGGCCACATAGAGATAGGTAAACATCGTTTTGTCTATTTACATACGAATTGCTGCATTCTGATGATGTTTTTAAAGCTTGTGTAAACGTCGCTTTATGTATGTAAAAGCGTTTACCACGGGCTCCTAATTAGCAGAGAATTTTAAATTTTTATATATCTACTAGCATATTACCATTAATGTAAGCGATTACATTAATCTCTCCTAACTAACACGGAAAGGATTCAATCCGCACAATACAATTGTCTATGGTTGCCTGTGAAGTTCGAATTTAAATAGAGAGCAGTCAGAATTCGAAATTCAAATTCAGAAATTAATCAGAAGCCAAACATGGCGGGTTTAAGTAGAGATTTGGGCCGGTATCGTCTGAAATCAATCTATTCCACCCCCTATTAAGGTTTAATCTTCGGAGGCTGGCTATAACTTAATCCGGAGTTTAGGAGCGGAATAAATAAGCAATAAACCGCTACAGGTGCCTTCGACTGTTTGTTCGTTCGCACAGTGTTGCCAACTGCACGAATTGGGGAGACGTGGGAAATTTCCGATTGCTCGCAGCGTTCGCTCTGTGCACATATCGCACATTTGTAACACATCACATATGATGGTTTAAATTGACAACATAATCACTATTTATACAGTATTATAATAAAATGATAAAAATTTACTAATCTGTTTTGCTCGACATAGTCTAGAAGTCAGTGTTTTGTCCTTTGAAGATCAAACTGCCATTTTCTGATCGCATATTTCGATTTAACTATTTTTATATTAATTCTGATGTTCGTAACAACTATAGCTACTGTTGTCATGTGTCTTTTGACGTGAAATGTCTTTAAAATCGCGCCGCAACAAACGGGTACCAGGTTTAAAAAGTGGACCGTAACGAAAAGGTCTATATCATCGTACCTTAATAATTAAAAAACTATTAGTCTTAGAAGCAAAAATGTGGTGCGAATATTTCACTTATATAGTCAGCTCGCTGTTGTGACATTAAGTTTTTTATTAAACTACTTAAAACACCGTCAATTTTGTTTTTATTTCAATATTTTACTTTAAAAGCGATTCCCTAACATAGACGATTTTGTCTGTCTATTCACAAGATTGAGGCCATCGCAGGAAGAGATTGGATGTCCACCGCCAGGGATAGAAAAAAATAGAATTCTTTGGAGGAGGCTTTTACCCTAAGGGGGTCCACATTGACGAAATAATTAAGTTAACTATATTTTGTATGAAATAATTTTTATTTAATTTGACTTTGTGTTTTGATTGTCTAATTTAACGAATTAATGTGGAATGAAATAAAGCTTTATTTATTATTCACAATAAAAGTGCATAAATTCCTTTCTTAATGTTACGAAGAAATTAATATCAAAAGTTACGCATTAACTTGCAACTTGAGTGATTAATAATCAACTCTAATAATGCAATACATTGTAAAAGGTTGTTTTGACAGCTGTTGTACCCATAATTTATCTGTTAAAAAGTCATACACGACAGATAATAAAACAAATATGAATGAGCCAGTTGGTAGGAGACGACCGACCTACCTGGACTAAATTGGTGCTATACTGAAGGAAGGTCAGGTCAAGAGTACTATCTGTAACAGATTATCGGTTCAAGTCCCGTGGGAGGCAGAAGACAGTGTGATGGTGAAGATGTATCGTAGTCATGGTTATTAATATATATGAAGTAATAGTTAATAATAGTTGTAACAGTATAATCTAGTAGAATATAGCTATAGATGGGGCTATGACTGTGGGGGGCGAGACTATCTGTTCCAACAACACGGAGAAAAGATATGTTGCTTGTAAATTGATAATATATTTAATTTTATTGTATAAAGTATTGAAATTTGTATGTAGGTATAAATTAGGATAGTTATTAGATAAGAAAGTACTATTGTTAGATAAGTAAGTGCTGCGCAACTCACTTTAATGTTAAGTCACGGAATAGTATTATAAGATAATATGACGCTGTACGTACAGTACGTAGTAGATCCAAATGAGGACAGTTTGAAAAAGGCACGGACTACGAGTCCGTGGAGTAGATATATATATATATATATATATATATATATATATATTATATATATATATATATATTATATATATATATATAAAAATAGATAATAAACAAGAAAATAAAAAATAATAACACAAACAAGAAGAGGACGGACCAAAGAGTCTGCAGAAAATCAGACAAACTTTATAATAATATATGTATGTCTTATCCGTTACCCTAGATCCCATAACACAAGCCTTACAGAGCTTACTTTGGGCTAGGCTAAGTGGTGTAAGTGTTAGAAATATTTATTTATGTGAATAATGACACACTAGACATTATAGACTCACGCTAACGATTCAATTTAAAAGGTAACAAATATAATGTAACTTAAAATACAATACGAGGGGTTTTTTGTACTGCCGCATTAGTACGCCATAAGAAAACTATCAAAGTATATATTGGATAATCATAGAATATCCGCACAACATCGAGAGCGACGTAAGCCTATAATGCGCTAACTGTGGATTCTAGATGATAACTCACTCGGAAATCTCTCGATACTCATGCAGTTCGATAAACTCGATATCTAATTATCGTAACAATGTACTGTATTCGGTGTAAATTAAAATTTGAGCGATTTTTCTTGGATTTGGAAGTGTTAGTTAGATAAAAGAGTTTATTTTAGCTCCAATCACACATGCATTACAAACAAATCAAATACTGTGCATGACAAAAGAATATGTGCGTTATACTTGTTGAAGCGAAGTTCAATGAAAGTTTTACCCAAATACTATGAGGAAAACAGTGATATTCATCTACAGAACATAGAGTATAATCAATATATTTACATATGCCTGTTAACTCTCACGAATTGCTACAAAACTATATAAATTATAATTTTATATGTTGCTTCGAATGTTGTTGAGAACGTCAACGTGACTTCATCGCCAAAGTTACAACAAAACCTTTTATTAAATCCAGTTTATTACAATATATTGAATAGTATTTCGCATATTATTGTAATTGTTTTGGATCAGCGCCGGCATTAGTTTTCCAATCAGGTTACCCAGGGTTGATCTTGCTAAGAGCCGGTCCCGTTTCATTATCGATTTTAGTTGGTGATAAAAACAACGTCAGGCAACTTGCAAAAACGTGCGAAGGAATTCTATGGTGTATGTGAAGCTGAGTCATCCCTATTGGGCTAGCGGGGACGTCTAACGATGACTTTTTTCTATGCGATGGTCATATAACATTTGTCTATGCGATGACCATATGATTTTCGTCTATGGGATAATCATATGACTTTTATCTTTGTGATGATTATATTAATTGTTCCAAATTTTAGATTACATAAAACACAAAACTCATTCTTGGGGAAATGTATAACTTTTTATAACAAGTTACCACACAATATTGTTAATCTACCTTTTAATAAACTTAAAACTCGAGTAAAAAAAACTTTGATGAGCAAAGGATATTATCGAGTCCAGGATTACTTGGATGATCGAAGTGTCTGGGACTAAAAAACCCTCGCTCGTTGAAATAAACAAATTGTTAATAAATTCTTAGGTAACTGTGTAACATAATAATATGTATATTTAACTGTACCTATTATAATAACCTTTTGTTACTTGTATCATAATACATTATTGCTAGTTTTTAAATGATTGTATGCGCGTGTCCTGCGGTTTTTTTTTTAGTTGTGCCAGTTTACACGGGTACCTGTTTTTGGTAATTTGTATCCTTTTGTGGCTTAAGGGTAGTCATACTCTCATTAAAATCTCTTCGGCAGTATCGTGTGAGGCGGGTCGTTACGTTCCCTAAAACATGGTTGAGCGAAGCGATGGCTGGTTCATGCGTCATGCTCGTGAACGGGTGCTGCCAGCGGAGATGAGTCTGCTCTTTGCTATACTGGGTACTACTCGTATTTATTATAATTTTAATTTAACTTTAATATATTCCTTTAAAACTGTATGACACGGCATTCCTAATATAGGCATGTTTTCGAAATAAATTTTTATTAATTATATTATGTAATGGAAAGTGACTTCATGAATTATCAATATTGAAGTCATTTTCCAAATTGACGACTCTGTATCTATTTAATACAGGGAAAAAAAACAGCCCTTGCTGAGTTTCTTGCCGGTTCTTCTCAGTACAAGGTCTCCCGCCGTAGATTTGCGAACCGATGGCGTAGCTTTTCGACATTCACAAGTGCTTGTAACAGCCCAGACTGAATAAATGATTTTGAATTTGAATGAATTACTTTTGATTATACGATGATCATATGACTTTTGTCTATGCGATGATCATATGACTTTTGTTTATGCGATGATCATATGACTTTTGTCTATGCGATGATCATATGACTTTAGTCAATGCGATGATCATATGACTTTTGTCTATGCGAGTTCGTATCGAGTTCGCGCGGGCGACTAGAGAGCCGATAATGCACAGAATACCATTCTTCTCCGATACCTGTGACTCAGAGGAAGAAATATTATCGGCCCACACGACACCCCGATAGAAAAATAAAGCGCACAATGGCATGGCGGCTCCAATTATTGCGCGGAGCACGCGACCGCCTGCGCTTTCCCATCATTGCCTATTTTTATGTTATTTTCCCTCCGTCTCCCGATAACTAATCCCGTTTGTATCGAATATTACTTACGGATTACGTTTTCTTTGTATTCTCATTTTGTAGAGCGGAGGTCCTGATATTGTGTCTGTCTGTCAACGTTACATTTCAATAAAAGGTGGAATGTACTATGCTTATACAATATACACTATTGTATAAGGTATCCAATATAAAAAGGAAAACTGCAACTTGAGCACACTCTGTTCTTTCTTGTTTATCTTATACAGGTAAAGTGACAGCCATCAACAGCTTTATGACAGCATGAGACTATAAAAAAAAACAAATGTACGTAAGCACTAAGTAAAATTGTGGGATTTTTTTTGAGTAATCATGTGGAAATATATAAAAATAACATAGATATGATATTAATGAATTCAATTTATACATTTTTTGTTTTCATGTTTTTATATTTTTTTAACATTTTATAAGGTGAAAGGAAAATGAAGCGGTAACTAGGTGATAATTAAATGGTGATAATTATAAGGTTATATAATAGTACTGGTTCCAATAAACTTTGTAATACATATCTCTGTGTTTGCAAATAAATGTGATATGATTTCAAAAAAGCCTTAATTGAAAATTTGAACTACGACCTGAAATACATTGAATCTCATTCTTAATGTTTTTAGTTCGAGTGCATTTATCAAATGTAGGTGCCTGATATAGGTATGTTCCCTTCGTCTTTACCAGTGGATGGCAGAAAAGAGTTGCAGTTGTGAGTTTTTAAATGTATTAAGCATTAGGAGGATTTAAATAAAATTTCCAATTATTATTCAGCGATCGATAGTAAACTATAGTTCGATTCCACGCCAAAGCGTATCCTTATGGCGCGACCTTTTTTACGCCGTGACAACTCGCCGCCCGATGTGCTTTGTGCGAGATCAAACGAGCCGCCCGTCGCCATATTGGTAAAAATAACACATTATACTATGGATAACTCCGGCTGTTCACTTGTCACAGATATATATAGTCCATTGATGTCCCGATTGTAATAAAGATCGTACAGTACATTGAGCGGGTTTGTTTACATGTCTGCGTGTTTGCGTCTGAAAAACGTTTCTGTGTACACTTCAGTTGAGGCGATTGATCATGTTAACACCAGTTAAGGTCTGGTACATCAATTCCATCTTTATTAATAGGTAACATTTAAATCCTGTTTGAGTTGATTTTAACTACGATAGGTCCTTTTATCGCCGATAACGTTAACAATTTATATTTGTATTTCCCACTGATGGCAGGAAACAAAAAAAAACTTAAACGTTCTCAGGGAGCGATTTCTGTATCAATACATTGTTCAAACTCGGGGGTGGGTGCTAAATTCCGTATCTCAACCGTTTAGCGTGTAGACGTGAGGGTCCTGTGGGAGTGACATTGTGAAAAAAGGACCACCGCTATTGGAAAGCAATAAGCTGTAATTTTACAATCCATATGTGTCTTATATTGACTTAGGGAAATAAGAATATAGAAACTAGTTTTTCCTAGAATCTTCATTCATTCATTCATTTTTTAGTAGATTCACTACATAGTATAAAACAAAATCGATTTCTCTGTCCCTATACTCTTATGTATGCTTAAATCTTTAAAACTACGCAACGGATTTTGATGCGTTTTATTTAATAGCATCCATTAAATAGTAGAGAAATACTGTTATTTTTGAGGTTTCTAATGTGATGTCGTAATTACTTTGCTTACATTGCGTACATTGCAAACGCAGGCTGAACCCTTTAAGATTTATAAAATTAATGTACTAAGTATTGTACACATTGAAAAGTTGTACAGAAAACTCCGCGATGGTAAATGTCTATCTCTTATGGATAGCTCGCAAAAACATTTTTGTCATTTACATTTTATTCTGTCTTTAGTTTTTTAAACTATAAATTATTATATACAACGTTCACAGTTTTTCTGTAGTGTATTTAGTATCAGCTTTGCACCCGTGCGAAGTCGGGGCGGGTCGCTAGTATACCATAATACGGAAACTTATAACAAAACTGAACAAATTGACAATGGCAGTACGGCATGCCACACCTATGTCAAAAAAAAATCAATACGTGAACACGTCATTATGAATTTTAAATTTAGAACGAACGAAAACGCGAGAAATTCATTTTAAAAATCGAACATGCGGAGACATTGCGCACTGTTTTCACAGCTTGTGCGTTGACAGCGGGTAATTACCCGCCTGCTTTGTTTGACCGCCACATCCTTTACAGCCCTTTAAAGTCCATCGCCGAGTTAAGTCGGACTCGATTGAGATGTTTCTTTACGACTTTTGTATTTCGAGAAGTTTTAGTACTTCCAAAACTTTTCGACGAATCGTGGGCCTAAATTGTAATATTCGAAAATTAATCGGCTATATATATTTTAAGGAGTGAAAAGGATATATCAATTGTCATCCAGCCATATTACGAGCGTGTCATATTTGACACATAGATCTGATGATCTGGACGGGGCGTGCAACAGGTAGGTATGGATAGCACAGAAAGCCATGCACTTTGATAATTTTTTTTTGATAGTCTCACTAAGCTATTAGTGAATTAGTTAGATATTACAAAAAGTACGGGACGGAAAGAGCGTTGAGCAAACATAAGATCGGATCGAGAAACGTCTCGAACGTCTCGATCGAGAAAATTACACTTCTTGCCCGAAATTGAACGGCACAGTTTTGACGCTCTAGACCTCTATCGACCCCTCTATCGACCCCTAGGGGTCTATGACAACCTGCAAGGGGTCAGCGAAACAAATTTGGGGGTCCATGAAATGAAAACGGATCTCAACACTGATACACTGATATTTACTTACATTATACTATCTATACTAATATCTATACTAATATTATAAAGAAGTAAAGTTTGTGTGTTTGTATATTTGTTAAATTGTAAGGGGTAATCTCGGGATCTATTGAACCGATTTTAAAAATTCTTTCACCAATAGAAAGCCACATTATTGCGGAGTGTCATCATCATCATCATCATCATCATCGATTTTAAAAATTCTTTCACCAATAGAAAGCTACATTATTGCTGAGTGTCATCATCATCATCATCATCATCATCATCATCATGTTCGCGTTCGTGCTCGCTTCGGGGATTATTAATGTTATGCCCAACGAAGTGGGCGCGGGTCAGCTAGTCTTCTAATATAAAGATATATAATTATTTATAAAAGTCCCTATGAAGTAAAAAAAATATTATAAATATCTATATATATAATATATAATTATATAATAATATATAAAGCTGAAGAGTTTGTTTGTTTGTTTGTTTGTTTGAACGCGCTAATCTCCGAAACTACTGGTGCGATTTGAATAATTCTTTTTTTGTTGGATAGTCCATTTATCGAGGAAGGCTATAGGCTAAATAACATTACGCTATGACCAATAGGAGCAAAGACAGAGCGGTAAATGTGTAAAAAACGGGGAAAATTATTCATTTTTGAAGGCTTTTCTTTGCGTGCGCTGCGAAAACGGTTCAAGATACACAAAAAATATGTATGAAAGAATTATTCCTCTATACATGATCTAAAAAAAAGTCCGCGACTGCATATGTCTATCTTTTAAGGTTTAGTCACATTGACCGTTTTTATGGTACCAAATTTGGTCGAAATAATTTGTTTAAGTTGTATCAACATAATAATATTAATCTTTATTCAAATATAAATATAAATATGTTGTTGGTTAACCAAAAATCTGCCGGAAGTCACTATTCCACGCGGACGAAGTCGCGGGCAAAAGCTAGTTAATTTATACAATGTTGTAGGATGTAGGCATTCAATATCAGGTAAGGAGGTCTACCCAAAACCTAAAAATATGGTAAAGGATCTACAACACAAAAAAGTTTGGGAAACTGCTCTAGTCCAATAACTACCTCTGGTTTGTTTATTATATCATTGAATAACCACAGACAAAGAAGAATATCATTGAATAATTTGAATAACGAATCTGTCACATTTGACATATCAACTTCTATAATATAATATGAATTTTGTTATCTATAGACTAATCGCAAATAATAGTAACAGTAATATAAGATTTGGTATAATTAAATTAAAATCAAAATGATCTTCAATTCTTATTTGTCTATACTAATATTATAAAGAGGAAAGATTTGTTTGTTTGTAATGAATAGGCTCCGAAACTACTGGACCGATTTCAAAAATTCTTTCACATTTGGAAAGCTACATTATCCCCGAGTAACATAGGCTACTTTTTATCCCGGAAAAATCGACAGATCCCACGGGATGCGCAATAAAGGCTTCGCTGAAAACTTACTGCACAGATTTTCATGCGGTTTTCATCAATAGGTAGAGTGATTCTTGAGCAAGGTATTGCGGTGTTTTTTATCTCGGAAAAAACGGATAGTCCCACGGGAAGCGTGATAAAACCTTCGCACCATAAACCGACATCCGCGCATATGTAGCCGTGGGCAAAATAGACCCAATACCGAAATCCACGCGGGCGAAGCCGCGGGCAGAAAGCTAGTTAGTAATAAAACTATAACACATTGACGAAGCAGGCAGCTAAATATTAACAGTAAGAAAAGTGAAGCAATTCTTCACTCACCACTGGCTTTCTAATAACATGGCCTAGGGTTCAAAACCGAAATATGTCTTACGACACTCCTAATAGAGGCGGTATTCTAAGTGCAAATGTGCAGCTCGACGTATTGCTGACGGTACCAAGAATTCAATAATGGTCAATTTAATTACGATTTCATTTGTTGCAATGAATTCAGCTCGAGTTTCATGATTGCAACAAATACTTGCAACTGAAGCTTAAGACATCAACTTAGGTACACATAGGGAGAGGTACCAACTGCACAGAAGTACACTGGCAGATAAGCGGTATCGTTCGTTCACCGTGTTTGCAGAGCGTGTTGACGCGTTGGGCAACAGGCCTTGGATGTGGTCGGAGGCAGGTGGCACTGCACTTGTGAAACCTTGGCTCAGGACTCCAGCCTTTGTTCAGCTCGCGTGTTTTGTTTGTTTTAGGAGTCATCGAATTCAGTATTTACTGTGAAGTGGATTTTTTTACCGTTGCTTTTTTATGTTGGCACTATACAAATACAAAAAAATACAAAAAAGTTTATTTTCTTCAAATTCTTAGAATAGGCTTGTATCCACTATGAACAAATCTGATGCATTAGGTTGCATAACTATTAAGATGATCATTTAATTATGAAAAAACAAAGTTTTATAAAATAATAACTTTTGATTATTTATATTTTCATAAAATAAAATTGCACAAAATAAGCCATAAGTCACGTGACAGCAAACACCAATTAAAAAGTGTTACGTCACGCCGTGCGAAACGTCAAAGTCAAAATGTCATTCCCAAGTGTCTTGTGGAAGTGCGAAAAAGAATGGGCATCATTCCTTCTCGCGAGTGTCAGCCACTTTTTACGTATCTGCTGATTGTTTGGCACGTATATAAATAATTTTTTTGGTGTTTTTATACTTGTGCTTGTACACTGGGGCACTATGCAGTACTTGTAATACGATGAATCCATTTTTTATTAAAATAACTTCACAATACCGAATATTCCGATACTAAAACAGCTGTGTTTTGCACGGCGTGACGTCATTCAAGACGCCATGACAGTCATGAGCGTTTTTGATGACTAATGTGAAATATTTAATTAAATGCAAAATTATTCTTATAAATAAGCATTTTTTTTCAAAAATAATAGTTATTTTGTATAGAATAGGCATCAAGGTATATTAGTATCTAACTACTGAAATTTTGGCAACAAGCCTATTAGCTACAAATGTGGCAGGAGCCTCCTTTTAAGTTTTATGGACCTGTGTTAGGAGACTCCGCTCTTCATAATTACAATCTTAATGATAAATTTCACAACGTAAAATTAAATTAAAATTGTGATCATTTGTAAATAATAATGATAAATAGCTTGTCTAGACTAACAATCTCTCGAGCTCTAGGTAGTCTTTAGATTCTATCCACTTCTGTACTATCTTCCTGCACTCTTTATGAACTTTGCCATATATATCTAGATCTTTGTTAAGATTATTGTATAAGACTGCTGAACGAGCATTAAATTGTCTTCTAGTTAGCAAATACAGAATAGGTTCTGCACTGCCTACACTGCCAATCGTTTAGGTAGGATTGTATGGGAATATAATATTGACGTCGCTGACCTGATGATATAATGATATCATCAAATGACTGAATGTGTAATAGTTCCTAATAAGACACACAAGTTATGGTTATGGGACGCGGGTTCGTAACCATATGGGACAGATATTTTAACTACAAGTTGTTAGTAAGTTTACCCAAGATACAGGATAAAAATCCTACTTATTACGGAGCGACGTTTTAAAATTAATACAAAAAAGAATTTGCGTGGTGGGAATATCTATATTTCGTATCATAACCGGATGTGATTCCTTACCGAATTATTTTGTCAAGTTCGTTATCGTATAATCATGTTCTAAGGTTATAGATATAGGCTCCAAATTTACGAAAACTTAAAATAATATGCGAAATGATTAAATGAATAGTTATCGTTAATTTTTAGTTAAAAGGCATGAGAACAGCGAAATGATTCTTCAAACATAAATAAATACTGATTTCATATATCCAGGAAAACTGAAACGTTCTCCTGAATTGCATCACACTGTGTTTTACACCTTTAAGCATCCTTTATCAGAATTAGCTTTTATGACAAGTAGGATTAGTTTGTCTTTAGATACACGGTGAAAGCTCAAAGCTCGCGAGTCTACGAACTCGACAAAAGCTGTATCCAAACTGCCATCGAGCTTAATGTAGTAAACAGCTTAGAACTAATTGTACGGAGCTTTTTCTAAATATTTACTAAGGTGTTGGCGCAGTTTAATAGATATGTGAACTGGATTAAAATGTCGACTCGTGTAGAGTGTAAAATGAGAAAAGATAGCGGAGTTAGTTAATACGAAGCAACATTCAATTATTGTTTGTTTGAATGTGACAGAGATGTAATTTAGTATATCACTAGTTAGTGCCCGCGACTTCGTCTGCACAAATGATAGACAATTCACACTATCGAAACGACTCAGTGAGTCGTTTCTTCCAAGTGATTCACTGATTCAAATCTCTAACAGTGCTTCAATCGGCACGAGCGCTCGCACGATTGAGATAAGTAAATAGTTCAGAGTCAGAGCGCTTCGGATCACTTCGCTCAATTGCATCTCGGTTTCATTCGATACGCGACGCTTACACGATTGACTCACAGTCACTGACACAAAGAAAGAAAAAAGAAAGAAAGAAAAACGTTTATTTGGTAAGCAAAATAACGGTCCGGAAAATACAAAGACAAACATGCATACAAGTCATTTTGTTACCAAAATGGTCTCCGCTCAGCATATGTCGGATGAACACCACGACGCTGATCTTCCGCGGACGCCATTTACAAAATTAAAAATATAAAACAAATAGAATGAAATAACATAAAACAAAAAACACAAATAATAAACACTAAACAATAAAGTCTGATTATTAATTCACTGACAGATGCTAATGTCACATTGTAAAATTATGCTGCCATATTTATCGTACTAGTGAGGTGACCTGCAAATATAATTGGATAAATTGAACAAATCGATAAGGACTTCACCCTTCGTTGTTATTCAGATCACTCACACAAAGTCAGTAACAACGTTTATTAAAAAAAAGTACTCAATTAATTATAATATAGGTACATGAATTCTATCAGATACAAAAAATGATATTCACTCACTTGCTAGCGTTCCCGAACTATGCGTTCAGTTAATCAGTAAATCAATTTTTTGAGCTGTGATTATTCGAACATTTGGAAGTACTTTAATTATTGCAATCTTTTTAAAAGAAAAATACACATTTAACCACTATGTAATAGTAGTTATTGTATTTCATTTTTCACTAACAGCGACGACGATAGTGATAAAATTATGTCTGACGATGACGAAAAAAATCTATCCATTGAATATTTTTGTTTCATTTCATATATATAATTCGAGTAATTACGCCATTTCAAAGTTATCACCTGTTTGCCCTAAAGGTACCATGCTAATATTATTACATCGATTAAACAAAATTGGATTAAGATTTCTTAATAAAGTAAATAAAATGAGTAATGTGATTTGAGGACGCAATGAAATTGAATGAATGAGTTTGATTTCAATATTCTAGTC
This sequence comes from Scirpophaga incertulas, assembly GCA_036419045.1. Classification (NCBI taxonomy): domain Eukaryota; kingdom Metazoa; phylum Arthropoda; class Insecta; order Lepidoptera; family Crambidae; genus Scirpophaga; species Scirpophaga incertulas. The sequence goes on along the minus strand of CM071646.1, from coordinate 3,323,376 downwards.
ACAACACTATTTTCTGTTCATCATAAAGTGGTAACACCGTAAACGTCAGTTTACTCCAGTGAATTAATGATTAGACTTTAACCATATTTTCTATGAGTAATTTTATAAATATATATTTTGATATTAATATACATATATACAATATACATAATAACAAATGAATCAATATGAATATTTATATCAGTGACTTTGAACCGATTAAATCGGTTCAGAATACAAACGATGCAAATGAATCACTTTACTGATTCGAATCTTTGTACTGACCCGGATACAAATGATCCAATCTCAAAAAAGATACGTTTTTTTCCATCATTTTTATAAACGCGAAAGTTTGTAAGTATGGATGTATGTTTGTTACATTTTCACGTAAAAACTACTAAATAGATTTTAATGAAACTTTACAATGATATAACTTATACATCAGATTTACGTATAGGCTACAATATAGGTGTGCCAATACAAGCCCCTTGAAATAATAATCCTGCGCAGACGAAGTCGCGGGCGCCAGCTAGTTTTCAATAAATCATATTCAGTAGTCAATATGATTAATCTAAATTTCACTATCTGTCTTTATTAAATGCAGAATTTTTCATTAATGAACAGTATGTACAGTAAAACCTGGCTGCGAACAAAAATTGAAGAATCTAATTAATTGAAGAACATCTAATAGAATCGACAACCATGAGAGATTCAAACGAAAGACACAGTCCCGATAATGCTTAAGAAGGTAAACCGGACATTGTCCCTTGAACTGGTACCTATTCACAATAGGTGTGACGAATAGCCCTCTATGCAGAGGATGTATGGATGCAAAGAAAACAGCACGTTACGTTCTCATGGAATGCAGAAGCATGGTCGATCAACGGGCAAAACTATTTCGTTCCCCAGCATCCCTACCGGAAGCATGTAGAAGAGAGGCTTCCCAAGGGGCTGCATTCTGAGAGGATCTGCGATGGGGATCAGCACAGGACGCACAATGGCCTAATCATGAGGGTAAGTGCAGGAAAAAACCCAGCGAAATTAAACTAGTAAGTCTTAATTTAACAGCTCCCTGCATCTTCTCTATGGGATAATTTGAGGACTTAGCGAAGTAATTAAAGTAGCATTTCATAAATTATCTTGTTTCATGACTTGAAGTGTCTGATTTGAGAAGTCTATTAGGTCAGTTCGCCTGTAGGGTTTGATATGGGCTGACCATGGCTGTCTTTTTCCCGAAAATAAAATGTAGGTCCATAACAAAGACGCATTTCATATCTATCCACATTTTGAATAAAGTACAATTTCCAGAAATTTGACTTCCACAGCGTCGACAACCATGTTTCACAGAGTTCCCTTTGCTTCGTTGACAAAGGAATATGCCGAGCTAGTTATCAACGCCAAACGGCATACATTTCGTAAGGCCTATTAATCATCAGATAACAAAGGTTCACACCTCAACAATGAACTAAGAATATAATTATTTCACTCGATTATCTGTGCCAACAGCTTTCACAGAGACAATATTTGCTGACCCTACCGCGATAACGTGGCGCCGACGCTTATCGTCGGATCGTCGACGATTTTGTTTTTCGAACGCACTGTTGGCACCGCTGCGCCGTTCGGATCGTCCCACTTCCTTTTTAACAGATCAATTGCAGCGGCGGATATGCGATTTGATTTTAGAACGCAAAGCTCAACTTTTAACAGGTCGATTTTTAACAAAATGTATTTATTGTTTCATTGTATATCGTAGTGTGAAATCGTAATATATAAATATGGTTAATTTTAGTATATGAGTAATGAGTACAACAGTAAGCGAGTTGTATTAAATGAGTAAGTTAAAATTACAGTAACAAAAATTTCTCCGAACTACATTACCATATTCTTTAAGTCAATGTTAACATTTATTTTTACGTTCACTTAAAACGCAAATATCATTAATGCCAGCTTTTTCTTTACACAAGCGAAAGTTTTTTTACATTTGAAAATCGAAACGCGTGACTCAGTTCGACATTCAAAATTGCAAATGGCTCGTTAAATGTCAATGCGATGGGCCATTGTCTATTTTAAATTTGGATTCCTATTTGAGACAGCTTCATAAGGTGTTAACGATATCTATCACGACATGCTCAGCGTGTCTTTCGAACGTAATTCTAAATTTAAACTTGTCCGCTTGATTTATTCTCATTTTAGTATTTTCATAAAGTATTGGTAACAGATATTATATAAAGATTTTACGTTAAGACGAATTTAGAATATGACGTTTAGAACGTGTCATTAAAAACAGTCACTTCCTTGATATGCCCATCAACTTGCACATAAGCCTGTTAGACCATTTTCAACCGCTTTTCAATTCCTTAAAGAATTCTTGCAACAAGCATCATTGGATTCCATTAACCATGAGCTGTATTATCATCATCACATTCGTCAATTGATTGTGCGCCATTTGCGGTTGCGGTGAAACTAACAACCTCAACTGAACCTGAACTATCCTGTTACGATAGCAACGTATTGCCGTTCTTTATTTGAATTTTCAGATTCTTATTTGAATCTTTCACTTGCTATTCTAAATTCAAAATTCAGTTGTCACCTGATCTCCCGCTTGATGTCATCGTAGTCGCGCTGCGTGTCGAGGCGGGCTTCGAGGCGAGCGATGTGCTGCTTCTTTTCATCCAGCCGCTCCTCCAGCCGCTGCAGCTGCTGCGCGTGCGCTTCCTGAAGCGCTGAGAGAGACGCCTGCAGCCGCCGCACGTCCTCCACGAGTTGGGCTATCTGTAAATAACAAAAGTTCAATTTTAAAACTATTACACTTAGACCATTAGTGGTACTTGACATAAAAACAAAATATACAAACAACATCTAATGAGATCAAACTCAGCTTGATTACGGTGAAAACAATTAATCTACTAGTATGCTAGATTCGCGTAATAAACTTTGAATTAAATAAAATGAGGGGTATTTGAATTAAAATTCAAATAAGCAGTTTTGTGTACCTAAAGCCGTCTTAATGAAGATAACTACATTATTTATATCTCGTCTCTACAAATCTGTGTGCAAACAAGAAAAATACCGATTTCGTGACAAGAGAATTATAATATGCCCAATTACATATTGTTCAGTGCGTCACTAGATAATTAGTTAACAAGCTATCATTACTTTAATTTTGATAATAAGCGATAACATTAATATTTAGTAAGAAGAGATGCTCGATCTGCAAACAATCGTTCTTCAAATGTGTCAAACTGTCAACTATGAAAACTTTATCGTTCATGTACTTAATACACGAATAACAATGTAATAAAAATAAAATCAAGGTAGATTGTAATGCTATAGAGGATTAAAATTACTAAGTCTGATTACACGATAATACTTTTGAATATGGAACGTTTAATTTTCAAATTTCGTATATTCATTCTAGAATCAAGATAAACAATTTGAATGTGGATTGGCGCTTGCTTTAAATACTTCGTGAAGTCTTGGAGATATACGCTATCGTCGAATTAGATTAAGTTCATGATTTATATTAAAATACTAAAACAATTTATTTTCTAATCAAAGTCAAATGAGTAACATCAAGTTTTAACGAGCAAACACACGAACAGACATCGTCTATTGACAGCTAACAATAATAAGTGTGTAATGATATCAGCGTTCGCTAATGGTTCGTAACAAAAACTGCAATTTGCGTCTTCGCTTCCGTTCGACGATTGCCGGCCTATTCATAAGCGAACATTTTTCAAGACCGCGCGATATTCGACCTTGTGACGTCTACTTAACGATCACTGCTATGTTATTTGCTGGCCTTCGGAAGATATCAATTGTGATGACCAGGTGGGGTGTCTGCGCGCTCGACCGCGAAGATACGTATCGTTCGAAGATGGATGTGACGGATATCACGCGTTGCTATCGTGCGTGGTGAAATGAAGCCTCTTCGAACGATTTTTGAAATTGGAACATCTTCTGAATTAAATCACGCGAGGCTATCGTGTGAAGTCTCTTCGAACGATTTTTGAAATTGGAACATTTTCTGAATCAAATCACGCGGGGCTATCAAATAAAGTTTCTTCGAAAGATTTTCGAAATAAGAACGTTCAAAACAAATAAAATTGATATGATGAGCAAATATCATGTTCGCTTTCAACTATATCATTGTTATGAGTACAGGACTATAGAAGAATACTGTTTTTTTTGTTATTAAACAGTAATACATATTAAATTAATAAGTCGTGACTGCTTTTTGTAAAAATATACGGTTTATAGCTACTTCGAATTTTTTTTTGATGTAACAATATCACATTTTGTGTGAATCGTACAAATTTCATGGTCCTCTCAAGGTTCCAGCACAAAAATATTTCAGTTTTGTTTTATTTCAAAGTTCATTAATGGGTAAGATTACCTAAACATAATATTTAATGTATGACGTTCGGTTTAATTTTTTCCCATGTCTGCCGGCTGCAAGAAAATGATGAACGACCAAATATTTTACCGCGTTTCTTGCGAAATGACGCCACCGTATGATTTACGGTCGATCTTCGGTTTTCATTGAATTTTAGTCACTTATTTCCCAGTCAATAAAGTAGTTTTTTTTTTCATGGACTTCGTTTCATTATTATATACTTTGACACTATAGCAACAGAGTTGATGTTAGTGTTCTGTACAGATAATTGAACGTGTGTTAATTAATAGTTCAGACGTAAGACACCTTGACATCGATATCTTTTGCATGACAAATAGAATAATGCCATAGCAAATATGTCAGTCGCGGCCTTGAAGGTTTGACGATAATGAAACAAACACGATCATAAATTACGGTTTCTAAAAACTGTGATCGTCAAAGTGAAGCAACCTTCAGTATGGTTGATACAAGGATGGGTGACCAATTATTTCAATGACACAGTGTCATTGTTATTTGATATTACAATTGCAATTATATCATAATTTATTATATTTGAATAAATTAACTGAGAATATTTTATTCGAGGCAACAAAGTGTACGATCAATAAATTATTTAATTAGTTAATCTGCCTTGAAGGGACCATGTCTGATTAATTGTCAATAAGACAATTATCAATTAGCGAAGACAAAAGACAATCAGGACACAGTTTATTCCACTGTTAACGACGAAGGTAATAAAAGGTTTAGTCTTTTTTTGTGAAATCGTGACATTTATTTTATTATCTTGTTACATTGTATCCGTTACCAATTCGAATTGACATTTACACAAAAATATTTTCGTTGTTAATACGACAAAGCACTAAATAATCACACAACGCGCATTGCATTTTTTAAAAAACTTGCACGTATGTAAGGCTCTTTAAATAAAGATAGACAGATGTTGACGCGAAAATGCACCTTGTCGTCTAGGATTCAAGGTCACAATTCGCGAAACAAACATAAGTAGTATAACTACCGTACTATAGTACAGTTTGCGCCATAAAAAGTATTAGCCGAAACAAAACCGCCCGGAGTCTGTGTAATTGTTGTCTCAATTCGGACCTTTCTGACCGCTATTAGGACCTCGGCGCAAGGCATAGGCGGAAGCGGGGTATTTGTCAATTTCTTTCACACGAATTATTATAATATTAACGACTAGCATAATATTAATAATCCCCGAAGCGAGCACGAAAGCGAACTGAATTAAACCCGAAGCCAGCGCGCGCCGTCCGCTGATGATGATGATGATGATGACACTCAACAATAATGTGGCTTTCTATTGGTGAAAGAATTTTTAAAATCGATGATGATGATGATGATGATGATGACATTCCGCAATAATGTGGCTTTCTATTGGTGAAAGAATTTTTAAAATCGGTTCAGTAGATCCCGAGATTACCCCTTACAATTTACAAACATACAAACTTTACTTCTTTATAATATTAGTACCTATAGATAATGAAAAAGTTATGACGACACGTTTGCCGCAGCGGTCGGGTTCGATTCCTGCATTGGGCAGATATTTTGTATGGCCTACAAAAATTTGTTCCGGTCTCGGTGTATATATGTTAGTTTTTTATTATTCAATTGTTATGTGATATAGTTATAATTATACAGACTACCCACCTGAAGGTAGTTAGTTACTGTCGCTTATAGTACATGTACAAAATCACTGTGTAGTTTACTCTACGCTTACGCCAATATCTGACAAAAGAGAGTATAAATAGATAAGTATTATACTGAATACAAAGAAAGCAGTAAATAGAAGTAAGAAGAAAAAAAATTAAATGTACATAGATGTAAGTATGGTAAGCAAAGTTGTAATAAAATAAATAAAGATTCCGGAACCAACCTCACCTCTCTAAACACAAATAAAATAGATTGGCATAGACAGATAATAAAGGAATGATAAAGAGAACTGGAATGTAAGAAAGAAAAGTATGTAGCATGACAGAAAAGCATAAAAGTGAGAATTGGCATGAAATAGAAAAAATATTAAAACATAAATAAATAATAGAGGAATCACAAAGAGACTGGAATGTAAGAAAGAAAAGTATGTAGCATGACAGGAGAGCATAGAGTTAGAATAGGCATGGAAGAATAGAAATTTAAAGCATAGATAAATAATAGAGGAATGACAAAGAGAACTGGAATGTAAGAAAGAAAAGTATGTAGCATGATAGGAAAGCATAAAAGTGAGAATTGGCATGGAATAGAAGAAATATTAAAACATAAATAAATAATTGAGGAATCACAAAGAGAACTGGAATGTAAGAAAGAAAAGTATGTAGCATGACAGGAGAGCATAAGAGTTAGAATAGGCATGGAAGAATAGAAATATTAAAGCATAGATAAATAATAGAGGAATGACAAAGAGAACTGGAATGTAAGAAAGAAAAGTATGAAGCATGACAGGAAAGCATAAGAGTCAGAATAGGCATGGAAGAGTAGAAATATTAAAGCATAGATAGATAATAGAGAAATGATAAAGAGAACTGGAATGTAAGAAAGAAAAGTATGTAGCATGACAGGAAAGCATAAGAGTCAGAATAGGCATGGAAGAGTAGAAATATTAAAGCATAGATAGATAATAGAGAAATGATAAAGAGAACTGGAATGTAAGAAAGAAAAGTATGAAGCATGACAGGAAAGCATAAGAGTCAGAATAGGCATGGAAGAGTAGAAATATTAAAGATAGATAGATAATAGAGAAATGATAAAGAGAACTGGAATTAAGAAAGAAAAGTATGTAGCATGACAGGAAAGCATAAGAGTCAGAATAGGCATGGAAGAGTAGAAATATTAAAGCATAGATAGATAATAGAGAAATGATAAAGAGAACTGGAATGTAAGAAAGAAAAGTATGTAGCATGACAGGAAAGCATAAAAGTCAGAATAGGCATGGAAGAAGTAGAAATATTAAAACATAGATAAATAATAGAGGAATAGCAAAGAGAACTGGAATGTAAGAAAGAAAACTATGTAGCATGACAGGAAAGCATAAAGCCAGAATTGGCATGGAATAGAAGAAATATTAAAACATAAATAAATAATAGAGGAATGACAAAGAGAACTGGAATGTAAGAAAGAAAAGTATGTAGCATGACAGGAAAGTATAAAAGTGAATACTGGCATGGAAGGATAGAAATACTAAAGACTCTGACCCATACGTTAGAGGACAGTAGCAGTAGGCTATAAATAAAAAAGAAATAAAAAATGTCTGACATAAGAAAAGTCACAGGATGCAGTGAGTTCATTGCCTATCCTTTACCTTAGCAATGCGAACATTGCTTTGTAATTATAGAAATTCACAACAATTAAAAAGTGTAATCTGAATAATCGAGAACTGGTATTTATGGCACTGCTCAACCACATTGTAAGCCGCGTTGTACTACCAATAAAATTATACGAGGCAGAACACTGCTCCAAATCATGGCAACAATGTTCTGAAGTATCGTGGACCACTGACTTTCCGAGTTCAGAGCATCGCAAGCATCAGCAGACTTTTATTTTGTAAGGGTTCACGGCCAAGGTCCTCATGATTCGTGATTCATTTGATTTATGCTGTGTAAAAGTGTCAATAAATAAATTCCTTTTATGCACAGTTACATTAAAATGAAAATGGCTTATAATTTATCGCAGTGGTTTAGTCCCCTGACTTTTATGCTAGATCAAGCCTGTATTACAAAAGTCCACCGACTTTTCGATAACAGAAAGGTAACAGAAGGTATTTGTAGGCTCATGTACAGACAGATAGGCTTTGTACAGAGAGATAGTCATGACACGGAACATCTGAGACTTTGTACAGAGAGATAGTCATGACACGGAACATCTGAGACTTTGTACAGAGAGATAGTCATGACACGGAACATCTGAGACTTTGTACAGAGAGATAGTCATGACACGGAACATCTGAGACTTTGTACAGAGAGATAGTCATGACCCGGAACATCTGAGACTTTGTACAGAGAGATAGTCATGACCCGGAACATCTGAGACTTTGTACAGAGAGATAGTCATGACCCGGAACATCTGAGACTTTGTACAGAGAGATAGTCATGACACGGAACATCTGAGACTTTGTACAGAGAGATAGTCATGACACGGAACATCTGAGACTTTGTATAGAGAGATAGTCATGACCCGGAACATCTGAGACTTTGTACAGAGAGATAGTCATGACACGGAACATCTGAGACTTTGTACAGAGAGATAGTCATGACCCGGAACATCTGAGACTTTGTACAGAGAGATAGTCATGAACGGAACATCTGAGACTTTGTACAGAGAGATAGTCATGACCCGGAACATCTGAGACTTTGTACAGAGAGATAGTCATGACCCGGAACATCTGAGACTTTGTACAGAGAGATAGTCATGACACGGAACATCTGAGACTTTGTACAGAGAGATAGTCATGACACGGAACATCTGAGACTGTACAGAGAGATAGTCATGACACGGAACATCTGAGACTTTGTACAGAGAGATAGTCATGACACGGAACATCTGAGACTTTGTACAGAGAGATAGTCATGACACGGAACATCTGAGACTTTGTACAGAGAGATAGTCATGACACGGAACATCTGAGACTTTGTACAGAGAGATAGTCATGACACGGAACATCTGAGACTTTGTACAGAGAGATAGTCATGACACGGAACATCTGAGACTTTGTACAGAGAGATAGTCATGACACGGAACATCTGAGACTTTGTACAGAGAGATAGTCATGACACGGAACATCTGAGACATAAGAAATAAACTTATGATAAAAAATATTGTAAAGAAACATTCTTGTCACTTACAATATTTTTGTGTGTAGTTACATTTTGTGTTTCTGTGTTGTATGTGTGTTAAAATTACAAACGGAGACTTGGAAAGTTAGACGTTAATTACACTTATTGATTTGCAGACAAGGGATATTATTGTGCAGTAGTAATATGAGAATGCCAAGTTTTCCTAATAAAATCGACAAAGATTACTTTTTTGTTAGAAGTTCACCAAAAGAGAGATTTTATTGATAGATAGAATCTTGTCTTGCTATATCATAAACTAGCTGGTATCCGCGACTTTATCTGCGCAGAATTAGTATTTCGAGTTGTTTATATTAGCGTGACGTATATATTTGTAAATTTTAGATTATGTGTTATTCTGATGTAGAACCGAGCTATGTTACTGTACAGTTTCATTGAAATCCGTCAAATTACGTCTTAGGTAATATATTGATATGACGCCTCTATTATTTATATTTTAAGTCCCCGCAAATTTTTCTTTTAAAATTTCACAAAACCACCTAGGGTTGGCTGGAAGAAATCTCTGAGAGATAAGTCCGCCTTGGGACCGATTAACTTGGTACCTGTTAATATTTTTTTTTCATTTTTATTGTAACTTTGTTTTATTGTATACAATAAAGAGTATCACATCACTATTGTTGTACCATTCTATTTTAATAATGGCAACATTTTTAATCGTACTATTGGTACTACTGTCTATCCTGGCAGTGGCATAATGCTGAGTTGGTGTCCGGTTCGGTTGTCTGTATGTTACAATTCGTTTAGCTTGCTACCTTCTTTGCTAAATATAATGAAAACTATTAAAAAAAAAAATTGTTGCTACAGTTGTCTGTATGTTACAATTCGTTTAGCTTGCTACCTCCTTTATTATCTATAATGAGAAATATAAAAAAAGAATATTATTTTGTTGCTATAGTTGTCTGTATGTTACAATTCCTTTAGCTCGCTACCTCCTTTATTATCTATAATGAGAAATATAAAAAAAGATATTATTTTGTTGCTATAGTTGTCGGTATGTTACAATTCTTTAGCTCGCTACCTCCTTTATTATCTATAATGAGAAATATAAAAAAAGAATATTATTTTGTTGCTATAGTTGTCGGTATGTTACAATTCCTTTAGCTCGCTACCTCCTTTATTATCTATAATGAGAAATATAAAAAAAGAATATTATTTTGTTGCTATAGTTGTCTGTATGTTTCAATTCCTTTAGCTCGCTACCTCCTCTGAGCTGATCGCTTCCTTCCCGGGTCAAAGGGTGACCCAACAATTACGTACCATCGTAACGATGGACAATTATGTTTCGACCGCGAACCATCACCGACACAGCTTTTTATTGAAGTCGACACCGCATTTTTAGTTTAATTACAGCCTTTTTGGGACACCAGCGACCTGTGACGATGGCCCTCCGTTGTGGGGAACTCGGAGGAGGGTAGTTTAGCAGTCCCGATGAGCTCATTGAGGTTTGACCACATTCGACTAAAGGTGCAACCCTTAACGACAAAGTCTAAGTTTATTTGTGAAATAAACTGACAAAGTTAAGCTGATATAAATAATAGGCCCATAACTATGTAATTGACGGTATTTCGATTTTTAAAATTTATTAAATATAATTACTAAATATAGTAAGTAAATATATTTACATTACTTTTTAACTCAAAGTGTAAGTTCCAGTTACTATTATTTATATTTGAAACGAAAAATATCTGAAAAAGTCCTTGCTGTTGTTTTACATCAGAATTGTGTATATTATTGATTATAACTTTATGGGAACTAATTTACTTACCTTCAAAAATTATAACGTATATTGACGTGTGTGTAAACATTCCGCAAAGTTTCCTCTTGGTCATTAAATAAATAAGGAAAACTTGGTCATTAAATAAAGTACGAAATATTCGGCGAATTTCTTTTAAATCTGCATACAAAACCGCAGTTACAAACTTGACTTTTTATATGCAAGAAAATAGGTGCCAGAGAGGTTAAGTTAATGTAACTACTGCAGTATGATTACTATACGAGTATAATATAATTACATATATATGTATATCGAATAATAAACAGATAATAAAATCAATTCAATCAAAAAAAGGATATGTAATGTTGTACAGAATTAATTTAATAATTTATACACGCATTATTTATTTATACTTTTATTATTCATAAAATAAAAGTATAAATAACAAAAGTAAAAATAATAATCCCTGCCAATATTATATATATATAATATATCCTGACTAAATAATACTCAAAAATATTTTAGATTATACTTTATTCTATTCCAATATTGGTTTGTTGGTGTTGCCAACTATATGAGTATATTGAAGCTACAAATTCTAAGTTTTTAGTAGATAAATATTGAAAGACGTCATTTGTTGGTGGTTCACATAAAATAGTATACCGTTTTCAAGGTGTCCCGGGTTCGAGTCCATTTGTGTCTTAATCATGGCTGTTAAAATAAATGTTTCTATCAAATATATTTATATATCTATTATATATGCGTTACCCTAGATCCCAAAACACAAGCCTTATTGAGCTTACTTTGGGCTAGGTTAATTGGTGTCAGTGTAAGAAATATTTATTTAGTTATTATTTTTCTCTTACTGCAAAAATTGGAGTAAATTTTTCACAGCAGTCACAAGAAATGTCACGCTGTCACAATGACATAATGAAAATGCAATAGTGACATCACGTGGTCGTTTAGATAAATATTTCCCCATGCATTTACATTCTTTCGAAACCCCGCAGGACATGCAAATCCCGAGGTGCCGGGGCCATAAATAGTTCTGCGTCTCCGGTTCTTTATCACGTAGTTCGATTGCGTACGCCTTGCTACGCTGTTTGTGTATGTTTAAAAACTCCTTTATTTTCTATCATATTTGATAGAAAATAGTGAAACTGGTCAACAAACAATAGTGTTAACTGGTCAACTGGTCAACAAACAATAGTGTGGGGAAACAATAGTGTTAACTGGTCAGTGAAAATCCTTTGCCACATGTTGATGATTAAGAGACTTTTGTAAATATATACCCATTAGTAAAGTTAGTTACATCAGAATTGAAGGACTGTCGTTAGTTCTGACGGCGATTATATTGTAAGTTAAAACTAAACTTTAACAAACTTTTCCTACAACCTAATATTAAAGTGGTAAGGTTACATAGTCACTGGAACAGCTAGCTCTATATAGCTATCTAGCTCTATATACAGATTTATAAATTAAGTGCCTTGTTATATTATATTAAATAACACTTCAGTGTAAAATATTTTTCATTTCATAACGGTCTCTTGATGTAACCTTTTTGTTACACAAACTGCATTAATAAGAAATCCTAATTCCTATCGATTAAGTAGGAAGCAAAAGATTTGCCGAACACATGTTCCATTTCCCAAGAGGAGTATTATCTGTCGGACATATCTACCAAGCCACGGGCGAGGGAACTAGGAAGCCCCAATCTTCATAGAACACAGATTAAACTTGCCCGCAATAACTTGTTCGTGCGGGACTCTTTTTGCATTTTTTTTTACGAGGGCGCCGCCGATTTATGTTCATTTCATACGATACCCGAACCTAGATTGCATTCCACTCCCATTTATTCATGAAAAGATATCGTCTCGTATTACTTTTAATTAATACAAAACAAAACAATGCGCTCGATCCCTTCGCTCTAGAATTATTGGAATGAAACGCGAATGCTAAACGAATATTTGTAATTTGTCAGTGCACAGAAATTCCTACCTCAACATTGATTCCGGAAGACGAGCCAATGCCGACAATGGATCGAAAACGACGTCAAAGGCATCGTTATAAAATATTCCGACGATAAGAGCAACACAACTGAATCAATTCGCCCGCTGACAACTCTACACAAATTCGCCAGGAGCCAATCGTAAAAGTGATGTGAGAGAAGTGGACGGATAAAAAGACATAATACGTCATTTTGCCGTCAGAAAGAAGAATTCGTGTCGGCGATCTGTCAAACTGGTCAAACATGAGGTCGAGAGAATACGAATTGGCGACCGCTTTTAACCCGAGTCGGTGGGCCGAAGCGGCGGGAACAACAGGCTCATCTCCGAAATCAAACGGCGAACTCGGCGCTGCCAACGGCGGAACAAAAAGACGCTGGCCGTTTCTACGGGCGGGGAGCTCGAGTGTTCCTTTTTCGAAATTTCTTTTTTATCTATCGCGACCGTCTAGTTTGACGGCCGCGTTTCATTTCAGCCAGAAATGATAAATGACGTGAATGATTGAGCAGGCGGACACGAGTTCAGTGCAGTTCGGGAAAAGAGATTTCATTTCGGACGTTGATATTCGCCTATCGGAATTAAAAAGCATTTTCATTGGCCATTTGGGCGGATTGTCGTGACATCCGTCGGCGTGCAGTTCATAAATATTCAGCCGATCGTCGAGTGTCATTACAGCGCAATATGATTGACAATAAACGTTATGACATCTCGGTCGAATGTTTGCAATGCAAATAAAAGTTAATAGAGCTTGGAGTTGGCAAATATTTATACTAATCCATAATACATAAGGTCCACAATTAAACGAGTGATTGTTCGTGGCAATTATGATTTCCGGTGACATTGACGCGCGGGAAAAATGGCGGGAACTTGCCTATGCATTTTGTCAGCGCGTGAACTCGCGGCTGTCAATCAACGCGACTGATAGCGCAATCTACTCATTTTAACTTTTTGAGAGCTGGTTAGTACGATACTTACCATACTCTGATGGCAGAAGAGAAAGAGTTTGTGATGAAAATATTTTATACAGTGAAATTTTTAGGTTGCTTTACTTATGTTCTTTTAGTTGGTACCTCTGCTTAAAGTACTTTCGTGTTGCTTGCACCTGTCTTTAATCTATCTTTAACATATAGCACTTACTATTACGAACAAAATTAGTTTAATAAGTTTTCAGAAGTCATTGACAAAGGCGATATTTAAGTATCGTAGTCTCCGTAGAACCGGCGCTACGAAATGCTACGACGTTACGACACTGTAGCAACCTTTCACTGCATTGAACGGAAAATTTTATATCAATCTATATATATTAAAAATGAATTGCTGTTCGTTAGTCTCGCTAAAACTCGAGAACGGCTGGGCCGATTGAGCTGATTTTGGTTTTAAAATGTTTGTCGTAGTCCAGGGTAGGTCTAAACGGTGAGCAAATAAGGAAAAATGCGAGTAAGATAATAGAGTAAGACGACAATTTCATTTTCCCATATAAAAGTTGATCACTTACTTTCTGTCAAACATTTGACGGTATTTGTACTCTCAGTTCCACTCGAATTGAAGAACGCATTAAAACAAGACTTTTGAATCGACAACATAATATCAACTTTGCTTATAACATCGAGTATTTAAATTTCAAAATATAAAAATAATTAATGTGTTGACATATTTGATGGGTGCCAACCTATTGTCTATGGTAAAATGTCACTTGAAATGTAAACGCCTCTTTGCTGTGCACCTATACTATAATTCTTTAATATTCCTAAAAATCTAAAAGCAACAAATTTCAATAAAATTAAAAAAGTATTGTGTCGTGTGTTTGTGACTTACTAAATATGCCTCCAATAATAAGGCGGTACGAAGTTCACCGGGTCAGCTATCTTATATATAAAAATGAATAAAAAAGAAAAAAGTGACGTTAGTTCTGTCAAACAAATTTAATGTCATCATATGTCATTTCAAGTAGGAACAAAAAACTGCCACTTTACAAATCTTTTTGACAGGACGAAGTCTGTCGGGTCCGCTAGTGTATCATAATTATAAATGAGAGAAATCTCTGACGTGACTTGAAAAATGCTTATATCTGTAACACGACTTCATACTAAAAAGGTATTTTGCACCGTTGTTTTAATAATAAAATAGCACTGTTTGTTTGTTGTATTTAAATAAGGTAATTACGTTATTATATTATTTAGGGAATATTCAATTTTTCCAGCCCAAAGTTTTCTCAATGGGAAAATTCTTTATGCCGCCATACATCAAGGCCAAAGATATTAGACCAGATAAGTTTGAGTTACTGCCGAGAAAAACTGCAGTTGTTGAAATATTGCGGGCCGCTGCAATTAAAAGTCATACCCGACATGGACAGACGTAACGTTAGCGGCTTTATATAATCAGGTAAGGGTTTAGAATAGAAAAAGTTTTATGTTTTCACAAGGTAATATTTTCCAATTACTTGCTGTTGTTTGGAACTTGTCATGGTTCATTTTCGAGGCAGGAATTTAGCGAGAATTTTTTGGTTACATACCGTTGAGGCTTCACGATTCCTCAGTCCTCTACGTTCACTCCTGTTCTTTTTCAGATAAGTAAATTTCATTTCAATATACTTGTAAATAAAGTTTTTATTACATTACTATTCGAAAATAATTATTCGTTCTAGTAAATAGTGACTATAATAGTTTTTATATCTCTATAATAGTTTAGGCTTAATTTATTTTGCATTTATTGTTTATTGGCGAATGTAAACAAATAAATGTTTAAATTTGATGATGAAATAAATAAACGTGTATACTTGCTCATAATTTTGATGTATTTTTCATGGAGCATAACAAAATGTAGTATAACTATTTTAAGAATGGGTGATTCTAGAGAGTACTTACTCTCTAGAATCTTTCTCTCTGCTCTGGATTTAAAAACACTTTAAACATAGTTTTTTGCTCACTATTTTTCTTAGCACACGACTTTTTTTCCATGGTGAAACATCCCATGAAGTAGTAGTTTAGTGATGGACCCCATTATCGATGTCACCCCATGTATTATTTCAATTTCGGAAAATTCTTTATCGAGTCAAATCATAATAGAGATTCAAGATATGATTCTTGGATGACCTACCTATATTCATATAATATTTCTAAAGCTTAAATAAATTGTTATTGCAATAGGCTTGTTGCCTAAATTTCAGTAGTTAGATACTAATATACCTTGATGCCTATTCTATACAAAACAATTATTATTTTTGAAAAAAAACTGCTTATTTATAAGAATAATTTTGCATTTAATTAAATATTTGACATTAGTGATCAAAAACGCTCATGACTGTCATGGCGTCTTGAATGACGTCACGCCGTGCAAAACACAGCTGTTTTAGTATCGGAATATTCTGTATTGTGAAGTTATTTTAATAAAAAATGGATTCATCGTATTACAAGTACTGCATAGTGCCCCAGTGTACAAGCACAAGTATAAAAACACCAATATATATACGTGCCAAACAATCAACAGATACGTAAAAAGTGGCTGACACTCGCGAGAAGGAATGATGCCCATTCTTTTTCGCACTTCCACAAGACACTTGGGAATGACATTTTGACTTTGACGTTTCGCACGGCGTGACGTAACACTTTTAAATTGGTGTTTGCTGTCACGTGACTTATGGCTTATTTTGTGCAATTTTATTTTATAAAAATATAAATAATCAAAAGTTATTATTTTATAATACTTTGTTTTTTCATAATTAAATGACCATCTTAATAGTTATGCAACCTAATGCATCAGATTTGTTCATAGTGGATACAAGCCTATTGCAAGTATCCAAAAGCTGTTTCTAAATCAATGTGTGTGTACCAATACAGAGAGTGCAGAGCTGTGTAACAAAGGCTGATATGGCGATTCGACCTCGCTCGCCGAAACTGCAATCTAGATAATTATTTTAATTCAGTTCCAACCTACAGACAACGCTTTGTTCGCGAGAATTTCTTTCTGGCCAAAATGGCGTCGCTATATATTACGTCGGTTATTTGTAAAAAACGGAACAAGACAGCCATTAGTTACTAGTTTCGTTATATTCCCGCTCTATTTGAATGCATGTGCTATTTATTACCCTCGTTAATGACTATGCAGTTTTTGGATTTAAGGTTTTATATCGTGACCATAATGTTTCCATATTCAAACTTTACCGTTTTAACTTTACCGGAGAGGATTTACTACGTTTCATTCGAAATTTGAATGTTGTTTGAAGGAACGTCTAACAGAGCATACTTATACTGAACGACATTCGAATGTCATATTTGACATTTGAATTGATTGAAGGAATCGCAAACGGACGATTCCGGGCACCCGTTTTCGCGACAGGTCATAATTTCGTCAATCTCCGGAACGCTTCCGAGATTGGAACGGCACGGAACGTGTTCCGGATCGAGGAAGTCATCGGTGTTCGCGCGAACGATCCGCGTCGTTTTTTGATGGTGCGCAACTCTCGCAAGATGCAAACCACAACGGTTTTGATTTTCGAACGCAACCCATTTGTAAGTTAGTTCATTAGTTTCAAACGTCCTTAATTTTCAAAGATAGAAAATTGAATCTAAAAGCGACTTCAATCAGTCTTAAGTAGTGTGAAAGGTTAAAAGTGTCCAATCACTTAACACGATAATCGCGCCCTCTCCAAACGCGGGCGTAGGTACATAAAGCGACAAAATCCGATATCAGTCATTAGCCGACGCGCAGTTTTCTAATTAGACTAAGCACACAGACGAAATAAAGCATTAAGGAGCTGCGCAAACAGACAGAAGAAGGGGCGCTGCAGCAGCTGGAAGGGCTCTTCTAATTAACCGGACTACCACCATTGTTATATATATCGAAATTATATTATTTTTCAACAATATTTTTAATTTTTAGTTTTTTTGATGTTCTAACATTTGTTTACGGAATCAGAACAGCAAAATTGTTTCAATTATTCTAATGATTTATATATGATAAGAATTTAATAATTAAAGCCTTTGTAGAGATTTTTACGATTTTAATTACGATCTATGGGAGACCTAAAATTTGAATTCATTCAATCACATTTTATGACAGACTATAAAAAGTATTAAACTTTATCATCGTTTAATCAAATATTTAAACTTCGAATAGTCAAAATCAAAATCAAAATCAAAATAATCTTTATTCAACATAGACCTTTACAGGCACTTATTGACGTCAACAGACAAAACAAAAAGATAAAGCTAAAAAAAAAACAAAAACCTTGTCCGTACGTACGAATAAGGAAAAAAAAGAAAAAAATAAAAAATTGACTCGACACCTAGTAGTAGTTGTGATAAATACAAGCATATTATATCTGCTATCTTCCTTTTTAAATCGGCATATCCAGTAACTGTATAGCGGTGTTAGAACCCGTATGCAAGTTCCTGAGCAAATAATATGACAAGACGGGAGAATGGCTGATTTTATTCCCCTGTAAAGTTCTAATGAAAGTCATTTAGGAAAATTATTTAATTCCGTGCACGCACTAAATGGTATGTTCATTGTTGAAGGGGTACAACACTTTGTAGTTACGCCATAAATGATATTGTAAGACTTTCTTAAATTGACATAGATTTTGTGTAAAACGAAGATGGATTTTATCAGTGATTACGCTGTTTTTTTATTTACTGTCATGATTTATTTAATATTGCTATGAATACAAAATTCAGATATTCCGAGTCAAATTAAAGATACATCTTAATTTCCACTGTTTGACAAAGTAGTTGTTATATATCTCAAAAAAAAAATGGTTTATTCAATAATTTTTAATATGTGTAAAATCCATCTTTGAATAGAACTGGAATCATTTTGGAATACTTTATTTATTAGCCAGAAAATAATTACGCTTGATTTGGTGTCGTTATTTAATCTTTGCCATTGAAACACAATGAAGGAAGCGTCGATCGGAACCTGCGCCATTACAAGATCACCTACGTATTGTTGGGTCGCATTCAGTGTCGCTAATGCATCTAATTGTGTTCGCACGTAATTGCCCATCTGTTATCCTGCGATTATTCTTTGAGCCCACACATAAGAGCAATGATTGGGACGCTGACATGTCTGGCTGTTTATTGCTTGTCTGGTATTTGAAGTGTTATTTGATCGAGATGAATTTGTTACCTCGATTTAGAAAAATCGATTTTATTACAATACTAGTTTGAAACAGGCTTCTTTATTGTTATATTTTCGTTATCACTACCAATATTAAAAACACGATTGTTACTATTTCACGTTAAAACTACTCAAAAGATTGCGCTCTAATTTGGCACAAACATAAATTATGGTCTGAAATAACATATAGAATTTTTATCCCGGGAAAATTTGTTAGTATGGATGGATGTTTGTAACTGAATAGATTTAGTTCTAATTTGGTAACAGTGATAGATTAAAGTCTGTTAACATATAAGTTTTTATACTGGGAAAATCTTTATCACGGGTAATGCTGCGTTAATTAGCTAGTTTAGTATTTTTATTTGGTTTTAACTCAAAACTAATCAAAATAATCTTTATTCAACATAGACCTTTACAGGCACTTATTGACGTCAAAACAAACAAAACAAAAAAAAAGCTTGAAAAAAAAAACAAAAACCTTATCGGTACGTACGAAGAAGGAAAAAAAATATTGACTACACCTGTTCGGAAATTGGGAGAGCCTTCTCGAGAAGAACAGGCAAGAAACTCTGAAGGTCTATTTTCTCCTCTTTTCAATGTTAATAATTATAATAATATAATATAAAAATACAATATAATATAAGATACAATCATACCTAATACGATTACAGTCGTATGTATGTTTACATACACATATAAAAATAATACAATATTATAAATAATGTTATCAAACATGGCTCTAAGAATAGTGTCCCTATTCCCAAATAGTGTGATCATTTAGATAGTCACTTACTTTATAATAACCTTTACTCATGAGTGTATTTTTGATATGGATTTTAAATTTATATAAAGGCAAATCAATGAATCAATTTTAAAAGCGTTTTTTTTTTAGTTTTTTATTATATACAACGTTCACAGTTTTTCTGTATTGTGTTTAGTTTCTGTATCGGGTTTTAAATAAAATTGATATGAAACAACAAACTTGGCATCTCACCACAGGACAAACATATATTAAACTACAAAAACTAATTAAAATACCGTCATAATTGAAGTAAGCTAACCCACCCGCCATTTTCGCGGTATGTGATATTGACATACTGGACATGACGCGGACGCTCAAAGATTAAAATAAAAAGTCATAGCTATTACAGATATGACGGCCCTTAGTAATTTCAAAAGTATTTGTAGAATACATCTCATAAGAGGCTTTCCTACTTGGACTGCAATTATAAGCTGAATTGACATTAATTGCGGTGTACTTATTTTTTTTATATATAGATCGCTGGAGATTTCTAGAGAAACCTTTAGTAGGCTAGGCAACGTAATGTCGCAATTATATTAATTTAACGAGATCGAGGTTGCCAAGGAGCATTTTGTAGATGCTTGATTGGACTTGTTTCTGAATTCATATAAATTTTGTGATCGTTGGCTGTAAGCTTTGAGTAGGCAGGTGACCGTCTCTTCTATAGCCCGGTTCTTATTTGCATAGCCTCGGTCCACAAACGTTTTGATCTGTAAATACTATAGTTTCTGCGCATCTAACTGGGTATAGTCTTTAGCTACACTTTCTAAATGACCTCTACGCGTTGGATCTGTATCCCTGCGCACGCCACATAAAGGACCGTGTTTTATAAAGATGCATCAACATATTTTAAATTATACTTTAAATAAATTTAATAATGTTAGGTATATTGCGTTTTAATTACAAATACTATATGAATGTTTAGGCATAAAATCCTTTTTGGACAATTTGGGTTAACATTCTATGACAGCCGATTCGAAAGGGCGGTCTTTAGTCAATTTAAGTTCCAATTAAATAACGTTAAGATTAAAGGCAAAAACGGTTTAATACAGATTTAAGGACTTCGTGAGAATGTAGTTTACATTACAGTGTAATTAATAATTCAGTCATTTAGAAAAACTGTTGGTTGTAAAATTGTTGATTAGATAATAGAAAAATTCCTTTGCATATCAGCGTCGAAAAGGTAAAGGCCTTCAAGCTACAATACGAAAACCGGCACTAAAACGAGCGGCATAAGAGGTACAGCCAGCTAATTACGATGCTGACCGTACAACTAAACAAGGCGCTTATTGTATAACAATAAAAAAAAATGCTACCTATGTCTATTTTTAAGAAAAGCTAGGTGTCACTTCAAGCCCATTTAATATATTAAAAATAAACCATGCTTCACTACGATTATTATCCTGTGTCTTATCTCACATGCACAGATACACAGACTGGATATTTTTTTTGTAGGTTATATAACATATTTGTCCCGCGCGGGAATTGAACCCGCCACCCGTCAAAAATGTTGTCACTTTATATCGCTTATTTAAGGTTTGTTCTTAAGGGCCCTGTTTAAACACTTTCTTAAAGAATTATATTTATAAATAGAATAGAAAATTGGCATGGCTATTACCTATTCCAAGTGAAGTATTGATTAGTAAAAATAAGTTTTATGCCTAAGTATCCAAGAGTATTAATCGCTTAAATTATCGCTCATTTCTAATGCCAAATGAAATGCGTCCGACCCCACCAAGCACCCTCCGCAGATAACACACACATTAAAAAATCAATAACAAAACAGAGCACAATTAAGTCTTGAGATGGCGTCCCTCAAACGTCATGGAGAAACAGACCAATATGCGACTTCGAATATTAAGTACAGTCTTAATTTCATTTGAATACGGTCGAAATTCGCACGCAAATAGTTCCAACGTCTGCAAAGGGTTGGGAGAGTTATCCCGCAGCAAAAATGTATACACCCTTATTGGGGTACAGACGAAAAGTAGCAGATATGTAGTGTGACGCGAAATATCAGTGACAATGTTTAGTGATGTAATAAGTAAACTGGTATTTCGTAACGTATTCGATACTAGTATACTAATATTTTGTTTGTTTTGAATAGAATTTAATATTGATATTTGGAAGATAACGTTATTAATGTATCAGATATCGGTATTAAGTACTATATTGATTTATTATTTTAAGCTGTACTTACAAGAAGATAGAGAAAGAATTTAAATAATGAAATAATGCAAGACACCCATACAAGACATGGCCTAAAAGACTAGAATCCAGGCCAGTAAAGAATTCCAAAAAGAAAAAAATAAGCTGTCCGTCTGACAATCAATGACGTGAGCTGTCGAATGAAAAAGAAAACGTAAAATAGTGTAGTATTTAAGTGATTTTCTTAGTTTTTATATACTCAAATTATTTTGATAAGTACAATTTCTAGCGTACATTCCAAAAATGTTACTAATGTATAAACGCGAATGTTTATATAGATTACTCTTTCCCGTAAAAACGACAGAATTAATTTTATAAGAAATTTTACAAAAATACATCAAAATAACACACAAACTAAAAATTTATAAAGATATATACTCTACGCTAATATAAGCTATTCGAAGCTATACTAATCTGGCGCAGACGAAGTCGCGAGCACCAGCTAGCAAATAATAACACACAAAACTTAAATATAAATAGAATCACGAATGTAAAATCATCCCAACGAAACCATATAACCGCAGTGAAATTAATAATTTGCAGCGTACGCTAAACTCACATTGAAGTATCGCGTATTGGCGAAGCTCGCGTCTAGCGGGGCTATTTGGACGATATGCAAAAGTTGGGGCGGGCGGGGTGATTAGGCCGTGTGTGACGATGCGCATCTTACGCCCGCATTACCCTTTACCAGTTTTCCTTTCCTTCCGATAGCTTTGTGCACCCCGCTTATCTATGGAGACGAGATCACATGACGCCGATACATGTTCTTTTTTCAAATGTCGTCGATCGCTTTTTTCTGTGCAAGAACTTTGCGTGCCAGCCCTTTGGCGTTTAGCCTGTGTGAGAAATGTCAATTTGTACAGAATAATAAGTACAGGCAGTCCTCGTACTTACGGCATGTTAGGTTTTCGAAATACGCGACGTAAATCGAAACGACGTAAGTCGAGACATATTTTTTCATATGTTTACATATAAAACTCAAGGGTTAGGTCCACACGGACTCGAAATAATAAAAAAACTGCATTTATAACAAAGGACGTACTTTATTATTAAAAGTAAGTTCTTAAAATAATTATATATTATGCACTTATGAAACTGCTAGTTATTTTTGGTATTTGTGTGTTATAATTTATAATAATTATAAAACTTATACATATGTAAGGATAAATAATAAATTAAACTTTTGGCTTAAAGAAACTATCAATTCTAGATTGCTTGGCTTCTTTCTTCTTGCTATCATACAGATCTTGTAACAGATAGGCTGCACAATTTGTGCACCTTGCGACAAGTGAATTCTCCGATATAGCCGGAAATCGAAACAAATGACGTATGCTTGAGGAATAGTGGTCAAAACATTGTTCGACCTAACTTGAAACGACGTAAATCGAAACGACGTAAGTTGAGGACCGCCTGTAGTACTCTTTTTGATATATTTAATTTTATTGATATATATGTAATATGTAGTTTTAATTGGTAGTTTTACAGATAAATTGCTTTCGGTCACGTTGTGTCCAAGATTCGATTCTGTTGTGCTAGTACATAAATGTGTTTCAATTATTTATATTATTATATGTACAGTCAACAACATATTGAGCTTTTCAGTTGTTTTGCGAATTCTGCTGCTATTACCAACGAAGTAAGAGCTTTTTTAATGTCAACGTAATGTTTGAAGCGTTACTGTGTAAAAACTCCTAATGTAGTACGAAATATGCATAACCTAATTTACATACATACATACATACACTCACGCCTTTTTCCCACAGGGGTAGGCAGAGACTACGTCTTTCCACTTGCCACGGTCTTTACATATCTCTTTCGCTTTATCTACTTTCATAACATCCTCATACATGCTCGACGATTGCGGGTACTTCTGACCTGGCCTTTTTTGAGGACACTTTCGATTTGTTCGAAATATGTTCGCCTAGGTCTTCCTCGTCCCGTGTCTACACTCACTCCTAATTAATCTCCTAATAACCTAATTTCCAGGCAATTAACATAAATATAACTGCAGCTAACTTCCTTAGTCGCGTCTTACGACATAAAATGGAAGACACATTAATTATCAATCTCTCACAGCAAAGACAAACGTTTCTTGATTACTTAACAATTAAAATGTAATGTACATACATGACAATAAAAATCTTTGAAGCTTCTTATTTAATAAAACTTAAAACGTATCTCGGGAACGTTTCCCGTCGCAATAGTAATATTAAATCTTCATATAAGTAATAACTATTGAAAGCCGAGTAACGCAAGAATGAGCCCGATTAAACTTTCCTCGGCAGCTCCACGAGGAGACGCAACTTTGAAAACTGTCACAATCCAAACGTAATCCCTATTAGTAAAATCGACT
This sequence comes from Scirpophaga incertulas, assembly GCA_036419045.1. Taxonomy (NCBI): domain Eukaryota; kingdom Metazoa; phylum Arthropoda; class Insecta; order Lepidoptera; family Crambidae; genus Scirpophaga; species Scirpophaga incertulas. The sequence goes on along the minus strand of CM071646.1, from coordinate 3,298,942 downwards.
ACATTCTAAGGGTGAACTCGTTAACACACTTTCCAAGTTCCATCGAAAACTACCCCGTTTTGACTACCAAATACGTTCGCCGGGACATCTAATAAACGTGAATGTTTAATATTCTGTCAAATCTTCGACGTCTCACCCCGGATTCAATACAAGCTTAAGGGTACGTTAGTTATGACGCATCCTCTAAAATTAAATGGTATTCAATAACTTACAAATATTGTTATATGAAACGATGTGTATTTATTTGTACTTATGATTTGTTTATTGTATATTTAGTATCATATACCGCGGCTTCGCCCGCGTTATATTCGAATTTCCCACAGGAAGGATATGTTTTCCGTCGGTAAAATTATCTTATTTCCTTCCTTGGGTCCTCGGGTTTTACGATTGGTATATACGGGGTATACTATCTGTGTATAAAATTTTATTTAAATCGGTTCAGTGGTTTTTACAATACTGCCATACAACCTTTCACCCCCTCCTTTCAACCCTTTACAGACCTTTTCTGCTTTAAAAGGTAGCCTCTGTCCTGTCTCAGCCTCTAGAATATCTGTGTACCAAATTTCATTTAAATCGGTTCAGTAGTTTTAACAATATTTTTATACAACCTATTATCCCTCCTTTCAACCTTTTACAACCCTTTACAACCTTTTTTGCATGAAAAAGTAGCCTATGTCCTTTCTCAGGCTCTAGACTATCTGTGTACCAAATTTCATTTAAATCGGTTCAGTGGTTTTGGCGTGAAAGTGGAACAGACAGACAGACAGACAGACAGAGTTACTTTCGCATTTATAATATTAGTATGGATAACGTACACTACCGCTCAAAAGTATTTGGCCATCTAGTAGAATGTTTTGTAAAAGTGTGATTAAAGGCACTATAAATAGTTTGACTGCTTGGCATTATTTTTGACATAACTATAACACATTTTTTAAATTTCGGACTCATCACAATGAAACCTATATATATTTTTTAATGTATTGTTTATAACTTATACAAAATGCAGGTGGCCAAATACTTTTGAACGGAGCATAAAGTTCATTATTACATTTTGAAATTACGTGGCAGATTTAAGAACAAATCAATTCATTAATAAACAAAACAACTTACGGAAACATATAACTTGACATCAACAGTCTCACATTAAACACAAAAAGAACGAAAAACACTTATAACTTGTCACTGAAAACTTTATGGTTTTAGATTTTATCATGTTTTTGATCGCTTAGCAAACTTATACTTCGTTCATCATATATAACTTTTAAGCTAGATTATAGTATTCAAAACATATAATATATGTTTTAGATAAGTTACAATAATCTCCAACAAGCTACGCTAATGGTTCTCTAGGAAGCTGCGCTAAAGGTTTTGTAAGAATCTACGCCAATAACTCCTACGCAAGAACGCTAAAGAATTTCTATGCAGCAGCCACGTCAAAGGTTTTAAAAAACTGAAATGGCTCCAAATTCCGAAATAATAGTTTCACACTTCTGCAAAATTAATAAAAATATATAGGAGAAATTTATACACTTGTTGATCGGTAGCTGCTTGCTATCAGGGCAATAAAAAAAAATTATAATAAATACTTCTTACGCTTACACCAATTAGCCTTACCCAAAGTAAGCAATACATCTATCTAATATATATAAATCTCATGTCACAATGTTTGTGCTCAATGAACTCCTAAACTACTTAACCGATTATAATAAAATTCGCACACCATGTGCAGTTCGATCCAACTTGAGAGATAGGATAGTTTAAATCTGAGTGTCATCATCATCATCATCATCATCATCAATTTTAAAAATTCTTTCACCAATAGAAAGCCACATTATTGCGGAGTGTCATCATCATCATCATCATCATCATCATCATCAGCGGACGGCGCGCGATGGCTTCGGGTTTAATTCAGTTCGCTTTCGTGCTCGCTTCGGGGATTATTAATATTATGCCCAACGAAGTGGGCGCGGGTCAGCTAGTATATAAATATATTTTGATGATTAAGGTACAAATGCTCGTATTCATCACACAAACATCATCCCTCAATGGGATTCGAACCCAGGACTTAGGTGTACTATCCACTCGGAAGTCATACAATTTTTTTCTTTCTGGACTGGATCAACAAAATATTTAATATGTCGAGCAAGTAGCTTTTGCTTTTGTAGTAACGACTTTTTTGCTACAGACAGAGTTCAGTGAAAGTTCTAGGGTGGCACAAAGCTCACTGTGTATTCTAAGCAAAACAATTTCTCTGCTTAAGACAGCCCTTAAGTAATATCGGATTCTGGGCGCCGTAAAACGCCTCGCGCCGCGCGATCAGATGTTATGGACAATTCAAAGAGTGATTTCCCCTGGAACCGATGTGGCATATAAATACGATTATTTTGAAACAATCCACGCCCGCCCCCCCGCACCCTTCCGGGGAACTTCGCCGAACCTTCATGAATATTCTCAGAGCGAGATCTTTTTGGTGTAAGTTGCTCGCAAGCGCCTATATTTGCGTTCTCATTACCACTAAAATAATTCCAATATAAAAATAGTTCTAGAATTGTTTTATTTGTGAGTTTTTTATGTATTCATCTAATTTATTTATTTTATAATTATTAAAAAGAAATGCGCAATGGATATAATTTTATACGCTTTATACACAACCTACCCTGTAGGGTAACCTGTAGGGTTGTTAAAATATTTACAGGATAACATAGATAACACATGAATTCGTGGTGGTTTTTAAAGAAAAATAATCTATCCACATTATTTTGGTAAATCTCGTAGGGTTCAGCCTGCGTTTTTAAAGTAAGTGTTATGATTTTATTATATAAAAAAGGTATTCAATTGTGTAATACGTCAAGCACTTGTAATGTTAAATGGTATTTGATTTGACTAAAAGGAAACTGTGGTTTTGGCGCCACTGATGCTGGCTGAAATGAAATGGCGGCAAAATGAAGGTATATAATGTGACCTAGTCTCTAAGCACAGTTTAGTTCTTAAGCAAGAGTCGACGAGTTAGTTTTAAAGTGAACAGTCAGTGTACAAGTTTGTAGTATTACATATATTTGTAACAAAGAACGGTGGTTTTCATTACATAAGCGGATAAAATGTAATTATTTACGACGTCACATTAGAAACCTTAAAAATAACAGTATTTCTCCACCATTTAATGGATTTTATCTATACTAATATATAATCTATACTAATATATAAAGCTGAAGAGTTTGTTTGTTTGTTTGTTTGAACGCGCTAATCTCCGAAACTACTGGTGCGATTTGAATAATTCTTTTTTTGTTGGATAGTCCATTTATCGAGGAAGGCTATAGGCTAAATAACATTACGCTATGACCAATAGGAGCAAAGACAGAGCGGTAAATGTGTAAAAAACGGGGAAAATTATTCATTTTTGAAGGCTTTCTTTGCGTGCGCTGCGAAAACGGTTCAAGATACACAAAAAATATGTATGAAAGAATTATTCCTCTATACATGATCTAAAAAAAAGTCCACGACGGCATATGTCTATCTTTTAAGGTTTAGTCACAATGACCGTTTTTATGGTACCAAATTTGGTCGAAATAATTTGTTTAAGTTGTATCAACATAATAATATTAATCTTTATTCAAATATAAATATAAATATGTTGTTGGTTAACCAAAAATCTGCCGGAAGTCACTATTCCACGCGGACGAAGTCGCGGGCAAAAGCTAGTTATACATATAAAACATCCTCTTCAATCACTCTATCTATTAAAAAAGCCTTATCAAAATCCGTTACGTAGTTTTAAAGATTTAAGCATATATAGAGAAAAAGAAAGCGACTTTGTTTTATACTATGTAGTGAAGCCAAACCTATATTTATTATAATGAAATAGTAATATAAACATTTAACGGCAAAAGTAAGTTGATAACAAGAAGAAATTGCACAAAACATAACTGGAGTATACTGACGCCATAAAAAAGACCGTCGTGTAAAAACTCATAACAAACGAAGTTTCGCCGACCATAGACAATAAAACGTTACTAAGGAACCGCGCGAAACGGAAATACGGCATAAACTAAGTTGATACACTCCAACTCCATTATTTCGATTCGGACGTACTTCATTACTGTCGTCAAACAGTAGACATCGATATGTATAGGAAGTTGCCGCTCGGGGAGATACGAATCCTATGTTTTCGGATTAATTCGTTCGTGAAATCGTCTCCTCCGATAAGAATGGTAACTGCTGTGTACTAATTGAATGTACAATTGCGTCGGGATGTCTGATTTCATTAGATCTGTGTGTGTGAGTGAGGGGGGTAGAGCCTGATGGATTGCTCGAAGACGGTATATTATAAAGATTTTGAGTTGATTCAAGTGAGGGAACGCTATACGAAATGTTTGAAACTAGGAGGGTTTAGTTCCAAATTAAAACCACACGAATCAACTAGTGTATAATTTTTAATTATATTGACTGCGCTGACAGCTCGACTTTGATGACTGTTGTCAAATTTGTCCATTCATTCATTTATTCATTTAATAACATTTCTAAGAACGTCGACAATTTTGAACTACAGTCTGATTTTATGTTAGTATAAATCATTATATCCTATTTAGTCTACAAACTACAGCTCTAAATATTTTTAGTAATGAAAATTCTTGCTCAGATCTAATTTAATAATGAGAGAACACATCTCTGGTTAATGTAAATAAATTATGCTATATCTTATGTATATGGATGAAAAAACTGTATGTGTTTCGAATAAAATATAATTGAGTAAAGTTTGTGGTTAATCTTTTCTCATTGATTGGGAGTAACGGTTGTTCGGGGTAGTGTTAAACCGATTTTTAAGAAATTTTGCAAAGGGATAGTTTGAGTTTCGGGGAAGGACAGTATGATACAATGGGAATACGTCTCTTTCCTATGGAAAAATAAAGTTAACACGGATGAAGTTTCGGGTAAAAGCTAGTCATATTATAAACACGTATTTTATAATATCACACACTGCATTGAACGGAATTAAACTATGTAGTTTTATCAAATAGAAACTGTATTAACATATATTTAGTCTTCATACATTTTAGCAGAAGAAAGAAAAAAAGAAATTATGTTTTACGTCCTATTATTTCTTATCATTTACATTTATTTCATTGTATTTACTCGTATATAAATAAACGTTAAGCATGTGTTCTTGTCTTGAAAATTTTCACAGTTTTCGCTGATATTCAAATGATAAGTGCCTGACAAATATGTAAACGCTGTAGACTCAAGTTACAATTCAAATACAATAAACCAATAACAATCCAAAGGGTTATAAGCACTCTATCGGTAATCTATCGAAACGATAACTCTTACTGATCAAAACAGATTAATAGAATTACCATAGACAATTCGTAATGGGTGATTCAATAGACAACTCCATAAATCGGGCCACACAAAACCGTATCCGATCGACGATCGACAACCGATGAGGGGTGAAAAAATAGGGTTTTTTATTATAGCTTATTGATCAATTGCTCACGCCTCCGTATTGAGTATTATTGATAGATTGATATTAATGCGGCCGTGGGGTGATTTTTTTCAATATGAAAGTCGTTGACGGTACCACAATTGGATATTGTGTAATTCCTTTGTGGGGTATTCTATCGATTTTGTTGTTGCGTTTTCTGTTTACGCTTATGTTTGTTTATTGAATTGTTTGGATTTTATTTGATTTGCTTGGGGGCTGCTTTCATATTTTAATTGAGTTCACTTGGCAAACATTCTAATTATAACAATTGTTTTATCAGATTGGAATAAAACCAATTGAATTTAATTATTGGGCCTCAATAAAGATGAGAAATGCCCGATTAGGAGCGAGCATCACGTTTCGTTGCACGTAACGAAAATCTGTTACGGCAATAAATTCAACGGCGTCTCCCGATAAGAATGGCGAACAGACGATTTTCATAGATATAGCTCAATTAACAGGCGGATCCAATCGCGAAGACGTTAGCACAATACCCCCACGCCCGCGGGTGGCGGCTTATTTCTGTTTGTCATATCGCGGTATCAATTTCGCATATTGAAGTGAGAACGATTTCGGAATATGGAATGTCGGCCATGCTTGTTTTGTCACAGCGCCAGAACTTAACAGAAGAGTTTTTAAATTTGAATTACGAATCATGTACCCTATTCACTTGTTTGGAATAGAGTTCTTTATTTGAATGTCTACAAAGTTTCATGAACATTTTAATCGACACCATAAATGACGTATTCTTTTTTTGAAAACTCTACGCGATTGCCTGAAAGACGCAGTCTTGAACAACGCTCAAACTGTTCAAATTTCGGATCTACGGGATTATGGCGACTGAACCGCAATAAATACGTTATTGGACCGACAATAGTTAGACAAATGAATAAATCCAAATGGAAATTTCTCTATTCGAACAATAGATTTTAGAGGCTGTATCTCCACAGACAGATTGATTGGGCCCTTCCTGGTGTTTCGAGGTGTGGACGCGGCAGCATTAAATATAATTTTGTTAAACAGAAAACCGATCGATTAATTTTTATTATTACTTTAGTTGTAAATACGAAAAATATATACTTTAATTGAATACAGATGGCGCGTTTATTCAAAAATATGTCAAAATTGTGTTTGCTACGAAATAAAACTTTCATAAAACGTGTTATAACACAAAATGCGTATCTTAATGCGAAGTAGTAAATCTGTATACAATCTATGGAATTTTATAAACACTTTTTTAATCTGTGAAATATAGATTGACAATTCTTGCAAATACAAGCGTCACCTATTAATGAATATAAAATATTAATCGCAAGGAAATTACTTAATTATTAAATAAATAAACAATAAATAAATATTTGTTACACTTACACCACTTAGCCTAGCCCAAAGTAAGCTCTGTAAGGCTTGTGTTATGGGATCTAGGGCAACGGATAGACATATATTATATATATATATATATATATATATATATATATATATATATAATATATATATATATATATATATATATATATAAAATTTGGTATTAATATATTATAACAACCATATCCAAGGTACAAAGGCTCGCATTCAACACGCAAACATCTGCCCCCACCGGGACTCGAACCCGGGACCTTATACCGGTATACCAACCACTCGACCACGTAGGTCGTCATTAATTGCAACAATAATTGATTTATTACAATAACTATATTATTTCATTACACGATTTATTAATTATACAATTAACATAAGTATTTAAGATACACGCCACAGAAACGAACACAACAGCACAATACACACGTTCTTAAACGTTATTTCCTTAACAATGACGTGCCTTCGATTCCGAAGTCTTAGAGGATCTCAAGTTTTGACATAAATCGTAGAGTTGCGTTCACATAAATCGTGTAGCTCACTCCATATTTCGTTACCTGCCCCGTTTGTTACGATTTTATTATGAAAATGAATGGCAGGAGGCCGGAGGGGGGAGATGAGGGGGGCGATCAAAGGGTTCCTAATTCGTACATTCGGCAATGCACACTATAGCAACTATGAGAGTTTTATGGAGCGAATCTTTTATGGGATAATCAAATTTTGTAATATTAATGCGCTTGATTCGTGTCTGCTTATCGATTAGGGGGGTTCGTAGGTTCCGACGTTCCGTGGCGGTGGGTTCTCTAATGAGGTTTTAGAACGAAGGTTACGTTATGGATGGAATTCATATTGTCTACTGTAGCTTATTACCGCGCTGCTCGTAAGAAAGACTCCTGTTTAAAAGGTGTATAATACAGATAAAACCATCTAACAAATACATCATTCTCATCGTTTCAGGCGACAGATGTCCATTGCTGGAGTTACATCCTTCTCACTGGCCAGTTCTGGGCTAATGCCTTCATGCTATATTCACTAAATCTTCGCCTTATGTAAAAATGAAAAACCGCCTTTGTTTAAATATATTCAGGAGCATTCAGCAAAATGTTTCACGATATTAATTTATTCATTATCAATCGCCATGTATCTATGAAATATCACGAGGCGCCGAGCCGCGGTTACAGCCACGACACAAACGCACCTTTATCATTATTTTAATTGAATACAAATTCGTTTGTTTTGTTACTTTATTTTTGACATTCGGCTCCTTTAGAATTTAATTTGCGGCTTGTATGTTCACGTAAATATGTTCACATATTCGAGTTTTGCTTTGTTAGCGCCCTTCATTATTTAGTTTGTCGTTTCGGGAGAATTAATTGGAATTTTCATTGTTCAACACACGTGTAATTAGAAAACGGCGGCGGGCGCTTAAAAGAAAATTTATTCGTTCTGTTTCTTCGCTCTTCCCGCTAAAAAAACTGACATCTTTATCTATGGTAAGCTGTTGACTTTACAAGGCAAAGGAGACGGATTCCTCGCGGTTTTTAAACGGCAAATATACACTTTTTCCACGACAGTCAAACTCTGCACGAATAATACATTAAATGTAATCGTTGAAACCTGTGAAAATATGTAAATTGATCCTTAGAGATGCCGGCCAGCGGACTGACTGAAATTTGAATACAAACTTTCCACCACCGTATAAGGGCCATTTATTTTGGCCGCTCATAAAATATAATGATTTTTGACGTAGCTCTCGGCTATATTAATTTTGCGGGCCCGTATTACAAGGGATGAGTTCGTATATCGACAGTTATGAGTGGATCCGAGGAGGTCTCTAATTAAATATTCCACGTGTATATTGTCATTTAGTGGAGGCCTTTGTTTACGTCGAGCAACTGCTTAATTTAATTATACGATATAAGAAAATACTAAAAGATATCAAGCAGAAACGATATTAATATATATTAACGACGCATCAACGCAGACGTCCCTTCGTTTCCATCGGAGAACCACCATGCCGCATACCATGGCAAATATGCAAACATCCCAAGCCGATAAAACATTAAAATCTAATTCTCGAATATCTAAACGTCGGAAAAGGAAAAAAGCCGCAAAATGCACGCCACTCGTCCGAATAAGAGTTCGGCGATATTTACATAAAAAACAAATAACGAGAGAGGAGACGGGATGCGCGCATAAAATTAAAATCGATGAGAAATTCTACCCTTCGAATTAAATATCATTGCCCTATCTCACACAAGGGAACCGACACATACAGCCAAGATCTAGATTAACGAACGAGGGGTCGCCTCACCGGCCGTCGAACGACAGCTGATTGAATGCGTTCGTTAATACAAATCGGCGCTCCAAATTCAAAAGAGTAGTTAAAGTGTATTTTTAAAATGCGAACACTGCACAAAAACAACTGCATTACAAGCATAGACAGTAGACATAGAAAAAGCGTGATTCCGATAGGGTAGCTTAAAATATTGGTCCGCTTATTTGCATACTAACTAAAATAATTTATTATTTTTTCTCGGAGGGGCCGCACGCTGGGGAGATTGTATACAATAGGAATAACTAGAAACTGAGTGTTATTGGCCCTATCGCGCGTTACATTTGTGCATCCAAAACATTAATAGGAATCGCTGTTTGAAGTTTCGAAATTATAAATTGAAATATTCCGAGAACGTACGTTACGAGCTAGCTGGTTCCAAACAAATATCGAATTAAACATACAGACTGCAATATTCGACGTCAAAATATGATATGCTTAAAAGTTTGGAATCAAAGCGGCGGGATCGGAGTACGGTCGGCAAAAGGAAGAGTTGGCTGCATCGCATCCTTACAAAATAACGTATGATTGCACGGAACAAAGCGCGGGCAACTTTGCGGCGAAAAAGTTTGGCGACTACTCGCGGTGCCGTTCGTCTGTCGAACGTCAACTTCGATGTTCCGACGACGCGGAACGCTGGCGCGAACTGTCATTTCGAATTTGAAGCGTTGAAATCATTCTTTTGTTGGCAGCTAAAGTGAATGTTTTTAAAAATGGAATCGTATTTACTTTTAAATCTAACGTTGAAATGTAGCTTCGTAAGGAGCTTCTTAATGACATTTAAGTAAAATGCAGACATACTATGTATTGTCTATGGAAACTTCAAGTAAAAATACCATTTGTGTTAAGATCTTAGAACCATTTTTCTATACTGTAACATCGCAGACATCATAGTGTAATAATAATAATGATAGCTCTTATCATTTCAGTGTTCTATAAGGGCAACCAAAAGGACAGCTTTCCTTTTTTTGCCAAAATAAATTGTTGCGTTAACCCTGCAGCTAGACGGCTGCGAATGAAATTATCATTTGAATCAAAGGGAACATTTTAAATATCTAACCGGACCGCTAGGCCCCGTCCAGACAGTCTCAAACAAGATTTATACTTCGGACGGTTCGTGTACGAAGGCTGTATAGATTTATGTACGTTGTTATGTTGTGCACGGTTTATCTAACTTTTGCTTTTTAGGGCTGATTGTTCTATGTATGATCGAGGTTAGTTGCAATTGGGGAATATGTAAGGCTTAAGAAGAAGACGCAGGACACAGAACTTTATTGTAAATTCTATTTTGTCTTCAATCGAATAGGGTTTAAGTTCATATTTTTCGTTATCGAGACACTGGAGGCACATTTTACGAACTTTTATTTAGGAAAACTTAGAGTGCTGCTATCATTTAAGACAGATTGTCCAGCTTACTATTTACATGCTTATGTTCTAAGTATCAATAAATATACGCACATATTAAAAGCTTTTTATTAACTTAAAAATAACACCACACAATTACATTTCAATACAGGTTTCTTATCGCGAAGAAATACACTAAGCCCAATGGCATGTGTCGCAGCTAGGCCTATAATTTGCTGGTAACACCGTAATATTAATTTCTAAAGATTTCCGATCGCAGCCGTAGCATTGTGCCGCCAAACATTTGCATATGAATGGAATTCGAACTCTTTGTTAGTGAACTTTTTAAATCGTTGCAAACGACAAACTTTTTCTCATTCATAGATTATTAATATTTGAATTGTCATTGGAGGATTAGACGCCGATGCTTAGCTAAATTACCAGAGTCAGAGCCGTTGAGCTTGAATAAAAAAGTTTGTTCATGCTTTATGGTTGGTATCGTACAAAGATCTTTTTTCAAATGTTGTATACACTATACAGCCAATAAATTTTGTATTTTTATATGCATGTAAGGAATAAAGTGAAAACCAATTTTGGATCAATTTTATCTGTTTGTTATTAGAAAAATCGGGTAAATACGGCTGAATCTATTTTGACCTATTTATTGATGAAGTGAAATATATATAAAATGCTGTTTAAATATATATATATATATATATATATATATATATATATATAATATATATATATATATATATATAATTTTATGTCTTTGTATAAATTAAATGAGTTTGTAATAGTTTTGATTTTGTCTGCGCCAAACACAGTTCTTTGTATCTAGAAACTCAGTTGATTGGTAGAGAATGTCTTGTGGCATTGAGTCCGCCTTTTGTACTTTATTTGTATGTATATTGTGCACTAAGGATTTAAATATATAAATAAACTTATATAAATCAAATGAAAAGTATTTTATATACTATTAATAATGGCTAAAATATATTTCATAAAGTTCATACCGTGCCGTAACCAAAAACGAGGCCTTCGCGAAACGCACTGGTCTCGTAAAATGCGAGGGGATGCAAAGATATCGGCCAGAGAAGGGGTTGATTTGATTGAATATCTGTTATTAGGGCCCTCCCGCACACAGACAGACATTAAAATATTATATATACACACATAGTTTATAAATATGCATGAGTTTCGTTAAAACGGCGCACCTCCTTTCGGCGTGTTAGGGAGACGAGTAGACGTCACGACTTTTTGTTTAATTATTCTTGTAATAATAATATTTGTATTTTTGTTTAAACTTTTGTATTTTCATTATGGGATTGGTGATTACGACATATAACGAGATTGAGATCAAGTAGAAGAGATATGATCTAAATAGCCTCAATAAAAATACTCAATAAAACCCTTGCTCACTTTTTCACATTGCGAAAGTTGTCATCCCGAAATCTCCGCGTAAGTATTAGCTATTTATTTGATTTTCTCAATTCATTCAGTATATTCGGTCCACAACTTTATTTACAATATCTCAATTCACAATTCGCTCTCAGGGACGATAAGAATACGTTTGATCTCAATCTACAACAAAATACATAAAAGATCTCAACCCACAAATTAGTTCGTAGCCACGTGAAGAGTACATCCGAACTTAATCTACAACTGTATTCATAAAATATCTTAAGAACCACAATTCACTTGTAGATATTTTAAGAATACATTCGATCTCAATTCACAACAAAATACACGAAAAATCTCAATCCACAATTAGTTCGAAGCCACGTGAAGAGTACATCCGACCTTAATCTACAACTGTATTCATAAAATATCTTAAGAATCACAATTCACTTGTAGATACTTTAAGAATACGTTCAATCTCAATTCACAACAAAATACGCGAAAAATCTTAATCCACAATAGTTCGTAGCCACGTGAAGAGTACATCCGAACTTAAACTACAACTGTATTCATAAAATATATTAAGAACCACAATTCACTTGTAGATACTTTAAGAATACGTTCGATCTCAATTCACAACAAAATACGCGAAATATCTTAATCCACAATTAGTTCGTAGCCACGTGAAGAGTACATCCGAACTTAATCTACAACTGTATTCATAAAATATCTTAAGAACCACAATTCACTTGTAGATACTTTAAGAATACGTTCGATCTCAATTCACAACAAAATACGCGAAAAATCTTAATCCACAATTAGTTCGTAGCCACGTGAAGAGTACATCCGAACTTAATCTACAACTGTATCATACGAACCGCAATTCACTTGTAGATACTTTAAGAATACGTTCGATCTCAATTCACAACAAAATACGCGAAAAATCTTAACCCACAATTAGTTCGTAGCCACGTGAAGAGTACATCCGAACTTAATCTACAACTGTATTCATAAAATATCTTAAGAACCACAATTCACTTGTAGATACTTTAAGAATACGGTCGATCTCAATTCACAACAAAATACACGAAAAATCTCAATCCACAATTAGTTCGTAGCCACGTGAAGAGTACATCCGAACTTAATCTACAACTGTATTCATAAAATATCTTAAGAACCACAATTCACTTGTAGATACTTTAAGAATACGGTCGATCTCAATTCACAACAAAATACACGAAAAATCTCAATCCACAATTAGTTCGTAGCCACGTGAAGAGTACATCCGAACTTAATCTACAACTGTATTCATAAAATATCTTAAGAACCACAATTCACTTGTAGATACTTTAAGAATACGTTCGATCTCAACCTACAACAAAATACACAAAAGATCTCAATCTACAACTAGCTAGTAAGTATCTACGTGAAGAATACGTAGATCTCAATCCGCAATAAAATACACAAAAGATCTCAATCTACAACTCAATAGACAAAAGATCTCTATCCACGACTCGCTCGCAGATATGTGAAGGAGACGTTATATAAGCATATATATAATACATATAATTATAAATACGTCTGGTTCTCGTCATAGTATGATGATATAGAATAATTAATGGGCGATACGATGAAGTAGAACGGAGGCTTCCTTTCACAAAATCCACTTCTTATTGTTTTCCACGCGTACAATTTATTTTTTGTTTGCCAAGTCCCGAATTAATTTACTTTCAGCTATCATACGCAGATATTAATGATTCAGTATTGTGAGTTTAGTCGAAATTAAGGACGGGAGTAATTGGAGACTTTTGTTGGATGGTTTTTGATTATTGAAATCCTTATTAGTGTTCGTGAAATTAATATATTACGTTTGTTCTTCGGTTACCATGTATTGTTCTTCGGGTGGGTTTTTCAATTTTTGTTATTGTTCTAAAATTCGAATTTAATTATATTTTGTTCTGCTGCGGCTCGTTAAGGTGAGGGTTGTGTGCGTCCATTTTGAATTACGTAGCTATTCGTGCTTGGATCTTATAGTTTTCGTGTCTATCCGAATATAAGTCAGCTTTATAAGTCTTTTTTAAGTTTTGAGTAAAAAGCTAGTATAGCTAGTATATACAATAGTATTTTTATTTATTTATTAAAAGCCACTTACAACAGTCCTTCCAAAATGAATCCCATGCAATAGCGTAATATGTACTTATTTCATCTAATCTTATTAATTAAATAATAACAAATAAAAGTAAATAAAAGAGAATATATATGTACAAAAGAAATGTTTATTCCTTACGGAATTTCTTTCAGCAGCCCTTCGATAGAAAAAGCCACAAAAAGAGAATTAACAAAATACATTTAAAATATTATACAATATAATATTCTAATAATAATAATAAAAGATTTTAAGTAGACGACTTTACTTTTTGTTAATCAGATCAAAACATATTAAAAATTGGATATAAGTTAAAAACTTAGCTTGCGTTACATATGTTACACACGCATTATATCATAATACCGTAGAACACTCCTCGATACTATAATCTGAGTTGAGATCTACAGTAAACAGTTTAAATAAGCGTGCTACATTCCATTGCGCGCTGCTGCACCATCATTTAACCAGCGGTAAAACGACAACTTGCATTGTATAAAACATTTTTGTTCTAATTATTTACGCGCAGTGATTGATCCAAATTTAAATGTTCTGTTCAGTAAAGAGATTGAAAGGTTCGATGCCCCTGGTGACAGTTGCGCTCGTATAAAAATGCGTTCGCTAAAAATAACATGAGCGGTAATTATTTATGTGTACGACAAACACAAGAAGCACAAATACCACCTGAGCAATTAGTGCTAAATATCATGATTCATAGATCCGACCACAACTTTGAGGTATGTCGATAAATACTGGTCTGCACGGATCGGGGCGTGACAACCCTAAAATGCCAGTTCAGATCTAAATCATTTGGAGGTTAGTGATGGGAAATGTCACTGTCACATATGCAACGTCTATGCTCTATGGCTGTAATCTTATTATAATGTAAAGTCTATCGAACATAATTCACTTTTATCGTAATAATATTATTATTGCTTTTATGTTACGTACATTCTATTTGTAAACGAAAACAACTTGTAAGCAACTAGTGCCGAAATAAGTATCTAAAGATTACTTAAAATGCTTTTCCTTTTTATTCGCTGTCTATATACACATTCTAACAAGATTACTAACAGATTTATAGAGTACTAACTCTTACATAATTCTGCTTGCGTTGTTCCAAATAATTTAAAATCTACAAATGTAATAAACTACTTTCTCTTTCTTTTTTCTCTTTCATTCTTTTTTCTGATTAGCACTATGTATTGAATTTATATTTTTATTACTTCACATTCTTTTCTCTAATAATTTTTGTAATTTTATTTTTGTGTAACCTCTGCGAGCCAGAAATGGTAAATATGGCTGCTCTTTAACATAGTTTGTCACCTTATTTATACCCGTATTTATGCAAATAAATGATTTGATTTAATTACATGATAAAAACTGTAAAACTGCGCTAATAAATGCAACAAGCTTTCCTGATGTCTATAAAAAGAAAACGTTTTTTTCATAAACGCATTTGAATTTAGCCTTGAAAAGTATGTGGTTAAGCTAACAGGTGATGAATCATTTTGCGGGGATGATACCTTTTAATCATCGTACGTAGTACATTATGTTAAGTCATTCGACAGATGGCGTTTGCCCTTGATGACCTTACTAATTGCTAGATAAAATCAGTTAATACAGTAATACTATTTTATATAATAACTTGTACTAAGGGGTACAAGCGACAATTGTATGGAGTTAGAAATCTAAAATAAATAGCTAACTTTACATGACATTAATTTATTGTCACACATGTATTTAAAATCTTTATTTTGATATAAAGAGGGTTTTGTCAAACATTGTCTACGCCATTGTCTACCGCATCTGTCTAGCTTACCTCAATGCCTACGCAAACATGATTTTACATATTTAAATAGCATATTGGTGATGTCTGACTATGGATAAGTCAATACATGTATACAGACCGACAGAATAATATTAATATGCGAGAAGTTATTAAAAAACTGCTGTCTTTCTGCTTCGAGCTGCACTTGCTCCGCCATTACGTAAAGAACGTATACATCAATCAATTTCTGAGATTAAAAATCATACAATCTTCTTTAAAAAAAATTGAAGCTATTTAGCGGAATATGTCCAGAGTGAAGGCGATAGGCTAACACAATGGATTCCCTACGTACTTGCAAACTTACCAAATAATATATGATGATGACACTGAATAGATTTACTGCGTTTACAGATGTATTTGCTGTATACTATAATTTATTATAGTAGGTGCTGTGTTTTATATTTTGTATATATTGGCTAATAATGGAATGTCTATAGATAAGATCTGTAAGCTAATATCGATAAATACCCAGCCCACACTAGCCAGACGGCCGCCAACAAAATGATTGACGGCGAAATTGTGTACAATCTATTTTTGCTTGACTGACACCGCCGAGAATCGAATTGGCACGAGTAGATGGCGCTGCTCTATGACAGCCGTCATTAATAGGCTGTCAATGTCAACCGTCAGATGTCAGACGAGCCGAATTAACGCGGGCTAGTTCCGTCAACTCTGATTGTTTTCCGTTTCGGAATATTATACGGACGCGTTGATCACGTCTTAACCCTTACGACGTCTATGGGGGATCAATTGTGACTTAATTGATTTTCAAAGGATGTGACAGTTTATTTTAGGTTTAATTAGAATAAGCACAGGTTAAATTTACTAGCTACTACATTTAAAGCATAAACTTGAGCTTCCATTGTAAGTTTTATTATCGCAGAATGATCTTAGTGTTATAGTATTTTTTGTATTTGATTAAATGAAATAAAACAGAAAGATTTGGAGATGTTTTGAATTGCATATTATTATAAGTTATCTGCTTTATCTGTGATTCTGAGTCCCGCTATACCACTTTCAATGTATGTTATGTTTATATGTAACTTGTATAGGTATATTAGGGTTAATGTACGTATTTGTATGTTCAGCAATACATACAATAATATCTTTTTCTTGCTGACTTATAAGCAAACATATCATACTAAAATATTGCGACGGCGTTCAGTTGAATCAATGTAAATAAATTGCATAGCGCGTATTGATAAATGGCGATTTTAATTATGCTCGAGTTGTGTCGAAACTAATAAAGCTAGTCTGTTTGTTTTTGGATGCGTTCCAGATTATTCTAAATGAACTCTTTTTTTTTCAAAGTACGATATGAATATTCGTTGCCACGCGTCGCGCGCCCAGCCTATATTATTATTTTGCGTTTAAGTCATAAGCTGCAGCAAGTTTGCGATAGGAATTTGAATGTCTTAGTGTTTATAATCTAAAAGTTATGTATTTTTTACATATAATATCTTATCAAAATATTTCAGACAATTTTAAAAACGCTATAAATAACCTACTTAATGACCGGAGGGACACTATACCAGGTTGTCTGCTCGAGTACCTCTGTTTTTTTTTATAGGATAGGGCAGCAAACGAATCACCTGATGGTAAGCGATAACCGTTGCACATGGACACCCGCAACACCAGAGGAGCCACAGATGCGTTGCCGGCCTTTTAAAAGGGAATAAGGGGGGAAGGTTGGGTGGTTGGGCCTGTGGTACCCTCACTCACTCGGCGATACACAGCGCAAGCGCTATTTTACGACGGTTTTCTGTGAGGCCGTGGTATCACTCCGGTCGAGCCGGCCCAATTCGTTCCGAAGCATGGCTCTTCCACGGTAGCACTGTTTACCTATTTCTACCGCAAAATACCAGTGTTATGAAAGGTTAGGTAGGCAGTGACATTACTGTGTACTGTAACTTTATAAGGTATGTCATCACACACGTACACTGTGTTTTTGTGAGGGTTGCAAATTTGCTGCGAATCTCACAGGACTCACAGGTATGGGCTATTGTTACCACTTACCATGTAATCTGTAGATTTTCGGATTGGATATGTATTAATATTTAACTTTACAATATTTTACCGTTATTATATATTTGTTGGGTTTTAACATTAAATTAGCTACCTACAATCTTGTAACACGGAACATTCCTTGATCCATCGCCAGTGACTTGCGTCAGTGTCCAACAAGGGTCCTTTTAAACAGGGTTGTTCACCTTGCTATATCGAAAGGGTTAATTCTCAACGAAAGGGTTATTACAGAGACGGACTGCGCGATTATGACTGTGTGTATTCGATCCGTTTGGACCGTTTGAGGTATTGCGTGCCAGAAATGTTTTTTACCATTTAAGGGTTAAGGGGCGCCACGCTCGCGTTGTATCTTCAACTTTAATATCTCGTAAAAATGATTTGTATTCGTTGTGTATTCGTAAATAATGTGACGGTTGTGATAATGATGACTTTTTTCTTTTGTGTTCGATTTTTTTCTATCGTTGTAATGTCGTCGGTTTTGTTGTTCGGAGCTTACAATAAAATCAAAATCAAAATAATATTTATTCAACATAGACCTTTACGGGCACTTATTGACGTAAACAAACAAAAGAAAAAAAAAACTTAAATAAAAAAAAAAACAAAAACCTTGTCCGTACGTACGAATAAGGAAAAAAAAAAGAAAAAATATATTGACTCGACACCTGTTCGGAAATTGGGAGAGCCTTCTCGAGAAGAACAGGCAAGAAACTTAAAGAAGAGAAATAAAGCCGGAGTGTATTGAAACAGTTTCACGATTCTTTTGCAAATCCATCTAGGAGGCAGTTTCTTTTCCCTCTGGAGAAGAGAGGCTGAGAATTGCTATAGTGATTATATCCGTCTCCTACCGACTAAACTCAGCTTGAACCTTAGTCATAAGGGCTACACGGCTTGTATGGAGAGAAGAGAAGGGAGTCAGTTGAGTTAAGGCAGTTTATATTTAGAACTTTGCAATACGATAAGGTTTTTTTAAAAAACGTCGCCCCACACTAGGATATTTATCCTGTGTCGTGGGTGCAGTCACAAATATAGAAATCTCACATGCACAATCCAGACGGGACCAAATTTTTGTAGGTCATACATTTTATATTGTATGATTATGTATGCTTGTAGCCTTTTGTTATCTCATCTCAGGCATGTTTCACTGTGGTCTGTTATTGTCAGCAATTTATTTACAAGCAGCAAACCTTGGGCAATTACCTACATATAATTTCTTCACTTTTGTTTTTAGTCAATTATCTTATAGCTTTTTGTTGTGTTAAAATAATATGTGATGGTATTTTAAAAAGTAAATTACGATTTGTGAAGGTTATGTTGATTGACCTGCGCGTACGATGAGAATGAAAATGACAGTTTCGTTTGACATTGATTTGATTTTCGAGTGCGCAAAGGGATCAACATCCATACAGCCATATTTTGTGCAATAATTTTGACATCATAACACAACTGGCGGGTGGACATCGATTATCGATTTATTTATTTTTTTATTTTAATTTAGTGTATTATTATTTTTATCTATATATCTTATTATTTTTAGTTTTTATATACCTATTTTTATTATCATGAATAATCATAGTGATGATAGCGATTTCTTGTCAGCTAGTGAAGGTAGCAATAATGATAGCTTTATAAGCATTCCAACACTAAGAGATACTCTGGATTCTCATTTTTCCGACGCTGCAAAATGTTTGAATATAGTGCATATTAATGCACAAAGCTTTCCGGCACACTTTCCTGATTTGTTGAACCCGCGACCCGTTGCGTAGAAGCCGATTACTCGACCACAGCGCTAAACGTGTCGTCAGAAGCTGATAGTTTAGGAGGCATATTCTACCTTGAGCGGTAGATACATGTGAAACAATTTTATCTTCATTTATCAGAAGGGGACCGTCCAAAAAGTCTCGACGGCGAGTCCATTCCTGAACACGTTCCAATAAAATATGATGTCCGTCTTTGAACACACCTCATGCAGAATACGAAAGGCTGGCTTATTTTTTTTTACGGCATGTTTCTGCTTCTGAAGTAAGTGAAGTGAATATTTATTTTGAATTATGATAAATGTTATTATGTACACTACCCTCGCATTGTTTACCCACGGGCAAAATTAATACTTATATATAATTCAGATGTAATGTACAAGCCTTGTATAATCAAATGTAAGGGTGTATACACTTGGGACTTAAATTTGAGATGGGGGGCGTTCAAAAATCGCGATCGAACCCTATCGGTTGTATCCAGAGTCTTATTAGGTGTGTCTGTGTGTGTTTGATCTCCTCTCCGTGTGTGTGTGTAATGAGGGTGACAGATTAGGGGTCAAGTTTTTTTAGACACATACCGTTATTGATTTGCTACGATTGGTTATGTGTCAATACGTTTATGTGCAGAAAGGGTGAACACCACTGTTGTTACAGCGTGCTGTCAACAGAGCTCGAGTTTCCTAACAAAAACAAAAAAAAAGTGATAAATAACCCAGTTGGGTAAGGACATAAATACGAATGTAGTACAAGAAGTTACTGAAAATCAATACAAGAAAAAAAGAACGAAGAATAGAAGAACAGTTATGGTACATTAAATAGCGTATGAAACATTACATTTGCATTATGAAACTGGCCTTTATCACGATTCACATAAAAATGATTTAAAATTCAAATTCAAATTAAAAATGTCAGATTGTAGTCTTGTATTTGAAAAGGAAATGAAAACACAATGTCCTTTTATTCGTTTTCCAATATTTCGTGAGTAATTGTATTTGAGACAATTTATAACTAGTGTTATTTTTGAAGATTTTAGATTTAAAGAATGCAGTATTTACTAATTAATATTCTATCCCGATCGGCATGATCAGGGTGGACCATCGATTGATCTCTCAAGGGGAGCAGCGAAAGGGGTACATTAAAATATTGCACAAGGGTCGCTGACGATACAATCTCATGTATATAACGTCCGACTGTTCTGTACAAACCGACGAATAACTGAGTAGAAACTTATTATTTGCATTTCACTCTAAAACAGAATTGTTTATATAAGTTTTAGATTTGAGACGAAACTTTATAGATAATAAAAATTCTTTCCTTAAACTGCGCTTACTGGTAACAACACGAAACACAAAACTTTGTTATCAATTTGCAATAGCAATAATGGCACCGAAGCCGACTGGGGTCTTGATAAATGCACTTTAATTGTACGGCGACATGCTACAGATTATTTCGCGGCTTCAACATGGCGGACACTGATAACGCTCAAAGTTTTCGGAATTCGAATCGTTTGTAGTTCGAATTTGGAACACTTAAGTTAACCCTGCATCGGCGTCGGGTATTTTGTGTGAGGAGACTTGAATTTACTGTGCTACGGTCTTGTCTCACAGATGTTTACTGCATGTGATTGAATAACGATTTTGATTAATAATTTCTTTTGATATTGAGAGAAAATATTAATTACAATTAAGACAAACAAGTGTCTTTAACTTTCTGCATATAATTTAATAATTTTATATATATGGATTATGTACAAATACAGTACAGATTTTACAATTTTGGTCATTTACACAGTGGTTTTGTATTTACAACTTTAATAATTAGTAAGATTTAGTGCATAGTACGTTTGCGGTGTCTTTCATGGGAAACGTCTGAGCAACTGGACTCGTGAATGACATAAATAGACTGTCCCAAGAAGGATTTGCTCCATCCCTGAGATAATATTTGAATATTTTAGACATATCACATATAAGACATCAGTGGTTTTGTAGCTTCGTGGGAAGAGGGCTTAAGTCTAGATTGTTTATGGTAAATTATTTGGTATCGGGGCTCGGCGCGGGCACTCGCGTGACGCCTGCCGTGTATTTGACACGGAACCGTCCGTAGTTTTCACACTCAAATTTTCGCGTTTTAACGTCTCGTTTTCGGGTGTGCAATTAGCGATTGTTATCTTGTTTTGGGCGTATATTTTATGTGCGGAAAATTTGCTGAGCCGTTTTTGTGCAAGTTTGAGTATATTGTTTGTGTGGATTTCCGATATGGGATCTACGATTACCTTTAATTATATTGAAATATAACGTAAAAGTTGAAATGTTTTTGTACGGTTTAGTTTTTGTAATTTTGTAACCACTGCTACTACTACCATACTAGCAAGACGAATTTCTTTTTATCTTCTTCCTTTCCTCATATATAGATGTACAGGACTGATTACTGTCGCGATTCTTGGTTGACATCTAGAAGTAGGTCTTTCGAATAAAATGACGATGTCGAAGATGACATAAATATATATTCTGAATACTATAGCAGTGTAAAATTATAAAGAAGTCGTTGAAGTCACCAACGACGACCAAGAATCATGAACGTCATTTCTGAACATGATTCAGTAATATATCTCTGCCATGTTTTTCGTTGGTAATAAATTGTTGGTAGTAATTTTTGATAATTTTTATTCAGGAATATACTTATAGAAACTATTTATTTTGCATTTCATATTCACCCTAAAGTGATATAGTCTCTCGAATCTCATCATTTTATTTATTTAAATTGTTAATAAAATACAATGACGAAAATTTTACTTTTTTCGTTAGATTTTCAACATCATTGACCTTTATGAAATTTAGTCTATTGGCATGTGAAAAAGTTTCATAAAGTTTGCGTTGTCGGTATTAAATTAATAAAGAAAACATTAGTATAGAAAAATCAGAATTGCTTAAATCTCCATACTAAACGCAAATTACGTAAGTAAGAACCTAAAATAAATCATTGTTGTGTATATACGCCAAAAACTAATTTCCACCGCCAATCTATCAGCAGTATTAAAATCATTTCGCTCCACGATCAATCTAAGGCGACGCGCCACGGACTAACTTATGTATGCGAAATAAATATTAATGGTGTACACACACAGTCGAACTAACCCTTTCTTCTACCCCTATGGTATTGGACCGAATTTTACTAATAAATGTGTATAATTAATCATTGAAATGTGGGTACAGGCTCGCGAAAGGCCGCGGTAAAAAGTACCCCCGCTGCTTGTGAAAGCTACTTTGTTATCGAATGCTATTTTCGATTTAGTTAAGAATGTCTTAACTTATATATATACATATATAAAATGTACTATTTTTATATAAATATATAATGTACGTGACGAGTTTTATTAAGATATATTCTTTCACCTGATTATAAGTGATGATATGGAATGCGAGTTTCACTTGGACATCTCGATAGCTTAGGAATATTTCTCAGTAGTATATATGTATAGATAATATATAAATTTTCTATTTACTGCGAAAGGCAAGTAATGTTTGTACATTTAAGGTCAATCTATTGAAATGGGCTCTTCCTAATAGACTCATTACGCCCACGCAAAGCACTGATGAACTTAAAAACAAAACGATTTCCCTTTTCGGGACATTGGCGCGAAAGTATGATATTTCCATAATTTTCCGATGATGTGAAGCACAGCCGCGCTCGGATTCATGCAAATATTCAAGAGTCATCAAAAATCAATGAGCCGTCTTCATCTGGGACACGTTCAAAAGATACGCATAAATCATCTCCGGCGATGTTCCGACAATAGCCATCTACATAAACACACCCTCACACGTTCTGTAATTAATTAAAATTATTAATGACAGTGCGAAATAATGGAAAATCGATAGTCTCCGGTCTCGCGGTGCCACGTAAAAACACTTGGACGCGCGACGGGTTATTAATTCTCGTGAATTATATTTTGCTTAGTGTTTTTCTCGTTAACTGCGCGAATATGCAGATCGGGCCGTTTCGTGTTTCCATCCATCGACAGTTTATGGTTCGGAAACGGAAAATGTGTTTCTGAATCTCGATACCGGATGCTAATGGCGGAAGATATCCCGCCGTTCGAGTCAACAGAGCAACTTTCATGAAACGCTCATAAACTTAATTCACTTTCGTTTAAACAATGGTTACGCATTTAAATAATCAATAACACGCGACATTTAATTGTTTTTATTGTCTATCACAAAGCGTTCTAGTTTAAAAAATATATACGCCTTTTATCGCACAGCTTTCGAATTGTTGATGGCTGCTACAGGTATTAATGGCTGTGTTTAGACAATTCCGGGGTATCGACGAACACCGAACATTAATAGGGTAAGTGGCTGCTAATGGCTCGATTGTTTTTCTATCTTTCACTGATAACGGAGTTACGACATTTAAAAATATCTGGCGTTTCGACGGTGAAGTGTAAATAACACACAACTATCAATAGTAGGAGGTATAAACAAAGTAGAATTTATGTTTTACATATTTTTATATTTATAAGCCACACCGTCTATGAAATTTTAATTTTGTGTGTATTTTATTATAATTTTAATTTAACATTAATATATTCTTTTAAAACTGTATGACACGGCATTTCCTAATATAGGCATGTATTACTAAATATTTTTTTTATTAATTATACTATGTAATGGAAAGTGTCTTCATGAATTATCAATATTGAAGTCATTTTCCAAATTGACGACTTCTGTATCTATTTAATACAGGAAAATAAAAACAGCCTTGCGTAGTTTCTTGCCGGTTCTTCTCAGTACAGGTCTCCCGCCGTAGATTTGCGAACCGGATGGCGTAGCTTTTCGACATTCACAAGTGCTCTGTAACAGCCCGACTGAATAAATGATTTTGATTTGAATTGAATTTTGAATTGAAATATTCAAGTCTAGAAATAAAGCTATTTGAAAAAAGAAAAAAAAAGTTAAACATTAATAGCAACTATATACATTGATTAGGCTGTATGGACACTGCTCTTTGTCTGCTCGGTATGGGTGAAGATTAAAAAAAAAAGAACACATTGATTTAGTTTAAAGGTATTTTCACACAATATTAATTTGATGTAGCTGTAACGAGATTTCATTCAAAGGTGTAAATAAAAGCCTTTTAATTAAAAATGAATATTAATTTATAAATTTCTCAAAAAAGACTAGTTCGGAGCTGACGATACATAACAATTGGATGGGTTGATCTTCGATCTGAATCGATTCATAGTTTATCTATGAAAATTATGACATTTTGACAGATAAACTATGGTAATGTCATCTGTCAAAACATACTTTTTAGATTGTGGAGACTTCAATATAAAGTTGCTTGGAACATTTCGTTCTGAAAATTGACTTTGAAACAGCTAAATCTGTAAGCCGTCCAAGTACGTCTTTATCGCGTGAATCTCTGAGTATATTTTTTTTAGACAACTGACCTCCTTTATTTAAACAATGTTAACAGATTGACGTCCTGTCTATATACAAATAATTTTTTCTCTAGACAGTTGTTTATCGATTGAATGTTTATAAGTTGACATGATAATTGACTAGGTATTTCGGAATTTTACTTGTTTCATGTATTTATGTTATTTGGACTTAATTGTTTGAGAAACGGAGTCACTAATTTAAATGGTGAAATAGATAACAATTTAACGATTCAACAAAGCTCGCGTAAATGGTAAGAGATAAACAGAAGATAGAGAAACTTATGGTCTCCATATCACCTGATGAAGAGTGAAGATGGAGCCGAAGTTAGAGAACTTCACCTAGACTCCTCCTTAACTGAGTACCTATTAATTCTAGTTAAATTAATATTTATATTGCTTACACCACGACGTGAGATAACTGTGGACGTTGCTTTCGTACCTGAAACAAAAACATGTGAATTAAAATTTACCCAATTATACATTTTAGAATGTGTTTGACAAATATGAGTTTGAGAAAATGTAACCCAAATAATTAGGTGTCCGTGTTTTTAATTAATTAGCAAAAATAAAAGTAGTGAACGGATATCAACATAATTTCTATATATTTCCGTATTTCTTCGTACTTTAAATTTTTGTGTCATAATTTCGTATTTTTAATTTTAAAAAAGTCAGATAACATTCATGTGAGGAATGAAAATGTCGATTTGACATCTTTTGTATGGAAAGCCGCTATAAACATGAAATGATTGAAGATTAATAAAGATTTCAGGCATTGAACATAATTTTGTAAAATACAGAATTATAATCAAGTCATTTGATTTGAGTACAAATGTTCTCAAATTTAAGTTATGGATATTTTTGTCTATGGTTTACTGTTTACCTTGTCTTTTATTTTAACCACTGCGAAATTTTCAAACTCTTTTGCAACGTATTTGCTGTTAGGTACTTGAGTAAACAAATTAATTGTTACATTGTTCTGGTGATTCGTTCAGGAGCGGTAGACGAGCTCCACCAATTACAAGTGGGTTCCGGTATCGGGAGAATAAGACACATGACGCGACGTTAAGCTTACCGCACATGCGAAATAACGGGATAACTAACGCTTTTAGTTTTAAGCAGCTGTTTCAACGTTGTTTTGTTGTCAACGACTTAATAATACAATTGGTGCGTTTTGAAATAAATAACGAAAATCATTTTATTTTTAACCTTTCCAATGTTTAAAAGTGTTTCGAATTTGTAAAAATAGAAATTCAGTTTTGTTACAAAAACTTTGTAATGGCAGATTTTATTACTGTTATTGATTTTTTTTTGTTCAGGTGAGATATTGAGATGATAACTAAGATGTTATACCCAAGAAAAGTTGATTAATTAAGAAGGAATGAAATAAATGTTTGCTCATATATATAAACAATGGTAAAATTTATACAGGTGCTGTAGATAACAAAAACAATTACCAGTTAAAGCAAACAGAAAGATGGCCGCTCAGTAGCCAGTTGCTAATGAAATTTGCCTAAAATAAACTCTTGTTATTAACTATATAATTTCACTGCCTGTTAATTATAATCAATGAAATAACATAATACTTGATTATATTTAAATTTCGTGTAATAAAATAAAAATAGAAAGCCTTTTTATTTGTTTCTATGAAGTAAGTAACATTTTGTTTATTTGGATTAGTAATTATAGTGAACTAAAGTAATTTTTGATAGTATTTATTAGTTAAGGTAATAATTATTTGATTACTTTCATACTTTCGTGTAGTAATTTTTTTTTTTGGATTAGGTAATTGAAGAGTGTACATTAAAATCCACCTTAATTAAAATAAAATAAAATAAACCATTATTACTTAATGATTTCAATTCATATATTAATATAAATAATTATATACCGTAACAAAAAATATTATTTTTTGAATTTTGTATGCTAACCTACAAACCTAACCTTGTAGTGTACAATAAAACGACAAAACATCAACGCGGCGTTATTTTGTAGTGTGAAATACCCTTTATGAGGGTTGTGTCTAAGATATTTATAAGTAGGCCCCGGCATAAGGGAATTAATTGTATTATTCTACGGGAACTCCGATGAAGGATCGGGAAGAATTATCAATTAGAGAAAGAAAATGTCGAATTGCGCGTTGCTTAAGGCTGTCACTCAATGTTGAATTTATTGTTAATAACTTTATGTAAATAGCTTATGAACAAAACTTTACGACCGATTTGAAACATATTGTATTTACGTCCTTAATATATTCTAAGATTATAGAATCTATTCTTAATTTGAAATGTCAAAAACATATTCGATATTTAAAAATTAATGTCACTCACATTACCAGTTTCGAATCTATGAAACAGAACGAAAATTCAAAATCCGAACGCGCCACATATTTTGAGAAGCGACACTAGTTGACATTAGAGTTACATTAAAAGGCAGACATTGTACGCCGTCAGTAAATCAGGCGTCCCCAGCGGGGGCGGTTCGATTTTACGCAACGCTCGTCTTGGCATTACGGCGTCTTGTTTCTTTAATTGTGTATAGGTTTAGCCACCACCACCCTATGTACCCCACTGAATTCACGAAATTAGCAACGAATCATATTATTGCTATATGAATAACTTTCATTTTAATTTCGGTTTAAGGCAAAGGACCTTGGCTCATACGGGCATTTAAAGTAGTATTATACCACATCTTTTTGAAACGATGATATCTTATTCTATATTTATTTGAGATCTCTTTTTTATAGACGCGATTATTTTCCGAAAAATTCAAATGCATTTTCCAATACCTTCGTGGCTGAGTGGTTTAAACTTGTTAGTGGCAAATGTTTGTGTGATAATTCCAGCATTTGTAGCTTAGTTATGACTCTTAATATATAATTAGTATTTATGTTTATCTGTGGCTCTAGATCCCACAACATCAGTTAATATTGGGTTAGCTTGATTCAGTGATTGTAGGAATTATTACTTATAAATAGATATATAGAAATAATATAATTATAGATACATTGACGACCTGTGTGGCCGAGTTCATCCGTACACTACGTCCCCATTCCACACCGCACTAAGAAATTCCAAGATTCCTTCTTCTGCCGTACTTCCCGCACTTGGAATTCTCTGCCTGCGTTATGTGTTTCCTACATCCTACAACATGGTTCCTTCAAAAGAGGCGTGAAAAGGCATCTTTTGGCCGGCAGGGATAGGACAGGTAGGAGAGTGGAGTAAAGTCACTATCCTATCTGTCATCTCATTTGGGCCTCTTTCACCGCTTAACATCAGGCGGAGGAGGTCATCTGCCGCGCCTAGAATATAAAAAAAAAAAAAAAAAAAAAAGTTACAGGCTATCTCTGAGGTCCCGAGTTTTGAGCCCGGCGGGGACAGATTTATTTTTATACAGAGATATCTTATATATAAAAGAAAGTCGTGTAGTTACACCACTTATAACTCAAGAACGCAGAACAGATTTGGCTGAAAAATTGGTAGGGAGGTAGCTTAGAGCCAGGAGACGGACATAGGATACTTTTTATCCCGTTCGACAGCGTTCCTGTGTGACTTGACATGAAACGTCAGTCACTATAAAACGTGTATTACAAAAAAGAATCAGACTTGGAATAACAAAACGCAAATGACAGCTATGTAATTTGACGTAAAATGACAGTATGTAATGACGTATGGATGACAATTTGATATTTGTAAGAAATCAATATTTAAAACTATTTCTATTAAATAAATAATTAAACAAGTGGATTGAATGAAGTGAAGTTAATTATAATGCCGCGACCAAGACGATCGAATCTTTCCCGACAAGCCGTTTTCAACAGAAAAGCGGAAAAATCTTTTTTTACATACAGCGATACAACATGACATTTGAGACATTTGACAGGACAACGTCTGTCGGTCAGCTAGTTTTAATAAAACAGAACGATTTATTTACATTTAGAGTCTAAATAGTCAATTTAAGTCTTAAGTGAAAGTGCTTACTTTATATTTCTTTCACAAAAAAAGGCAAAGCGTTATTCAAGAGGCAACAAAGTAGGCCAACCAGGCCAATGCATTCCAAAACATTGATTGGAACAATACAAATTACGCAAACAAATTGAGTACTTAAAGAAAATCATCCCGAAAGGGAAACCAAACTTAAATTGTGTATTTTTTCCCCGCAAATACCAATCCCTTCTAATCGGGGAATACGGGGCAAAGCAGCGTTCGATTTGGGACCTTAAATCGTTACGAGAGAGATGAATTTCTTTCGGTGTTTCGTATGGAATAAATTCTTCTGTTTTTTAGCAAAGCCTCAGGTGGCAAAAGTCTTAAATAAATAATCGAAGCTTATTAAAAGTAAGCCCCTCTCAATTATCGGAAAGGGGAAGCGACACCTTTTGTTGCGGACGAATGTTGTCCTTTGTTCTTGTTTGTTGCTGTTTCATTACGTACTTACACGTGGCCGAAGGAAACTTTGTAAGGGAAATGGAAATATTGTTTTGATTCGTGAAGTATCGAATAAAAAATGTTTGTTATTTCCGTTTATTTAAAACGTGAGAGAACGGTAACCGGTTTGAAATCTCAAAATAACAATATTTTGTGATTTAAATATAAGTCATAATAATAAAAGTTTAGAGTTCAATTATATATATAATTAGTTACATTAGTTAGTATGTACCTATATACTGACTATTGACTATAATATATACTCTTTGTCGGTTTCTGATCAAAACCTATGTACCTCTATACTAATACTGTTGTTGTTATGTTGTATCCGAATCATTAATTAAGCAGCTACTGTGATTCGAAAAATATCTGTAACTCCTATAGAAATACGTACAGTCACAGTGGCCGCTAATTTCACACAACGATGAATGCATTACATTGCGAAAAGCGGTTTAACAATTTTGATGTAATTAATAATACACAATAATACATAATAATAATACATTAACCAAAGGAACCAGGGTCGTGTGCTTGGCTACCTTAGTCTTAACTATTTCTGCTACAAAATAACAGTGTCCGCATTGCTGTCCTCTTAACATTATTGGTGTGAAGTCAATAATGTTAAGAGGACAGCAATGCGGACACTAAACTTTTGAACTCTAAACTTTTATTATTATGACTTATATTGAAATCACAAAATATTGTTATTTTGAGATTTCACACCAATAACGTAAAGAGGACAGCAATGCGGACACTGTTATTTTGCAGCAGAAATAGTTAAGACTAAGGTAGCCTGGCACACGACCCTGGTTCCTTCGGTTAATGTATTATTATGATGTATTATTGTGTATTATTAATTACATCAAAATTGTTAAACCGCTTTTCGCAATGTAATGCATTCATCGTTATGTTTGGTCGATTATAAAAATCTGCGTATCACAGAAGATTGCTTCACGTAGAATCGAACCCATTATCCACGGCAGCCGTTCCATTGTGCCCCGGTTTACTCAAGCGGGGCTGAAATCATCGTCAATTGACTCGCGACTGGTTTAACTTTCTTTAGGCAATTGTTGACTCTATATGTACTTGGTCTTTGAAGGTTTCGTCAAATTATAGACAACCTCACTATATATATGTATGTATATAAAGTGAGGTAATGCTAACACCGTAGTCGAGTGGTTAGTGTCGCAGTTTCGTTTCGTCATCTCCGAGGTCCCGGGTTCGAGTCCTGGTGGGCGCAGATGTTTGTGTGATGTCCATCCGTTATCTTACATCTCATAACACAAGCGTGACAGTGATTACTTTGGGCTAGGCTAATTGGAGTGAGTGTGCAAAATATGTATTTTATAAAAAAAACAAAAACAAAAAATACACTAAAGGCCAGGTTAGTTAAAAAGATTGTCAATCGATTTTTCATAGAAAATCTATTTATATTTTCAATTTTATATCACGTTCTCGTGTGTTTTTATGTATTTATAATTTTATTTTTTACGGACATTGTGTAACAAATCAACGAATTTAGTAGATTTAATTATCTAAATAAAACATTTTATTAATTTTGAAGTATCTGTAACACTCATTTAAACATGTATTTGTATTGTAGCTTTAGCTAGTAAGTTAAGCCGTTAAGTAAGTTAAGCATTGGTCATTGGTAAATGTGTTATTTACCTTTGACTTTATTTAGATGCTCATGTTTTATTTCACACGTAGGAGTTCAGTATCACGACATTACTAAAACAAAGTGGCTATCCGCCGTCCGTCTGTCCGTATGTATGCTTAGATCTTTAAAGCTACGCAACGGATTTTGATGCGGTTTTTTTTAGTAAATAGACTGATTCATAAGGAAGGTTTATGTGTATAATACATGCATAATATAGTAGAGAAGCACTGATAAAATTTGAGGTTTCTAATGTGATGTCGTAAATAAGCACGTTTTCTGCGCTTATATTGCAAAAACGCTGGCTGAACCCTACGAGATAGACCAAAATAATGTACTACAGTATTGTCCACCTTAAAAAGTTCAACAAAAAAGTCTACGATAGTATATGTCTATCTCTTAGGGATAACCCATCATAACCATTTTTTCATTGCACCTGTGCGAAACCGGGGCGGATCGGTAGTTTCTACTAAATCGAATTCGTCCAAATACGATTTATTAGAAACTAGCTGACCCGTGCCCACTTCGTTAGGCATAATATTAATAATCCCCGAAGCGAGCACGAACGCGAACCGAATTAAACCCGAAGCCTTCGCGCGCCGTCCGCTGCTTTGGCCTTCACACTTATGACGATGAGTTTACTTGTTTTCATAGATTCATAATTTTTCGGAATATATGACTAATGAATATGACCTAATGATTTGAATTATTTTATTAATATAAAAAAATAAATTGTCTATGCTAATGTTAAAGAATATACTTTTTGTAATTTAAATATAAAAGTTAGACATATGCTGTCGTTGACCTTTTTGTAGGCATTTTCAAGCTCCACATTTTTTCTCTAGAACTCAAAAATATATATTTCATAGTTAAGGCAGCGTTCGCAAGAAACGCTTTCATTCGACCGGTTTTTCTCCGATTCACTTTGCAAAACGGGCTACCACATAAAAGCCTTTTTATTTTTCGGTTTTTTATATAACCTATGACACTCAGCAATAATGTGGCTTTCTATTGGTGAAAGAATTTTTAAAATCGCTTCAGTAGATCTCGAGATTA
Source organism: Scirpophaga incertulas (assembly GCA_036419045.1). NCBI lineage: Eukaryota > Metazoa > Arthropoda > Insecta > Lepidoptera > Crambidae > Scirpophaga > Scirpophaga incertulas. The sequence continues at coordinate 3,266,697 of CM071646.1, read as the reverse complement.
CCCCTTACAATTTAACAAATATACAAACACACAAACTTTACTTCTTTATAATATTAGTATAGAGTATAGATAAATGATCATATCCAATGAATGGGACAAATCAAACAAAATCTCCACCCTTTTTTTTTTCTTCCTTCAGTTCTAATAAACATATCATATACAGCCAGTAACAGAATAGGTAAAGTGTTGCTCTGTACCCGTTGCCTACCACTTGATTGTCAATCATAATAATTTCCCAATGACCCGGCATGAACGTAGATTGTCGCTATTATTCGATAAAACCGCTTGATCGTCGAACCGCTGCGTCATTGTTTCTATAATGAACTTTTAATTTGCATTTCCAAACGGCGTGTATAATTTGTAGTCAGATCTAGTTCAAGGAGTACGCAATTTGTTTCATTCTTAAAAAAGGAAGTTTAAAAAAGGAACGCCTTCAAATTGGTGTTGCAGGTTTGGCTTTGGTGTTTTTCCTTCTGTCACATGAAACATGCGAATGATTCAATAAATTTTGTAACCGTTTCATTACATCCATAATGTTCATAATTTAGTTACTATTAGACTTAACAGATCTAGAGTTGTAATTTTATTAAATTTTCTTTGTTCTATTCAAATTCCGTTTTTCAATTTGTGGCAATGAGATAGATTTGAAAATTTGACAGAATTTAAAAAAAGAACGCGCTGCTAATAGACGTAAAGTTGTAATAATAACTGTTATTGACGCAGTTTACAGAATACAGCTTATTAATAAGAGACGTATGTTACAGATTCCAGTTTCAGTTGTGATGCTGGCATCCATCAATAAACATTAGGCAAGGATGCCGTTCCGTTGGCTAATTCCAACTGTCATAAATCCTGGTATTAATTTAACGACAATGCATTAGATACTACTTCTGTCCTAAGGGAACTATTCCGATAGATTGGAGAAACACCCATATAATTAAAGATGTACGCAGCAAGCGATTCTGATATCAAACGGTATAAGATAAGAAAACAATAGGGCTTAATTTCCGTAGTTCACAGTTGTAGTTGTACCGTTTAAGATACGCTTTTCTCAAGGACAGCCGAGTGTAATCGATAGTCGATCTTATTAATTGAAAGTTTGGGTCGAAGATGGGACTATGGTTCGCTGGAGACATTAGGTAAATTGCTTAATGTGTTCGAAACGGATGGAGAATAGATGTTTTGTTTGGAGGCTTGTCTATTTGTTTTGTTGTTTGTATGCTCAATCAATTAGTTCGCGGCTAACTTCCGATTCGGTGGGTTCGGGAAAGATTCAGCGCGCGTTCGAATTACGAATATGAAACGTATCAAAACTTAAGTTCCTATTTTAAAAATGGTTCGAACAATATTCAGCGCGCTTTCGATACACGAAAATGGAACGCATGAAAGGGGACGTCAAAATAGAATCTTATAAAGGTTTAAATTTAAAAATAGAATTGTTTAATTAAAATAAAACGCACTAACCTCTTTGCTGGATTAATTTGTATGTAGAGTAGCGTTGTCGATACAAAAATAATGTGATTGGAGAACTATCAACGTTTGGCGGATGCACGGCCGCTATCTGCCGTTCGCAGCTTAGATATGTTCTAAATTAATAAAAAATAAACGAAATTGCCAAATAGATATCACTTCTCGATATCGCGCATACATTGTTCATAACAGTACATTTGAGTGTTACATGTGTTTGGTCAATCCTGTTCAGAGATGAAACAAATAATATAGTTGGTAAGTAAGTAAAAAGCAAAAGTGTTTTTTTTTTTAAATTAAAATAATCGATTGTTTTGTAATTATTTAAATACTATCCAAAAAGGTTTTGTAACTATATAACAAACTATATAAAATAATTACACTCTTAGACATATATAATAAAGGTACAATATCAATTTTGACCATGTAAATTATAATTGCACAATGACATTATAAATAAAATACCTAATACAATTAGGCGGCTATAATATAATAATATAATTTAAAGCAATTTGCTTTCAGGCGATATTGGGAATTGATAAACAAAAGAACACGCAAAACAGGGAATAGTGCAGAAATAAAAGTGAAGATTTTTTGTGCGATAAAGAAAGGAATGGTATTAATATTAGTAATTAGTTGGGATGTTAAGAGATAAATTGAAATTACAATTAGCAAATTAAAGAATAAATGTGTAGAGAATTCAGAGGTCAGCTAGCGAGCATTCCAGAGTCTGGACTTACGTGGAACAAATGAATGCCGACCTGATTAGTTAAAGGGAACACAAGTGAACCTTACTTCCATAGAAAGTGGTGCTATATTTGTAAAATATATATAAATACTAGCCGGTGCCCGCGACTTCGTGTGCGCAGGATTTCGAGTAACTTATATTAGCGAGGCGTTTATCTTTAAAAATTGTAGCTTATGTGTTATTCTGATGAATAAACTATATCACTGCAAAGTTTCATTGAAATCTTTATATGTATATATAAATATATATATTGAGGTAAATCAGGAAATCTTTTGTCAAATACTAGGTTAAATTTATTATTAGCAAGGCGAAGGAGCAAAGAATCTTACACGCGCTGTGCCTGTTTCGTCAAACGCGATAAACTTTAGCTAGCAAATCGATACCCAAATGATTTGTGCAAAATCCACAATGACCCCGCGATAAGATGGGTCGACGACATCCAACTATTAAAAGTATTGATTTTCGGCTCTTTATGCCTATTCTTGCATCATTTCTTATCGATTCTTTTATTGATCTGTTTAACCCACACGTAGAGAGAAACTAATTATAGAAAAAGGTTTGGGATAACTGGCGTCTTCAGGAATATGGATCTCCGAATTTTTTGGGAATTTATTTAGGTTAACTTTATTATAATTAGTGCCGTTTTTAAGTTAATTATCAGAACGAATCAAAGTCTAAGTTTCATTTAAAATAAAAAAAAACCATTTCCAATAGGGTAGACGACTGCAACTGATTATGGCCGTTTTTATTCTATAATAATCTGATTAGAGCCATTTATATCTCATGAAAGTATGTCAATATAGAAATTTCATTTAAATTTTATATTTATATTGTTGTTAGATTTCTAAAAAATGAGCAATTATTATTAACGTAATTCTAATGAAACGAACACATTTCTAGCATTCTCACATTAAATGTAACATTTTTTTATCATAGAAATATACCTATAAACGTACAAATAACAAAATTATTTTATTATTTGATTATACGCTCATACAAATTTGACGAGTTTACTGAGTTATGACGTCACGATTGCAGTGTTTTTAGTATGGAGCGTTTTTTGAGCGACCCGCGACAGCGCCGCAAACATGGCGATGTATCTTCAAAAGTAATAGGCGCAGGTGTACTGTTGGTTCTACAATATATTCTCAGTTAAAGGAGTACTCTTATTATAATAATATATAGAATTTGACGACTCCATAGTCGAGTGGATAGTACGCGGTGTCAAGGTGTCGCATCTCTGAGGTCCCGGGTTCGAATCCCGGTGGGGGCAGATGTTTGTGTGATGAATGCGAGCATTCTGTAACCTTAGTCATGGTTGTTGATATTATTTCAATAAAAATTATTTATATATGTATAATACATGTATGTCTATCCGTTATCCTAGATCCCATAACAAGCCTTACAGAGCTTATTTGGGCTAGGCTAATTGGTGTAAGTGTAACAAATTATTTATTAATTTATAAATTGTCGTCTACCCAATTTGTTACTGTTCATACAGTAAATTATATACATATTTGTTGTGTTTCAATAACAAATATGGCTGAAAAATCTTAGTTAAAATTAAAATATACACACACACACACACACACATATATATACATATATGTCTATCCGTTGTCTTAGATCCCATAACACAAGCATTACAGAGGATAGTTTGGACTAGGCTGATTGGTATAAATGTATAAGAAATATTTATATATCATTTTATTTATCAATTTTAGATTTCATAGCGCGTTTCATCTTCATACATACATTTATTTTAAATTAAAAATTATATCATTAACATAAAGTAATTCTGTATGATAATGCTTATTGGCTGTTCGATAATATTCTGTATAAATATTTTGCTTTAGGTTAGGTAAGTCGGTTAGCTCATTATTATTTGATTTTAAGTATAATGTTGTCAGTATATTTTTAAAAATTATTTGTTAATATGTAAGTATCTTACACCCCCGTCTTTCCAGTTCTTTATATCTCTCCGTCCGTAGGTTGTCGGAAGAGATCGCTGTTTGAGCGATAAGACCGCCAATTGTACGAGTAATTTTAAGTGTATTTTGTTATTTTCTTTTCTCTGTTTTGTGGTGTATGTACAATAAAGTGTTATCTATCTATATATCTATCTATCTATTTATTAGGCCTTAGTCAACCATGCTGGCCTAGTAACAATTAGTTGAGCTGAGTGGATGAATCAAGGCGGTGATTATAATCAGACAACTTTTCGCATTTGATTATACATCTTATGTAAAATACAATAAACTCGAAATTCGAATAACAATTAACATAGTATAGACACCAAACTTAGCAAGAGCGGGTACATCAAGAAATTACAATAACAAAAGTGTGAACGGAACAAAAAAACCGGCGAATATTAATATCGCGCCTGTTTGTACCCGTGAAAAATTAATATTAACGATATCACCGAAACAATGAAGTGGAGAGAAAAAAGAAAATAATTTATGCAAGACATTTCTTTTGACGCCTTTGTCTCAATGGGGTGCGAAAATATTCAATTTTTTCTCGCCACCGTATCGTGAATAGATAATTTTTTGGAGCCACTTACATTTGCAAGGATAATATGACGCGGCTAATGTACGCCGGCTGTACAATCTGCGATCCCTTTGTCACTGCTGCCATAAAATCTGTATGAATCTATTCCTTTTTATGTTAAGGTGACACGAAAGGATAGAGTGAGGAATGAATATATCAGGCGAAGTCTGAAATTAGCTCCTATCAATACATAGTAAAAAACAAAGTCGCTTTCGCTGTATGTCCGTATGTATGCTTAGATCTTTAAAACTACGCAACGGATTTTGACGCGGTTTTTTTTAATAGATAGAGTTTTAAGGTTTTTTTAAGTTTTTAGATTTTTAAGGAAGGTTTGTATGTATAATAAATGCATAATATAGTAGAGAAATACTGATAAATTTAAAGGTTTCTAATGTGATGTCGTAAATAAGCACGTTTTTTTGCGCTTATATTGCAAACGCTGGCTGAACCCTACGAGATAGACCAAAATAATGTACTACAGTATTGTACAACTTACAAAAATCCACAAAAAAGTCCGCGATGGTATATGTCTATCTCTTAGGGATAACCCACCATAACCATTTTTTCACTGCACCCGTGCGAAGCCGGGGCGGGTCGCTAGTTGTTGATAAATTGAGAGAAAAGAGACTATCCTGGTCACGTATTAAGAAGAGAGAACGACTACGTTATAATGAAAGTTATGGATATCAAAGAGGATGAGAGAAGAAGAACGAAGAAAAGATGGACTGTTAAAAAAAGGGAGTTAGTGACGAAAAGGCGAGTTATAGAGGAGAGTGGAAGTCGAAATAAAATTGGGAAAATTGCAAGAGAAAAAGAAGTTATTTCTTTCGATTTAAGATGTAATTTTGTATTACAGGATTAATGCTAATTAACGAGCGATCCAAATCAATCGCGAGAGACCTGAATTTTACATACGTTATGATAAAAACCACTAGCATTTCACAAGAGAGATTTTCGACATGGAGAGCGTCAGCGCTCTATTTTTCTGGTCATATTAAAATAACTCGTAACAACCTCAATAGTAACTAAATTAATTTAGCTATCCCATGTCCTTGGTTGTTATGAAATAAAAAAAATGTCCCGCATCCAATGTTTTGTTCAAAGGGCAGCTGGTCACTCAGCCAATACTCCATGAATGGGCGACGCGCGACTAACATAATTTTACGTAGACGCCAAGCTAATTTCTTCTTTATAATAGTGCGCTTACGGTCTACTAAATCTCCGAGCCGAATGTAAAAAATGATCGACAGTTCGAAATTCGATCGACGGCCATTTTCTCGAAAACCGGTTAGAACCGGTTACACCAGATGACACGTGGTCAGTCATTCAGCGTATTGAAATTATCGGTTGTTTTGTCCCCGGTTTATTGTGCGCAGATTACAATAAAACGCGCATTGATTTGATTTATTATCTGTGGACGGTGTCCATTTGGCTCCGAGTCGAATTAATGCGTATTTCAGATGGTGTAACGTGTCTATTGTAATTCCAACTAATGTTATAAACGCGATTTTTTGTTACTATTTCACGTTAAAACTACATATAGGCTACAATTTGTAAAGATAATATAAGCTACTCAAAACTAATCCTGACTGAATACGTAGACGAAGTCGCGGTCATGGTATAGTTTCATTAAAATCCGTTTAGAAATTTTTATGTGAAAGAGCAACAAAAATCATTCCATACTGACTAGAGATCGGATAATCGGATGCATATTCACCTAAAGTTAATTTTTGGCTCACAAATTATGGAAGCGGCTTTTTAAAATACATTTTGTTAAATAAAAATCCCGGGAAAATGCGGCACTGCAAATTTAACGTAGTGATATCGTTTGAAAATTACTAAATTAGCACGTGGTATTTATTTTCAAAAGACCGAGACTCCGGGTTCATTTATACAACTATGCATACGTATTTACATGAAGTTTAGTTTCAGTTCCCCGTGCGATTTATGAATGTACGATTTATTACATGAATAGTGTTATACGAAAGTAGTGAGCTAGTTTGACTAAAACAATAATCAATTAAATAATTGAATAAAGAAACAGAAATGGTGCCCGGGCGTAAGTATGGTCTAGTATCTCATATTACCGACTAGTTTAAGTTTTAGTTTAAGTGTTAGGAAATTATATATTCTCAGGGCTACCACTTATATGCATATGCATGTACTGAAATCAAGAACTATGGGATTATGTTAAGCAAAGAGTATTCAAGCTTGCGTCGCCCCGGTCAAAACATGCTTTGCGAGACGCTTCCGGCATTTATGTTCCTTTTTTTTTTTTTTTTTTTTTTTTTTTTTTGTTTCCCTGAGGAAAATGCATTAAATTGCATACCCCGGCTGTGGCGAGCCGGGGTTATGTGGGGCTCTCCTCCCCAGAAGGGGGAGGCCTACCCACTAAAAACCTCAGGGATGGCCTTCCTCAGGCATGTAGGGAGCCCCTGGGAACAGAAAGCTTCTTCGGGAACCCCCAGCCTCCGCTCCCCCTCGACACAGGGGAGCCCTCCTCGGGGGAGGCTTACTACCTCCCCCGGTCTCCTCCACCGACGACGCCCCCCGGCCACGGAAGGGGCGTGGTCCATCCCGGGTCGCCGTAGCAGTCGCGACTTACTCGCGCCCGCCGGCGACCCGCGGCGGCGCCGCAGCTGTGCTACCGAGCCCGGCGCCGCCTTCTTCGAGCGGATCGGCCATCTCCCGACCCCGCTCGGCGGCCTCCTTCTGGAGCATCACTGCTTCACAGAAGGAGGCCACAGCCCTCCAACCTCCCTCGTCCGCCAGCATTGCCGCAATCAATGCGGCGGAGACAGATCTCGCCCGATCTCTGCGACCAAGACTCGGCGCTCGGAGGCCCACGCGGGGCACTCCGCCAGCGTGTGCTGGGCCGAGTCGAGGTCGGATGCGCAGTGGTGACAATGTGTCGATCCCTCCCGTCCTATTCGACACAGATACTCACCGAAGCAGCCGTGCCCGGTGAGTATCTGAGTCAATCGGTAGGTGACCTCCTCCTTCCCGTGGAGCCAAGCTTCGAGGTGCGGGAGTACGGCACCGACGGCCCGCTGGCGCGCGCAGATCCGTAATTCGAGCTGCGCACGCCAGGCCGCCACAATCCGTCGGTGCCACTCCCGCTTAGGCACTTCGTGCGCGGGTTCCAGGGCGCTCCCCCCATCGCCCCCCCGGCCGACACGCCGCGACGCATACGTCGCCGCGTACATGTCGGCCAGGATGTCGAATGGGGGGGAGCGTCCCAGAACCGTCGCCGCCTCGTACGAGATTGTACGGTAGCCTCGTACGATCCGTATGGCCATTATCCGCTGCAGGCTCCGTAGCAGAGCTCTGCAGCGGGGGGACCTCGCGCAGTCTTGCGACCACACGGGAGCCCCATACATGGCCACGGATCGCACGACGCCCTCGTACAGGCGGCGAACTCCATCCCTCGGTCCCCCGAGATTGGGCAGCAGGCGATGCAATGCGCCCGCCACCCTTTTGGCTCGGGGGACCAACCGCACGAAATGCTCCTCGAAGCTCCAGCGGCGGTCCAGGGTGAGGCCCAGGTACTTGATGTACGGCCCCACCGGGACCACCGCGTCACCCACCCGGATCCGGCAGCTGGGTGGTTCCCGGCGCCTCGGAAGGCCGTGGAACCATAGCGCCTCGGTTTTGTGAGGCGCTATTTGTAAACCCAGCTGCGGATCGCCCGCACGACACATGCCACCCAAGCTCGGCAAGCCTGAGCACCGGCCCGAAGTCGGCCCAGTCGTCACGACGAGAGTGTCGTCAGCGTAGCAGACGACACTCACGCCGCGAGGAAGGCTGGTGCGAAGGACCGCGTCGTATGCGAGGTTCCATAGCAAGGGTCCCAACACCGACCCCTGCGGAACGCCGCATTCGACCCTCCTCGACGTTTCCCTCCCGTCCCGTCCCATCACGCCGATCGTCCTGTCGCGCAGATAGTCCCCGACCACGGCCCGCAGGTAGGGAGGCAGCTCGTGGTATACGAGCGCCTCCCTAATGGCCTGCCAGGGGAGGGTGCCGAAGGCGTTGACGATGTCTAACGACACCGCCAACGCCACCCCCCCGATCGGACTGCGGACTCCGACAGGGAACGAACACGCTGGACGGCGTCCAGCGTTGATCGCCCCCGCCGGAATCCAAATTGGCAGTCCGATAGGTCGGGACCAGGCGCGACAGGTGCTCGCTGATACGAGCGGAGATAACTCTCTCGAAGAGCTTCCCCGCCTCGTTCAGCAAGCAGATCGGACGGAACGAGGACGGAACGTCGCCGGTCCTTCCCTCCTTCCTGAGGAGCACCAGCCTGGCGACTTCCAGTCGACGGGAACACGCCCTCGCGGAGACAGCTCGTAAAGAGCTGCCTCACCGTGCTCCCAAACGCCCTGAGCGCCAGCGCTAGCACCTTTCCCGGGACCCCATCCGGTCCCGGGGCGGCATTTATGTTCCTATATTTGTCAACCAAAATACAAAAAAAATGTAACATCTGTGAATGCACAAATCGACAAGCTAGCAAAAGACAAGACACTGGCTACTGACATTAAACTACAAAGAAATCGAACAACTTTGAGAAAAGTTTCGTAAACATATAAAAATTCCACACAATTCACACATATTTCAGTTAGGGAATACGCGAGCGCGCGCAAACACACTCACTCACCCACATACAAATACACACATACACATCTACACATCATTCAGATAAAAATATTAATATTAAAAAAATATGTAATGATAAATTGATTTATACTTTGTAATGCAAATTAATAGTAGCAATAAGTTATTCATGTATTTTAGATAACACTGTTCAAAATTTGAATTGTTAACGGTTCGTTCAAGTCTCCCACGATACGGGCTAAGCCTAGTGCGGGAGGCTTTGAATACGTGTGACAGCAAGCTGTGGCTTAGAGAGTGGATGGAGTCTCTTCTAGTTTTAAATCTAGCATTAAGTAATATTTGTAATACCTACCCACTTTCTGAATAAACTATTTTTATCTTTTTTTATCTTTTATCTTATCTTTTTAGTTTTGCATTACCAAAATGTTCTACAGTACCGTAATTCCGGGATTTTTATTTATGGAAATAAAATAAAAAGACAGTTCCATACTTTGTCAGAAACTAAACTAGGTAAATAAATAAACACCCGGCTATCCAATTCCGCAATCCCGGGATTTTTATTTAACAAAACAATAAAAAGCCGTTTCCATACTTTGTCTTAAACTAACTTTAGGTAAATATGCATCCGATTATCCGATCTCTACTTATAACAAATCTGTACAGTGGTCAATTCTGTACATAAAATATATTTTGTTGCATGTTAGTTTTGTCTTAGTGATTTTTCACACAAATCAACTGAGAATCGCTATCAATGCGGAGGATATTGCTGCACTAAAATCTTGAGAACTAAAATATTGAAATGAAAGCCGTAATGCATTGAAATTGGATCGACTTACCTGTAGTTTGATTTCATAGTATTTACGTAACATTTGTGTCTTAAACATTCCATGTTTTCATTACCTATTGCATAAGCGTAATAGTTTCTTCCGCAGGTTTAATCAGTTTTCCATATTCTAATTGGCATATTTTTAAAAGAATTTTGTCAAAAACACTTTGGTATAACATCGCTTTTTGTTTACAGTATATATAGTTGTCAGTTTGACGACCATCGAAGCGGCCACAGATTATAGTGACAAAATGACTATCAGGAGATGATTACTGATGCCAAAAATGCAATCAGAAAAATGTTTGCCTGTCTGTCTATCTGTCTGTATAACTATATACTACTATAACCGTTATAACTATATATATTTTAACAAAATTTGGTACAATTATAGACGTGAAACGTCTTTAAAATCGCGCCGAAACATACGGGTACCAGGTTTAAAAAGTGGACCGTAACGAAAAGGTCTATATCATCGTACATCAATATTTAAAAAAACTATTAGTCTTAGAAACGAAAATGTGGTGTGAATATTTCACTTATATAGTCAGCTCGCTGTTGTGACATTGATTTTTTTTATTAAAATACTTAAAACACCGTCAATCTTGTTTTTATTTCAATCTCTTGCTTTAAAAGCGATTCCCTAACATAGACGTTTCACGTTAAAACCAACGGCCGTGGGCCCCAGCATAGCCCCACCCGATTTTTTTCATACTCCTGAGCTGGTTATAGTATACTTTTCAACACTTTACAGCAGTGAAGGGAAATGTTGGGAAAACGGGAGAAGTTACTCCATTATTTAAGCCTCCTACACAGAAATTATGTATCACGGAAATGTTCTCCTTAAAATTATATATCAAATATCCTGCGACAGCATGTGTCTATCTTGTACAGTTGGCTCACAATAAAACGTGTAACTCCCGATAGCTGAGCAGTTCAAAGCTTTATAACACTCTCGGTTATTAAAAATGCTATCTAAAATCGGTTATTAAAAAAGCTATTCGCCCACGTGGGCGAAGTAGATAGTGTAAAGTACCTCTACTGTAAAGAACACCCTCGTTGTATTACACCAGCAGTTGCAGTGCATATCACCAAGGAGGCAGGTAGGCCTTCGTGCTAAATATTACTTTCTACCAGTAAACTTTTAATTTTAAACGTCCAAGCTTGTCCGTCACCCCAAGGCTTGCAAAAAGCAAATTAAAACCATCCATTGTTTAGCACTGTTTTCGCACCTAAAGAATATTAATTCCGTGGTATTTCGAGGGGGTGGCGTTGGGCGGAGTAGTGGAAAAAATTAAAGATTTGTACAAGTTTAGGTTTTGCATAAATAACACGAACAGCGGGGGTGGAAGGCAACAAGATTGCTAGCAATTCCATATAAAGGTAATATGATTTTGATACAATACAACATAATAAGTAATAGTACATTTTATCATTATGTTTATTATTTTATTAACACGAGGAGTTTAATTATCACTACATAGTATAAAACAAAGTCGCTGTCTTTGTCCCTATATCCCTATGTATGCTTTAATCTTTAAAAATACGCAATGGATTTGATGCAGTTTTTTTAATAGATAGTGTGATTCAAAAGGTATGTTTATATGTGTAATAACATCCATTAAATAGCGGAGAAATACTGTTATTTTTGAGGTTTCTAATGTGATGCCGTAAATAATTACATTGTTTCCGCTTACATTGCAAACGCAGGCTGAACCCTACGAGATTTATCAAAATAATGGTACAAGTATGGTACACATTAAAAAAGTTTCTAGGAGGTAGACTCTGTACCAGGGTCGTCTGCATGGGTACCTCCGTCTTACCTATTTCCGCCGCCAAACAGCAGGGTTCGCTTGTGTTGTGTTCCGGCGTGAAGGGTAAGATAGGCAGTGAAATTACTGGGTACTGTGACTTTACATCTTATGTCACAAGTTGGCAACGTACACTGTGGTTCTTATGAGGTTTGCAGATTTGCTGCGAGTCTCGTGGGAACCACATGTACTATAGGCGACTGTTACCACTTACCATCAGGTGGGCAGCCTGCTTGTTTGTCAACTTTAGCAATAAAAAAAAAAAAAAAAAAAAAAGGTATATAAGAAACTTTGCACCTGTACGACTATGGACAAAGACTGCCTAAATACTTGGTGCCTAAAATATATAATAAGTGAAATTTACCAAAACAATAATAAATCAAAGCTACGAGTTGCTTTGCTCGATATGGTCGGTTAGTTTAAGTTTGTGTGAATTACAATATTGTAGGTATTTACTAGTTACTAACTAGTTATTATATAGTTAGATTGTAGGTTATATTTATGTATAATAAAATGTTCTGCGAGAATATATATTATTTTAGAAATGTTACAAAAAAATTGCCGGAGCGGGCCGCTAGTAGAGTACAAAATATGAAGTTCTGATAAATGAGATCACGACATCACTTCAAGTTTAAAAGGATTACAATTCTGATAACGCAACAATCAATAGTGTACTGTTATAAGCGCGAATGTTACAGATTGTCCTTTTACCACAAGAGCAAAGATCAACTAACTATCGATTCTTAAAAACGAAATAATCGATTACAGAACGAGTAATTAATAAAGGCACCATTCATTGTACCGCTCATGTCAATTACTCAGAACCGAACAATACCTCCAAAGACACAGACAAACAGATATCCCATTATTCTGATAATATGTCACAAATCATCTTCTATGCTGCACAAAGTTTATAACGAATTGTAATATTCCACACACGTGTTGCGTGCCGCTACGAACGTATGGTTCACGCTATCAAACCCTATACACGAATTAGGATCTAAACGACCATAAACTAAGCACATTATCGACTGCACAATAAACAGCATTAGTGTCAAAAGCATCAGCCAAATCTAAGCTCAAATAAATGCAGGGTTAGATACAAAATCGAGTGATGTAACCGTAATGGGTGTTATTGATGTCATCGGAAATTGATTCTTGTTGGAGCGACAATAAGAGTAACTAAGATTAAGGGTTATAACCCTTCAGCTCGAACAAGAGGATCTCAGAGCATTGCAATCTGGATATTGAATGTGGAGGTTGTAACACACTAATACGTCACGAGGTTAGACGATGACAAATTGGGACAAAATCGGTGGTGAAATATGACATTGTCACTGGAAAAAGTAATTAACTTGAAATAATAAAATATAGTAGACGCGATAAAAGTTCGCTTAGATATTTTAATTAGCTTTATAAGCGATTTTGAGAGCAACATTGAATTTTTCATGACAGCTTTCAATTTCTGGACCATAGTCGCAGCTGATGTTATTCTAGAGATCGTTTTTAGACTTCGTTTGGTTCAGGATTATTCCTTGTTTATAGATATTAGTTTGTATGATGACCACGAGCCTACTTTAACTATGTATTATGTTTATTTTGATAAATATTTATGTTCTAATAATAATTTATGTAATATTTTTTTATTTGTATTTTTATTTCAAACAATCGGGAGAAAAACATTAATTATTCATAATTAATTCGTGACGAGCGAGCATTGTGTTGAATTCAAATTTATTATTTTTGATTTGGCGCTCAAATAACTGAGAGCGTATTACGAAACAAATTATTAGGGCAAATAAACAGAGGTCGTTGAAGATTTCGATACACCGCCGCCATTTGATCAATGTTAGCGTGTAATTATAATCAGTGATTAATATTGATGGGGGCTCGGTATCGGAATCAGTACGCCGCATAAATAAAACATTAGCTGTTCTGCGATGGCATCTTGTGATTTTGTTGTGATGAGGCGTTGATGGCTCTGTTTGTTAATGAACACTTTTTTGCTCCTCCATCAAATGGAGAAAACAAACATGCTTAGAATTATATGAAACTAGCTTGTGTCCGCGACTTCGTCTTCGCAAGATTAGTATTTTTTTTATAAACTGTAGCCTATGTGTTATTTTGAAGTTCGTAGTCGGGTGGTTAGTATACCGGTTTCAAGGTGTCGCCATCTCCGAGGTTCCGGGTTCGAGTGCCGGTAAGATGATGTTTGCGTGATGAATTTGTAGATGGACTACGCCCCTTCCGTGGCCGGGGGGCGTCGTCGGTGGAGGAGACCGGGGGAGGTAGTGAGCCTACCCTGAGGAGGGCTCCCCTGTATCGGCGCGGGAGCAAAGGCTGGGGGTTCCCGGAAGTGGCTTGATGTTCCCGGGGGCTCCCTACATGCCTGAGGAAGCCCCTGAGGTTTTTAGTGGGTAGGCCTCCCCCTTCTGGGGAGGAGAGCCCCACATAACCGCCGGCCCGCCACAGCCGGGGTATGCAATTTAATGCATTTTCCTCAGGGGGAAAAAAAATGTCATGGTTATTATTACATATTTCTATCAAACATATTTATTTATGTATAGTATATGTATGTCTATCCGTTACCCTAGATCTCATAACACTAGCTTTACAGTGCTTACTTTGGGCTAGGCTCATTGGTGGAAGTGTAAGAAATATATTAATATTTATTTAATATTGTAAATTTGAAATACATTCAGTAGTTTTTACGTGAAATAGTAACAAACTAGCATTCATAAAAATTTTCGCTTTTATACTATTATTAAAGATGTATTTTTACGGAAAGAAAATATTATTAATACAGATGCAGATCATAAGTGTTTGATAAATACCAGAGTTTTCCAATTGAATAGTCAAGAGTTTTGACACGAATTATTTGCCTTTCAACATGAAGCTTCAATAATATTACTGGAACCGCTTTCAATAAAATATGTGTATGTTTTATAAGATTCATTTCAGCAATGTCGGATACCTCGATGACATTTTTATCAGTTCCAAGCATCCGCTTGATTCCGAATAAACTGATAAGGAAAACATCTCCTCAGCAAACATCTTGAGCAAACTAATCACAAACCTATTTCTGTCACAATTAACGTGCTATTGTTCACTCCACGTATGAATGAACCAGGATTATTAATTTGATAAGGTGTCGGTTATAAGGCGACTACATTACGGGGTAATTAAATGTATTTGTTGCTAGAATCGATCCTGAACTGTATGGGGGAATGGCGGTTATATTGTTAATTTATTCACACTTAAATAATCAAACAAGAGAACTATCTTAACTATTTTATCAATAATGTTTAGTTTAGTTGTAATTAGATTAATTTTAACAATGTATTGTTGACAATTTTTTGGTTCAAATTGGAAATGATGAAATGTGTTAGTAATAAAATATCTAAGAATGTTATTTTCTGTTCCTATTTTAATCGAAGTCCGAATATTGTGTCATGTAGAAAGGAATTGTTATTTCAAGACAAAAGATTAAGGTCCATTTTCCAATGGAAGTGATGGAAATAAACATTAATTTGTTGAGAAACCGAATCGCCTCCTTCGATACGACACCGCTCCCGAAATATAGTAGGAACAGATGTAACTCTTGATGCGGAGCAGTTTAGAAACGATACAAAGAGATTATAATACAGAGAAATATTGTCTGAAATATATCGTTGACCGCACGGTGGCTGACAAAGAGTTTCATATTTTCGTCACATCTGAATTCTCGTCGAGTCTTGTAATTGAAAGTGCGTATTAATGTGTCACGATTTCAGCGATTTCCAGTGACTCAGTTATGTCAACCACTGACTAATATTTGTATACTTTGGTATAACGCAAATGATGTCATTTGGGCAATCAAATTGACTTTTCATTTTTCGGAAACGCTATCATTCGCTATCGTCGGAAAATTTGTGTATTCTGATAAATGGAAATGGGTGCACTCATAATATCGCCAGTGCCGACAGGTGCCTCGTAACAAAGGTTCGGAAATACTCAACTCTTTGAAGATTATAGTAATTTATCGCCACCACTAAACCTGCATAAGAAAGAAATGTTGATAAACATCGAACATTAAATATGTAACTGTTGACGATCGTAAAAGATGGAAGCCAGGCCAGACGCGCTAAGTCTACACAAATATCACTTCGTCGGAATCACTAGTTTTATTAGTTTTGCGCAACGCCGTCGCACTTAGGCGTAGTCAATTTGAAAAAAGAATTCCACGGACAATTTGCTGGAGACCCGTTTGATCTGCTATCTGACTTAGGAGAAGCATTGGAGCGAAATGATCGTGCCGATTCTTTCTGAACGCTTCGCCTGAATTGATTAACGACGCACGGGGTTTTAAAAACGCATACGTACCAGATTTTATCTAGTTTCCGCGCACTAATGTCCGCCTGGGCCGCTAATAGAAGCAACAGGTGTGCCGCGGGGTGGTCCAATCGGCCCCCTCCTTTTTCTATTTACATTTTACGAATTTATCGCATACGTTGACGTCTCGAGGCGCACGCCTGATTCATGTGCTTACGTTGTCGCTTTTTAATACTGATTTACAATAAAAACAGAAGCTGTAGCGGATTGATGTGAGTTATGATTAATGTAGCGCCTTTGATGTCGGCTGCTATGAATCTATCAAGGCGCTGGGTATCGACATATAAATAAGCCGGGGTGAATCGGAGCTTCGTTTTAGTTAATTACGGGGTTATTAAGAGACGGGGCTGGATGTAACGTCGATACCGATGTGATTCACTTCCCGGTCATTACAGAGTCACGCCAAAGCGTTGTCACGGTACACGCATTACGTGCTTTTTTGTTGGGATAAAATTAGTGTAATCGGCGGCGTACAAAGGAGGAGATCGCTTTCATCATCGACATGATGATGTTCGCCGGATCTTCCGAGAAGCGGCCGGCATTCAATACTTGGAAATAAATATGTGCGTTTGACATTTGCTTTCATGTGCTGCCCCTCGCGTGTTCTGAACGTAATTATGGACATCGTTGCGCGGCTGTCTCGTGACCTTACGTCGACGTGCTTAGAGTCTATTTCACCCGTAGATTCTAATGTGGATCTAGTAGGTTTTTTGTTATTAAATTATCGTGCGTGCCGATTTCTGACAAGATGATAGGTTGGGTTTGATGGCTCATCTGATTGCCTCTTGTCGACATTTCGGATTTGCTTTCTCTTTGATTGGCTGAGCTTAGAGACCGTGTAAAGGCCACATTTGCGTTTGGAGGTCATGCTCGTTGTCTTGATGGCGTCAGTGATCTTAATTTGTTTTGAAAATCGCCTTTTTTGTTACGCTGAAGGTCATGTGTTTTAGATAGCTGTGGGTATAAGTGTAAACATGTACCAATATCTTGTTCCTTGAAGTCACTAGTTTGGAAAGCAATTGAACAGTAAATTTCCTACAGATTTCATCGAAAACTACAATTCTAATAAACGTATGTTTAAATGCGAAAAAACGCATATTTAAATTGGAAATGTTGAGAATATTACTTGATGATTCAAACACAACACAAATTAGTTGCTGTTCATGGTGTATGTATATATATATATGCGTGTGTGAGTATGTGTGAGTGTGTGCCGAGGTCAAATGTAGCGCGCTATTTTTGTTTTTTTTTTTTAAATTTGTGGATAATGTTGTTAGTTGCAGTATTTGCATGCTTGGATGTTGTAAGCTAAATCATAATATACACAATATATTGTAACTGTTTGTTATCTCTCAATAAATAAATAAATGTGTATTAAAATCAATTCTGTATAAAATTGTGTTAGCGATGTAGTTTGCCGTTTTCGTTTCAGCCACTCGTAACAGAGACAACTGTAGATTTTCCGATAAACTCTATAAATGTCAATACAGACGGAAATAGCGAATGTGCGCGCTGTCATTAGTCAAGCGCGCTCAAAGATAATTCACTGTCGAACGGCGCGTCTTTACGACGTTCGAGATTTAATAAGAGAAATGTTCGTTCACCAAAAATAACAAAATTAAAATAAATCGAACGACCGACAGACGTCATAAACTAATTTCGAGTGTTTTTGTTTTGGTGTTCGAAAATAGCGGCGTCACTCTTTCATGTTGCGCAGTGACATAAAGGCTGGGGCGCGCCATCTAGCGGCGCACATGAAAGTTCGCTTTTACTGCTTAAAAGAATTTGCTTTACGATTGTCGCCCATCGCTGCTGGTGCACTAAACCTCGTATCTGTTTGGTTTTTGAAGTAATTATAGTTTATGTTAAACAGAATTTGAAATAAAACACGGAATAAAGAGAGCTTTTGCTGTGCTGTGATATCCGCAATCCACAGGATTTTGTTGCTATGACAAAATACTCAAAGGTTCATTCTGGATCAATGATTGATAAAACTAGGCGGTGCCCGCAATTTTGTCTGTGCAGAACACTTATCGCCATATTTTGGACAATAAATTATAAACTAATACGAGTATATTGATATATACGTTTTCCTTCACAAAAGTACATGTGTAATTCGGAAAACGAAAAACATATAGGTACATGGTAGGATTGACTCCGGACCTTACGAATCATCTGATTCGTAGACCAGTGCCAACACCACAGCACCACCGATGTCTCAATCAGATATACGTTATAAGATACATTTATTTTTTGACACAAAGAAGATTAATAAATAACGAATATTTTACAATCAATTTTTGATTAATTTGGTCATTTACTACATAGCCAGATACCTTATTTCCAGTTATCTAGTTAAAAACCCCGAGTTGTATGTGGTAGACTGATGACTGAAGTAAGGTTCAGAGAAACAAAATCAAAAATTTATTCTTAAAATAGGATTTTTTTGGCCAATTCTTTTTTAAAAATGTTCGTTGAAGTTCAAGGATGTTTTTACGATGAGAAAAATTCGAATAATTATCGGAAAAATAAAAAAAAAACCTTTTTTCCTATACAAACGTTTTCTAACTAAAACGTTCAATCAATTTGAGCTTTATTATTATTGTATAAAGTTCATATTGCAAGTACACACAGTTGTCTAAGCAATGAAGGTGTGTTCCTAACATCAAAGAGTCAATTTGCGCTTTATTAACGCTACATATAGTTGAAATTCAATCATATCTCTCAAAACAGTGTGCGTGCGTGCGTTGGAGCACAGAATACATCGTTGGAGGATTTAATGTCACGTTCCAAAATTGAATAGCCACAAAATGTTGGCTATGCGACATTATCTATAAAATAATTAGGAACAAAAAACTGCCACTGTACAAATCTTTTTGACAGGACGAAGTCTGTCGGGTCCGCTAGTGTTATATAAAAACCTTCGCTTTTCATATTTATTAGCTTTAAGATAAACTTCCTGCAAATTTCCATTTCGGAGCCAACGTTTTCATTTCAAATCCCATTTCTTAATTCTTAATAGTTTAAAATTCCATCCGATTCCCAGCGGGGACGGCGAAAAAAGCTAACATTAATCTCAATTGATCCAACTAATTATCAAATCATTTCAGCAAGAAAAACCCGTCAAGAAGTTAGATGGGATCTGGCCGTGCGGTAATCAGAAAAGTTTTCCCCCGAACTGAATCATTTATCGAATGTCATCAAAAAGAAATAACATTTCAACATTCCAAACCCTTTCTTGGAACTCAATTAAAAGAGCTGGAAAGAATAAAATGAAAGCCCTGGAAACATACGGGTCGAAAGCACCCCTTTGTGAGTGCAGGAGCTTTCAGTGCTTCGGCTGGGTAGTATGAAACAATAATTTTGTTTGCTTATCGGGAGTGGAGCAGTTGTTTTTTATTCTTAGAAACACTAACGATTCGATTTCCAATTATTCCGATTCATGCTTCGCATAGACAAGTTTTTTTTTACAATCAAATCAATAATTAGACCAATCCCTAGTCTACACTAATATTATAAAGAGGATTTTTTTTTATTTTTGTATGTATTATATTTTTTTCGTGTGTAAGTCGGGGGTGATATGCATCACTGCGACCTATTAAGATCTATTGTGACCAGCCTCCTATGTAAGTTCTATGTAGGCCCTACAGTAGCTCCCTTAACCGGGCACTGACCAAGAAAGATAGGATGTTCCCAGTTCGGATTGTTTTTATTTCATCTGGGTCAAGGATGTGTTTCCCCAGGTGTCTGTTTCTTTTGTGAATCAGCGGTTCACAGTAGCACAAGAGGTTCATTAGATCAGTCATTTTTATGTAATGAACAACCTCAAAAAGTACTGGACCGATTTTTATAATTCTTTTTTCATTAGAAAGCTACATTGTCATTGAGTAACATAAGCTGTATTTAGTACTAGATTACTATAGAAATCTTTAGAAAATCTTAATAAAACCAACCGAAGGTGTTAAAAAAGGAGATGTCCTCTTATTACAAGGAGGTTGGTTTTTTGTGATCAGCGTTAACTAACAAACACCAAACTACATTAAATTGAAAGCAGAAAAAATATGAAGTATGAAACAAATAAAAGAAATATTTTTACCACCCCCAATTATTTTTAAATAAATAAAACATGTTTTTAAGAAATATTTCATTATGGCAACACCTTAATGATGTTTTTATTATCTGTGACTACCGGTATCTTACTCTATGTTTGATATTTTCCGTTGAATTATGACATTGACAGCAGGTGCCTGACTTGTCAATTGATTTTTTATTAATATTTTTTTCTGGCTCTAGATAACATACATTAAGTAACATAGCAGTCCCTATATTTTGTTAGTTAAAAACTTCTCAAAATTAGAAATATTCGGTTCGTTAAAGCAATTATGTATGTATTTAGATTTTTAAAAGGCTTGTTGATAATTTTTTTTAAGCAATGTGTAATTATTGCTTTAAAGATATTTCATTTTTTATTATACTAGAATACGAATTATTGAAAATCGGGGGTCTTGAAAATAACATGACTTACGGCGATTACTTTTTTTTAGAGCCTTCTATCCAAATATATCAAATTTACCCGAGTTAGTTACTATAAACCAATATGGGACATCTCCTTTGCCACAAAATGTCTTTCATCGCAAACGCTGCGAAGAGTAATGTCTACACGTGCGAAGCCGGGACGGGCCGCTAGTAATATTATGAACGTGGAAGTTTGAATGGATATGTTTGTTACACTTCCACGTAAAATTAATAGAGTAAAGTGGGGAAGCTATAATCCGCGTGAATAGACGCACCGCCTTGTCAAATGTTCCCATTTTCATACGCTGTCTTGTCAAATTTTCGCGTCTTCATGCGAATAACTCTGTACTGTACTAAGGCGTGTTCAGTCAACTTATCGAATCTAGTTAAGATTCGGTTCAGCGGAATTCTTCGAGCTATCGCTGCGCAATACTTACATTGCCTTGCGAATTTCTGAATGCAACGAGTTATGTTAAGGCGGCGGTATTGCTCAGCGGCATTGAATTGTTTGTGGTTTTAGTTAAAAATCTATTTCTAAAAAAATTCTTTAAGAACCATATACGTTATTCATACTTTTAGCTTTGTACTTGATATGCGTGATGTTCAGTGATGAAATATTAGGACTATGGGGCCGCGCTTTAACGAGATCTCAGAAGATGCTTTAAAGAGATCTCTACGCGACTGGTGGCGGTTATTAGTAACAAGCTGGCTGGTTTTCGCTTAAGGGTATATAAATATTACAAAATATTAATATCCTTCAGTATTTACCCTTTAGTAATTTTGTATTTCAATTTGTATTATTAATGTATTAATAACGAATTGTTATTAGACAATTTGTAAAAAAAACCTTTTTCATTCTTTACAACTACATGATTTATCTTTTATGGTCTATAGTATAATATATATTTATTTATATGACTATGGAAAAAAAGAATTTCTAGGCGAAATTCTTTAGAACCTTATTAGCATTAATTTTATTTGCCAAATGAATATTGAGTACTGAAATTTTAAAGAATCTTTCAAATACATTATCTGTATTCTATAAGTGACATTATCGTAAAACCTTTTTTGCCAAACGTAAAAAAAGCTTTTAGTTTTAATTATAATTAACATTAGCACGTAACGTAAAGTAATTTATAAAAAAGAAAAAACATTCACTAAAATATCACAAGAAGAATATATTAAATCCTATTAATATTATAAACGCGAGTGGTCGAAAGTATGGATGGATGTTTGTTTCTTATTCACGTAAAAACTACTGAATGAATTTAATTAATACTTCACAATAATATAAAATTCAAAACCATTTATTCTGTCTGTGAATGTCGAAAAGCTACGCCATCGGTTCGCAAATCTACGGCGGGAGACCTTGTACTGAGAAGAACCGGCAAGAAACTCAGCAAGGGCTGTTTTTTTTTCCCTGTATTAAATATATACAGAGTCGTCAATTTGGAAAATGACTTCAATATGGATAATTCATGAAGTCACTTTCCATTACATAATATAGGAAATACAACTAATAAAAATATAATTTGAAAACATGCCTTAATTAGGAATGCCGTGTCATACAGTTTTAAAAGAATATATTAAAGTTAAATTAAAATTATGATATAGCCTATACATAAGAATAACGCTAATATAAGGTACTCAAAGTACTAATCCTGCGCAGACTAGTGGTTGGTATACCAGTTTTAAGGTGTCACCATCTCCGAGGTCTTGCCATAACAGAAGCCTTACAAAGCTTACTTTGGGCAAGGCTAATTGGGTGCAAGTGTAAGGAATATTTCGCAACCCCGATGCGACACTGTCACTTTTGCCAAAATGTAGTTTTTCAGAAGAAGCATTTAAAACTTTAACACCTTACAAAGATTTAGATATATAATTATCAAGTAAAGGGGTGCTCTAGGATAATTATCACATACTTAACTCATTTTGAATTTTTTGCAAAAGTGACTGTGTGTGATTTATTTAATTATTTAATTTAAAAAAATGTACAAGTACGTCAATGAATCTACAAAGTTGTTTTTATTTGTTTCTATAAACACTAATCATGTTAATTAAATGACTTAAAATATATTTTCTTGTGTTACACTGGCCTTAAGCAACGCCATATTATGAATTGCTCGAAAACTTCGAACCTAGGTAGCGAAGGAATCCGAGCGCTCACAAAGGAGTTCGTTACGAATAACGGCTTTTATTTCAGTCCGATGAAGTTTTCACTGCGTTTCAGGGAGAAATAAACAGCATTTGGACTTAATTCTTTATAGAAGAAGGCTTAGATTCGTTTGGTTAGTGACGACAGTTTTTTTTATTTATTCATGGTTCAGCGGTTTAATATAAGATTTGTATTTCTTTCTTTATAAAGTTACACAGCTATATATTGATAAACAAGCAGACTATCTAGTTTATGGTAAGTGGTCACACTCATACAATTGGTTCTTGTAAGATTTACAGCAACTCTGCAACCTCCATAAGAACTTTTTTTTTCTAGGGGAAATGCACGTTATGCACCTTGACACCGCACTGGCGAGGCGCGACCGTGTGTAGGGCTCTCCGATCTGAGAGGACCGGCCTACTCATAAAACCCCACGGTGTCTTTCAATCCCATATCGGGCACGTGGCGCTTTCGCGTTTCCACCTCACGCCCGCAGAGCCTCCATAAGAACCACACTATATATTATAAACTTATATCATAGTACCCAGAAATTTAACTGTTATATTTGTTGTTGGAACAGGTCTTGCGGTTGCAATACATACATGTACTTATGCCTCTTTTCAATGGGAGCAGTCAGAGGTCACAGTTTTTCGTTTGCTACGATCCAAACATATTCCCAAGCTTCGTTGATTAATACGTTCATGCACGCTCGTTGGTTATGGATACTCTTGACCTAATCTTTCAATATATCACCTCTTTGATCCAAGAATGTTCGTCCACGTCGTCTCCTACCAAACCAAGGTTTCTCTATACAACTTTTCCGATGGTAAAAGATATATTATGTGAAGGACATGAGAGACCAGCTGTTTTTCTCCAACCTTTTAAAAAAAGAGCTGTGTAAGCGTGAAAAAAGAGCGTTAAATGATCCTATCTCCTGTCTCAGGACTCTATCTTTATAACAAATTTTATAAAAATCGATTAAGCGTTTTTAACTTGAATACGCAACAGCCATACTGACATACTTTCAAGCACAATAGTATGATAAAAAATTCTATTGTAAGCTTTTCTTACAATAGAATATAAAAGCCTTCAGTAGAAGGCTTCAAATGAACCTGTAATAACAATCACGAAAACTAGCTCGAAACACTGGCCGGAAAAAGGGATAGAAAAAAAAAATAAAAAAAAGGAACTCGGCAAATTCAAAAACAGAATCGGGCAGCCATTTCGAGTACTTTTCCACATCACGGCGTAATTTCAAATGGGCGAATTTTGAAAGACGAGCGGTAACAAGTGTGTTCTTTCAAAATGCATCCTCTTCTGAATCATTAGTCCATTGAATCGCCAAAAAGCGGACCTGCAACGAAATTCCGCCTCTTGTTTCATTCATTCAATATAAATCCTTTTGAGTAACCTTAGTGATACGTGGAGCTGCAATGAATTTCTTTTATATTTGAAAATATTGTATTTAGCGTTATGGACACAGCGGGACTTTTGTACAAAACAAACATTTTGACTAATACATTCCTACAAATATTATAAACGAGAAAGTTTGTATGGATGGATGTTTGTTACTCTTTCACGTAAAAACTACTGAATGAATTTTAATGAAATTTTAGAGCAATATAGCTCATACATAAGAATAACACATAGGCTATAATTTATGAAGATATACTTTTGCTAATATAAGCTCTCAGGCGAAGCCGTGGGCACTAACTATTTATCTATAAAATGTATATATGTCAATGAATTTACAAAGTTGTTTTGAATTTATGTTGCAGTTTCTGTTGAATTTGGAAAGTTTGTACAGATGGATATTTGTTACTCTGCCACGTAAAAACTACTGAATGGATTTTATTGAAATTTTACAGTAATATAGCTCATACATCAGAATAACATATAGGCTACAATTTATGAAGATATACGTCTTGGTAATATAAGCTACTCGAGATCCTAATCCTGAGCAGGCGAAGCCGCGTGCACCAACTAGTTATCTATAAAATGTACGTCAATGAATTTACAAAGTTGTTTTGAATTTATGTTGCAGTTTGTGTTGAATTTAGAAAGTTTGTACAGATGGATGTTTGTTACTCTGCCACGTAAAAACTAATGAATGGATTTGAATGAAACTGTACAACAATATAGCTTATACATCAGAATAACACATGCTACAATTTATGAAGATATACGTCTTGCTAACATAAGCTACTCGAGATTCTAATCCTGAGCAGGCGAAGCCGCGGGCACTAACTAGTTATCTATAAAATATACGTCAACGAATTCACAAAGTTGTATTGAATTTATGTTGCAGTTTGTGTTGAATTTAGAAAGTTTGTACAGATGAATATTTGTTACTCTGCCACGTAAAAACTAATGAATGGATTTGAATGAAACTGTACAACAATATAGCTTATACATCAGAATAACACATGCTACAATTTATGAAGATATACGTCTTGCTAACATAAGCTACTCGAGATTCTAATCCTGAGCAGGCGAAGCCGCGGGCACTAACTAGTTATCTATAAAATGTACGTCAATGAATTTATAAAGTTGTTTTGAATTTATGTTGCAGTTTGTGTTGAATTTAGAAAGTTTGTACAGACGGATATTTGTTACTCTGCCACGTAAAAACTACTCAATGGATTTTAATGAAACACAAACAAGAATAACACATATAAGCTACATCTATTAAGATATACACAATATTAATATAATCTACTCCAAATTATAGTACAAACATATAGTCACGCCTCTTTCCCATGGGCACAGGCAGTACACAGTTTTCCATTTGCTATGATCCAAAATAGTATATAATAGGTCGACACGACCGATTCTGCAGGAAATACCTAATTTATACAATTCTTAATATCATACTGTGTCACGTTTCAAGTCGATTCATTAGAAAATTTTAGTTCAATGGCTTCATCTCCGCAGGATCTGCGTAGGAGTATTATTGCTTTAGCAAAATAGTCTGACTGACTCCTCGCTTGTACTCGTTCGATGCCAATTGACTGTATCGATAATATTGATTGATCGATCGATTACTCTTAACTCGGACGCTGGCGACTCACGAACTATTAATTGACTTTAACGAGTCAGCTTCAAATCGTTCATTGAGTTTGAAATAAATTTAATATCAGCCAATCAATTCATAATAATAAAGAACGATTATAGGTTTTTGTTGAGTTATGTAAAAATGGAAATAAAACTTAAATGGTATTGCGAAATAACTTATGCCATCCCTAGTAATATTATTAACGCGAAAGTTTGTGAGTAGAAAGACTAGAAAAAGAAAAACTTTACAATAATATAGCTTAAACATCAGAATAAGACAAAGGCTACAATTTATAAAGATTGTTTGAAGTGTCCAAAATATGACAATAAGTGTCAAGAAAGTAGGAAAAACTTCCAAGTAGTTATTTTCTATATATTATAAAAATATATCAGTACAGATCTATACATATAATAAGACAGTAAAAATATTTTGTCTGTACATTTAGTATTTTTGACTGAAAAGGATAGAGGGGCACTTAAATAGATTATTAGAAAGCAAAAAAAATTTCTTGGAATTTTTTGTCTGTCTGTCTGTATGTTTGTTCACGTTTATCTCCGAAAGTACTGAACCGATTTGCTTGAAACTTTCACTATTTGCTTTGTTTTAACTCAGAATAATATCTAAACTTTGTTTCATCAAAATTGGTTGATTAAAAAAAAGTTATCGTCATTTTAATGAACTCAAGGCATGATAATAAGAGGGATAATAGATTGTATAGAAATATTGTTAAAACTACTGAACCGATTTAAATGAAACTAGGTACACAGATAGAAAAAGAAAGAAAGGACATAAGCTACTTTTTTTATACAAAATAGGTTGTAAAGGGTTGTAAAAGGTTGAAAGAAGGGATGCTAGGTTGTATGGAAAAATTGTTAAAACTACTGAAGCGATTTAAATGAAATTTGGTACACAGATAGTCTAGAGGCTGAGACAGGACAGAGGCTACCTTTTAAAGCAGAAAAGGGCTGTAAAGGGTTGAAAGGAGGGGGTGAAAGGTTGTATGGCAGTATTGTAAAAACCACTGAACGATTTAAATAAAATTTTATACACAGATAGTTTACTCCGTATATACCAATCGTAAAACCGAGGACCCAAGGAAGGAAATAAGATAATTTTACCGACGGAAAACATATCCTCCTGTGGGAAATTCGAATATAACGCGGGCGAAGCCGCGGGCGGAAAGCTAGTATATTATAAAGATATAAAGTTGAAAATTTATTAGAAAATTGTAACGTTTCGAAGACAAAATAATCTCTGCAGTAAATAATAATATGTGTTTTAAATAATCCATTTAAATGTTTATAAAAATATTGTTGTTATTCGTGAATGTAACATGTAGCAAAGTGCAAACTAGGAGTTTGTTATAACAACGTGTATCTATTACGAGAGTGTGTATTTTGTGTTATTACAGACAATCAATGTTGTCATTTATAAATTATAACACAAGTTATAAAATATTGTTATTACATTTAAATGATTACTTACCAATATTTTTTTTATCAATATGACAGTAGAAGATAACGAATCATAATAAAATTTCGATTGTATGTAACTCTAGTAAATGAATAATTTATATACGTGAAAGTACAAAAGCAATATCATAAAACGAACATACTTATTAAGATGTACTTTCATAAATTCTACTGTTTCATAATTAATGTAACGGTCAAATTTTTAATGAAATAACAAAGTCCCCTTTGATATTATATGAGAGGCTATTCAGAACTGATACACAGATTAAATATAATAGTCGTAGGAAACAGACGATACATCGGACCGGCTAATTAGCTCGACGGATCTGTGATCTCTTGCCAATCCCAATTAAAAATGGCCAGTTTCAGGTGAAAAAGTGCGGGACAGCTCGCGTCAAGCGACCACGGAAATATATCTGAGATGTTGATTTTATGTTCCAAAATAATTGTTACTGGCCAAACTTCTGCGTTAACGTATACGATTCTTTAACAATATGTCACATTTCTATAATTAAAATAATCAAAATTACAGGAGATATATCTTGAGCGTCGGTGGCGCTGTGGTCTCGGTACTGGTTTGTGCGCCGCATAGACTCGGGAGGCCCGCGATCTAATCCCCACCGTGTACCAATGTGTTCTTCGTTCCGAATTTCATATGTACATTTATCCGACGCTCCTACGGTGAAGAAAAACATCGCGAGGAAACCTGCGTACATCTGCGAAGCGATTCAAAGGTGTACGTAGTCAACCAACCCTCACTGGGCCAGCGTGCTTGACTAAGGCCTAATCGCCCTAACGTAGTTAGGGTAGGCTCGAGCTCTTCGGTGGGGACGTATATGAGCTGTGATGAGATATCCTGAAGGACCGTAGGTCACATCTTTCGGGCACGCCGTCGCCCCGGAGAGTCACTCAGGCATATTGTCTCTGGTTGTTCTCGTCTTGTCAATAGCGAGTATTTTCACGGACCTAGTAGCCAGGATTATCAATCAACAACTTGCATTTCAATACGGCCATATCAAACACTAGTAGCAATTGCCAAATGGCCGTGCGTTGATCTATAGTGATCGCTCTATCAGACAGGACTATTGTTTGCAATAAACTTGATACCTTCGTACTTGACAACGCCGTGCAATACTTGCTGATATCACCATCTCTCATGTCGAGAACCTCATGAAAGCTGAGGACAAAGCCAGCAAGTACCTTGACTTGAAACACGAGGAACAGCCATGTTTGCTGATTCGACGGTCATTGTTCTGATAGATATCAGCGAATCGCTTGATAGCGAAGAGTCTCGATCAACATCTTAAGAAACCCTCGCTCAGCATACTAAAGGTCGGATACAGAAAGTGGTGCGTTTGGATTCGTCATCGGATATTCCTCTCTCTGCAGCCCTAACCACCAGGCTACCAGTGGCCAACTAGGTTTATTTTTTTATAGTTATTAAGTAAATAAGGAAAATAAATACAATAACGGGTAATAAATAACGACAAATGAAGTACAATATTAAAGTTAATGATATCATGTACAAAATCCGGTTACTTTATGAGTGCCAAAAAGTGCCAATGTTGAATATCTGTGTAAGATTCAGGTAATAATCACAGTCGCCTATCAGAAAATCTACAACCCCAAGAAAAACCACATTTATATAAGACACAGAGGCATTCTGTTATGTATAAATAATGTTTTTAATTATGATTTTTTTGCCAAGTTGGGACTTTGGTACTTTTTGAGTGAAAATAGCGGGGAA
Organism: Scirpophaga incertulas; assembly: GCA_036419045.1. Taxonomy (NCBI): domain Eukaryota; kingdom Metazoa; phylum Arthropoda; class Insecta; order Lepidoptera; family Crambidae; genus Scirpophaga; species Scirpophaga incertulas. Next base: position 3,237,366 of record CM071646.1, on the reverse strand, counting down.
AATAACCTTTCGTCAGAAGCGGAAAATAGTAAAACAAACGTATATATAGGTTTTCAAATATTTATCTTTTGATTTGACTTAAAATTACGTCAACGTGACAATAGATAGTAAAAGTAGCCATAGAAAATGTATTTTAACAAAAAAATAATATTTTAAATCAGATTTACGTTAGATTCGTTTTTAGATTAAAAGCTGGGGCAGAATCTAGAGACCATGATCTGAAACAACATGTGAAGGAACAAAATGGCGACATTAACGTTTTTCGGCGTCCTAATTAACAGTTATATTGCCACCGTTTTAGTCTGTGGTGCTTTAGCTCTGTTAGTTCCCAGAAATCTTATCCATCATTGATGTGAAACTTGTAAATTTTATTTTTACGTGACGTGTCATTGCTCATGTCGCGTTTACGTGACAATGACACGTGTAACGCATTGAATAAGTGTCAACCCTTCACATTTATGTCAATGTCATACCATTGTCAGAGCGACATCTATAAAAATATCTATTATATTTTTACTATTGTAATATTCGCCTGTTGTGTGTGTGGTAAGAATGTTGCGCATAATATTATTTAGATCAAATCAAATATGTATTCTTTAAGTATGATTTTTACAATCACTTTTGCACGTCAATGATGCTACGCCATTGGTTCACAAGTCTACGGCGGGAGACCTTGTACTGGAAAGAACTAGTAAGAAATCTAGCAAGGGCAATTTTATTATTCTCCCTGTATTTTTACAGAGCCGTCAATTAGCAGCTGGGTTCAGATAAATAGTCTGAACCCAATTTTCTTTACAAGATCTCATTTTATATTTTCACATAGACCGCTTTGAAATTATATTAAACTAGCTTTCCGCCCGCGGCTTCGCCCGCGTTATATTCGAATTTCCCACAGGAAGGATATGTTTTAACAATACTGCCATACAACCTTTCACCCCCTCCTTTCAACCTTTTACAACCCTTTTCTGCTTTAAAAGGTAGCCTCTGTCCTTTCTCAGCCTCTAGACTATCTGTGTACCAAATTTCATTTAAATCGGTTCAGTAGTTTTAACAATATTTCCATACAACCAATAATCCCTCCTTTCAACCTTTTACAACCCTTTACAACCTTTTTTGCATGAAAAAGTAGCCTATGTCCTTTCTCAGGCTCCAGACTATCTGTGTACCAAATTTCATTTAAATCGGTTCAGTAGTTTTAACAATATTTCCATACAACCAATAATCCCTCCTTTCAACCTTTTACAACCCTTTACAACCTTTTTTGCATGAAAAAGTAGCCCATGTCCTTTCTCAGGCTCCAGACTATCTGTGTACCAAATTTCATTTAAATCGGTTCAGTAGTTTTGGTGTGAAAGCGGAACAGACAGACAGAGTTACTTTCGCATTTATAATATTAGTATGTATGTATGTATAGTATGGCACAAAACAATGAGTTTTTCCACAAATACTACTTTCACAGTACTTTTGATTAAAATTTCACCGTCTTCAATTTTCACAGATGACACTCCAGTTTTATTTATTTGAGTTCATTAAAATGACGATAACTTTTTTTTTAATGAACCGATTTTGATGAAACAAAGTTTAGATATTATTCTGAGTTAAAACAAAGCAAATAGTGGAAGTTTCAAGCAAATCGGTTCAGTACTTTCGGAGATAAACGTGAACATACATACAGACAGACAGACAAAAAATTCCAAAAAATTTTTTTTGCTTTCTAATAATCTATTTAAGTGCCCCTCTATCCATTTCAGTCAAAAATACTAAATGTACAGACAAAATATTTTTACTGTCTTATTATATGTATAGATTTGTTGATTACATGACGTTTATACCAAAAATGACTGATCTGATAAAAACAATTCCATACTTTAACTATTTATTTTAAATTAAATACGCGTGAGCTGCGTGCGATACTGAACAGTACTTGGAATTGCAAGATTATTTTTCTAAAATAAAAGTAGCATCCGTTACTCCTTATTACATCTAAAAGTAGCATCCGTTACTCCTTATTACATTTAAAAGTAGTATCCGTTACTCCTTATTACATCTAAAAGTAGCATCCGTTACTCCTTATTACATCTAAAAGTAGCATCTGTTACTCCTTATTACATCTAAAAGTAGCATCCGTTACTCCTTATTACACCTAAAAGTAGCATCCTTTACTCCTTATTACATCTAAAAGTAGCATTCGTTACTCCTTATTACATCTAAAAGTAGCATCCGTTACTCCTTATTACATCTAAAGCTACCTGCCAATAAAAGTCCCCTCAAAACCTGCTTAGACATTTCAGAGATTAGCCGAAACAAACAGACAGACAGTCAGACGACATTCCCATTTTATTTATATGTATGTATAGATAAAATAGAGGATAAAGAAATCAAGAAGTAAACTATATAATTGTCGGTCATCTTTATCGGTTGACGTTACTACAATGGCCTCGTCAGTAAGTACTGAATAACATTGAATTTTCTAAGAAGTTTTGTTGCTATCTCCGTCAAATATTTGCTCGTCAATCTTCAATCTGCGCTCGACAAAATTTCTCCATATCATCCGTAAGAAGAGTTAAGAGTTAACCAAAGCTCATAAACCATGATATTTATTTAGTGCAAGGATTACCGTTCGTTCGGAGCCGATCAATCATCCTATTGAATGTATCCTGTTTGCTCGCGATACGGTGGGTACGTCTTTATCGATATATCGATAAATATCGTAACTATACTCTATAAAAGTCGATAAAGTTCATAATAATTATCGAAATATTTTTTAAACAAAATTAATAGTTGGTTTTGTTCTTGGCAGGTTTTTAAAGAAAAATCAATAATTATATACTTAGTTTAAGAGTTGTTTTAGGTTAGGTTGTCTAGATGTTTATTTTATATTCTTTGACATTGCGAAATTTTACATAGACTCTGTGCACAGAAATTGAGATAAAATTATTCTGCAGAAGAATTTAGTATAAGAAAGAAATCTACAAGTGACATCTTCATGTTCTTTATATCACCAATGGGAAACTTATTATAAAGGCAAGCTTCCATTGCATCTGATAAGTAATTACTGCTGATTCTGATAATACCAAGAGATGTTCGCTAGCAGTTCTAGTTCGATATCACTGCGTATGAACTGATTCTCATTTAGCTAAACATTAGTTTGTATGATTGGATAGAGATTGTCCAATTAGAGGCGTATCGAATATAATATGTATGTGTAACTAGCGGACCCGACAGACTTCGTCCTGTCAAAAACATTTGTAAAGTGGCAGTTTTTTGTTCCTACTTATTTTATAGATAATTAAATGTAAAAAAGTAGTTATAGTGACGTAACTACAATAGTTAGACATATATTCTCGCGAAGTTTTTTGTAGATATTGATATATTCTATAATATTGTCGAACATTTTTTTGTCCTATCATTAATACTCTTCGCAGCGTATGCGATGAAAGACATTTTATGGCAATATTTTTTTACACCTTCGGTTGGTTTTAATAAGAATTTCTAAAGATTTCTATACATTTTTAGTACTAAATATAGCCAATATTACTCAGTGATAATGTAGCTTTCTAATGTAAAAAAAAAATTGGTTGTCTGTAGAACTCCGTCTACTGCCGATATTTGAACGTGACAACGTCTATTACATGGCAAATTTTTCTGGGTGCAATGAAATTATTTAAAATAAAGTAATAAACATTTATATTTTTATTTAATAGTTTGTTTAAATTTTCTGCTTCTGAAGTTGTATATAAATTAATTATTATGAGTAATGTGCGTGGCTCCGTGTGGCGTCGTCAGATTCGGCCGTTACGGTGTTTTCGAGAATGACTCCACGCCGTACAAATTTAATAGACGTCACGTCAAAAAAATCTAATAAATCGTGTGCTGATTTTCGGTTCCTTATTTAGACGTAATGAAACCGGGTTTGAAGTGGTTTATTGCCGGTGATGAAAAGTAGATGACGTACGATACAAACGTCCGAAAAAGATCGTGGTCAAAATCCGCTAACTAGTTGGACTAGGACGTTTGTTCAATCAACGTTCAGCCTAGTCATTCAATTAAATGTCGTCATTCAATGAACGCGCTAGTGGTACAATCAAATAGCAGATTCAACCAGATGACTGCGACATATCCATATATCCCTTATACTTTCAGAGTTTCGCCTATTTTTTCAAAGTAGAGTCAGATTTATGTCAAGAGAGGACTGCCAAAATTAGTTTCCGTAAAAAATACAAAGATATTTTAGTATGTTAATTAAATAACAAAATTTTTTTCTGGGTGCAATGAAATTATTTAAAATAAAGTAATGTATAACATTTATATTTTTATTACGTTGCCGTGTGGCGTCAGATCGGCCGTTACGCCGTTCGTGGACTCCGTGTGGCGTCAGATTCGGCCGTTACGATGTTTTCGAGAATGACTCCACGCCGTACCAATTTAATAGACGTTGTCACGTCAAAAGAACGGTTAAAATCGGTCCAGTACTTTTTGAGTCTATTCGTTACATACAAAAATACAAATCTTTCCTCTTTATAATATTAGTGTAGATATATTCTGTTCACATGAATAACGTGGGAATTTACTAGATTTAGTGAAGATATGGAAAACTAGGGAATGAAACTTCGAGCCAACCTGCGTATGCAATGTTAGAAGGTACGCTCGCTGAATTGGCACGCGTAGGAGTTAAATACAATATCGACAAGTGAGGCACGTCACTAGATCTAGCCAACTGTCAAATCCAATTCAGCGATGCCCCCGCACATGTAATTGATTTATTGATCGTACGTTACATTCGATACGAGATGACTTGCGCGCATGCCCAGTTAACTACAAGGCTATTGCATCCTTTAACTGTAATTTTCTAACCAGTTAACCGAGTGACCTCACGTTATAACTCTTGGTTATTGCTAGGGGACAGCCGTGATAGATCTATTTATATCGGGATCCGGGAAAAAAGTATTTATTGGATATAGGTCATCTATTAAGCGTGTATGGATCTTCCTTTACACGTTGCGTGTAGACGAAGAATTGATCCAAAGTCACGGATTATTTTGTGAATGCTTTATTAAAATAAATAAATAAATATTCCTTACACTCACACCAATCAGCCTAGCCCAAACTAAGCTCTGTAAGGCTTGTGCTATGGGATCTAGGGTAACGGATAGACATACATATATTATACTTATATAAATATGTCTTATAGAAATATATATCAACAACCATGGCTAAGGTACAAATGCTCGCATTCTTCACACAAACATCTGCCACCACCGGGATTCGAACCCGCGACCTCAGAGATGGCGACACCTTGAAACCGGTGTACTATCCACTCGAATATGGAGGTTATTACATCAATACATAGTATAAAACAAAGTCGCTTTTGCTGTATGTCCGTATGTATGCTTAGATCTTTAAAACTACGCAACGGATTTTGACGCGGTTTTTTTTAATAGATAGAGTGATTCTTAAGGAAGGTTTGTATGTATAATAAATGCATAATATAGTAGAGAAACACTGATAAATTTAAAGGTTTCTAATGTGATGTCGTAAATAAGCACGTTTTTTGCGCTTATATTGCAAACGCTGGCTGAACCCTACGAGATAGACCAAAATAATGTACTACAGTATTGTACAACTTACAAAAATCCACAAAAAAGTCCGCGATGGTATATGTCTATCTCTTAGGGATAACCCACCATAACCATTTTTTCACTGCACCCGTGCGAAGCCGGGGCGGGTCGCTAGTTATATATATACATATAAATAAACATACATATATATAAATTTAAGGTCCAAGTTGCTTATTGAATTATAAACTAGATCAAACATCAAATAACAAGTATTTATTTGCGTTTTCAGATTATTAAAAGTTTCAAACATGTTTTTAAGTTTGAAGATTAGCTCCGCCATAAAAATGACGACATTTGTCACATTATAATGATCTAATGCGACAAATGTCGTCATTTATATGGCGGAATGGAGTTTATCCTCATCCTTTAAAAAAAATGAACATTTATTGACGCTTGACATTAGTTTGACGTTTATTATGATTTTTTTTTGTTTTATTCCCCCATTCCAGGAAGGCAAAGGGTACCAAGCCCATACAGCCATTTCTTTAGTTTTGTATCTTCTTTGTCAAATCAAGATCAAGGCCGGAGCCAATTCTTTTCTTTTTCCATTTTTAGTATATTTTCTCGCAATCAACATTTTTGAGCATATCAAACGCTCTCCCTCATGAACGAATAACACTCGTCGAATCTCTTTTTAGTTTAATACTGCCTTCATCATCAATCTTTACGTGCTTCATATTTGTCATGTTATACTAATCTGTGGTCATATTTCAGTCACAGAACAATATGTTGTGAATATGTTCCAGTTCACTTAATATATAGGTATTTAAATCTAGGTTACATTTAATTTGTGTTAAATAAACTTCAATTAATTTAGTAGATAATGAAAATATACTTAAAACTAATTACAATGTCAAATAATTTCTTAAAATAATGTATATAAGCCTAAAATTACTTAACTATGATATTATTTACAGTACACACATGTTATAGAAAAAGACAGCTTTTACACCAAATAGAAAATGATAAATACACACAAACGTAATATCAAAACAGAAATAAAATATTATAAATTCAAAGAATTTCATATAAACTTATGTCGTTTATTATGACATGACCATTGACCATGGTAGTGTTTTTTTTCTTCCCACTAGGGAAAGGCAATGGAATTACGCCATACAGCCAGATCCTGATTTGGCATATTGAAAAATGTGGCACATTATCATTAGTTTTGCTAGGAATTTGCCAAAGAAAATGTTAATTGCACCGTAACTATGACACTTGAGTTTTGTATTTTTTGTAATTTTATATGGATTATATTTTGATATAAGAAATAACGCAGTATATTATAAATGTATGTGTATACAAGAATAATAATAATAGAAAACAAATTAAATCTTACCTCTTTCTCTTTGGCAGCGAGCTCAGTCTCTAAGTTGGCCTGCTGGACAGGGCTGCTTCTTGCGGAGTCGCTGTGACTCCTGCCGGTCGCAGCCATCTCCATCTTCTGCTCTACGTCCTCATCAATTTCCGGCATGCGTCTCTTCTCCTCCTTTATCTCGGCGTATATATCTATCCTTGTCTCCGTGGCCTGGTCTCTGGTGGGTTCTAGATGGGAGCCATTGGTTTTAGGTGGGACCGTGGCCTGAAGGGGTGTAGGACTGGTCGTCGCCAGCTGCTCTTTCAGTGTGGTCACTTCTTTTTCAGCCAGTGTGGCTCTCTGGAACAAAGACAAGAGTTTGTTACACTTTATATTAAGACTGAAAAATAGTGACTTTGGGTAGCACATTTCCATATCTCTATTATGTTTTACTGCTTTGACGCTAAAATTACGATTTGTTTATAAAATTATTGTATTTATATCTAATCAAAACGTATCTTCTCTGAAGTTTACATGTCTAAAATAAACCGTTTTTATATTAATATACCCCAAATTGTGTAAAACACTAAAAAGGGTTATTAAAAAATCATGCGATATATTTTGCTAACATGTACCTGTAAGTGACAACCCTTACTACTTGAGTATAAAGTTATGATTGATAACCCTATTACATATGATAGTCATATATGCCTAGAGGTTACATTATATGCCTTAATAATATATTAATGGTACACATAATTAAATAAATTTACGACATGAATAAAAATTGTTCAAAATAACTCTACAATAAATAGGGTTGTCACAAAGGCTCTGATATAATAAATTTCAATAAATCGCGCTAGTTTGAAGGCATGCTCTTAATACGAGCATAATGATGATTCTCATAGCTCTGGAAGCTTTGTTTTACTCGTACATCCTCTCCCATTGTGCGCTATCGGCTGATCTGCCGGATGTCCGATCATATTGACCAGTTTGGTTCTATGGGTTCAAGAGCCGTCAGCGGTGACAAATGGGGTATTGTTCCTGTTAGTCGTTTTAATTAAAGCCATTTGAAATTATGTGGTCTAATTGTTTGGCAGAAATAACTGCACGGATTCAGTAAACTCACAATTAATTCACTTCATATGTCTGATTTGGGAAACTATTCCAATAAGCCTTTTAAGAAAGTTCCAGAAGGTGCCAAAATGTGACATAAGATGTACTTACAGTGTTCGTTTCACTGTCTTTCGTGAAGGGTACTTCACACCAGAACACAGCTATGCGTTGTTTTCGCGGTAGAAATAAGTAACTAGGAGGTACCGAAGCAGAAGAGCCAGTGTTGGAAATATATAAAACTAGCGAACTGTCGGGTTCGCTAGTGTTCATCCTGTCAAAAAGATTTGTAAAGTAGCAGTTTTTTATTCCTTTAGCGGACCCGACAGACTTCATCCTGTCAAAAAGATTTGTAAAGTAGCAGTTTTTTATTCCTTTTTTATTTTATAGGTTATGCTTATAACTAATATATCTGTACCAATTTATGTCTATCCGTGCGAAGCCGGGACGGGCCGCTAGTGTTTTATAATATTGTCCAACATTTTTTTGGCCTATCATTAATACTCTTCGCAGCGTATGCGATGAAAGACATTTAATGGCAAATTTTTTTACACCTTCGGTTAGTTTTAATAAGAATTTCTAAAGATTTCTATAGTAATCTAGTACTAAATATGGCCTATGTTACTCAGTGATAGTGTGGCTTTCTAATAAAAAAAGAATTATTAAAATCTCTAAAGTACTTTTTGAGTTTATTCGTTACATACAAAAAAACTCTTCGCTCCTGTAACTGCGCCATCAGAGAAAAACTTTACTGTTCGATTCCTCGAACATATATTTCGCTTATAAATCACGGGCGATCTAACAGAGGCGTAAGATAAGGCTTTAATTACGCATCTTCGCTATTAATCCGAATATCTTTGATTTCATCGGACGCGTGCGTTACGCACTATTCCCGCGCGCAGTTACATTGTCTAACGTAATTTTAATTAGAAATCTATTGTGGTCAGGAATCTCATTAACCACAAAATGGGAGTCGAGTGACAATATTCTTTCAAATCTTCACATTTGAAAAACCTACTAGTAACTACAAAATTTGGCTGTACGATTCTATTCCCTTTGCGACAAAACCTGCAAAAAAAGTAAATAAAAATGGATTCCATCAGTTTGCACGGACCGAACGTGTTTGAGAGATGGTTGTTGTTTGTTATTACTGGTTAATTACGCGAGGCAAGAAGTACAGCGACAGTGAACGCTGACATTAGAAACAACTGCAGACGACTACCGCTGCTTGTAGCCGAGACACGATCGAGCCAATGCTAACAAAATGTGCCAGAAATCTAGTCTGCAGTTATGGCGGTAACTAGAGGCTTAAATCATTAAATGCTAACGATGTCGAAAATAACGTGAAAGTAATCAGAATTATCGATGTGATAGTGCGGTTTATTCTATGAACTGTCAAATTGTTGTGTTCTGACGTATCAATTTCAAAAAGGCGGTTTTGTCTCACGATAAGCTCGAAATTCTGTGACATGATTCATCCAAACTATGTCAATACAAAAATCAATGAAACTATCCATGGAGAACAGTGTCGAAAGCCATCAATGACTCACTGTCATATGATGATCAGTCATGTTCAATTGGGAGCATCTCAAATCACGTCTTACGTAAGCGCAATGACAAATCTTTACAGCCACCTACGGGCCAATCAACATTGCGGCCACTTGACGGATTGGAACACAAGGATGATTCGAATTATCCTTCTTACATTATGAAGGATAGAATTCGAGAGAGTTCGTCGGGTTATGTTACGTTGTTCTAAATTCAAACGAAGAACAACGGATTGAGAATAGTTTTAAAATTCGAATTAGATATTCAAACTTTTTAGAGCTCGCTGTCATTCTACGCATCGTTTGCGAGAATGGTCAGTGACTATCGGCAAAATTTCGTGACTCCAAGCTTCGAATGTTACTACATCAATACATAGTATAAAACAAAGTCGCTTTCGCTGTATGTCCGTATGTATGCTTAGATCTTTAAAACTACGCAACGGATTTTGACGCGGTTTTTTTTAATAGATAGAGTGATTCTTAAGGAAGGTTTGTATGTATAATAAATGCATAATATAGTAGAGAAACACTGATAAATTTAAAGGTTTCTAATGTGATGTCGTAAATAAGCACGTTTTTTTGCGCTTATATTGCAAACGCTGGCTGAACCCTACGAGATAGACCAAAATAATGTACTACAGTATTTTACAACTTACAAAAATCCACAAAAAAGTCCGCGATGGTATATGTCTATCTCTTAGGGATAACCCACCATAACCATTTTTTCACTGCACCCGTGCGAAGCCGGGGCGGGTCGCTAGTTGACTTATAAATACAGTTACTCTGAGTTTGTTTAGATAACGTATCTGCTCGTAAACTAGGCAGAACGTGAAATAAATGCACACTAAAATAATGGACGATTTACCGAATAATTCTTATTAGCTATATACAATTTGGAAAGCTGAGCCAGTAAGAGCGTTGTCTACATTCTTGATCATAATTTCAGCTTTAATAAGGGGACCATTCAATTAATTGTCTAAAAATGACTGTTCTTAGACGAGTGTGTGAACCGGGGGAAATAATTTGGAATATTTATAAATATAAATGATAATAGCAGGCTCACCGAAAATATTTAGGAAATCTCTTTATAATTGCATTTATAATAGCTCTGTTTACCGAATCGCCATTTTTAATGTGAGAAACGTTCACAATAATATAAGAAAGTGGGTAACTAAATTCTTTAGTAAACATGTTGTAATGGAGCGAGCACTGCTTCTCAGGTGAAACAGTTTTTCTAAATAGTTTGAATACGCATAACGATTTTGTTGTGAAAGTTATGAAGTGTACCTACATGTGACTTTATTGTGAATTGTCACAATCGTGGCACTTTCTTTAGAGATGAATCATTTTGTGATAAATAAGTTTTCAGTGGGCTTCGTTTAAAGCGTCTGTAGTTTACTTCACACCGTTTGTATTGAAAAGCGTCTGTAGCTAACTTCACACGAATTTTTAAAATTTTTGACATTTTATATGTACTTGAGACTATATATGATCTTGAATCATATGCCGCTCGTAATTGCGGCGGTTTTCGTAATGTCTCGTGAGATAACACCAAATTGCCAAAACAAGTACCAAAATGTACAACTTGTGACAAAAGATGTAGTCATGGTACCAAGTAATTTCTATGCTTATTCCATACATACTGCACACAAAAACACAGTAATGTAGGTAAAAATTAACAATAATAAACCTATGTAACTATACAAAAAGTAGTCTTCCCCTTTTTCTCGCTCTGTTCCCAATTTTATTTGGGGTCGGTGCAGCATGTCTTCCTCTCCCACTCTCCACTATCTCCAGCTATTTCGCACTCACTCACATTAATATATTGTAACTCATACATCCCATTTTCCTTCGTTGTTCCTCTCCCTGCACGCCCATCCACTTTTATGCCCATACGTAAATAACATTCATAGCTAATAATATATAAAATATCCACCTGTTTTGACAAGAGATACACAAGGTAAGAATGATAGGACGAATCGGTGCAGGTCGACCTAGGCAGACATATCTCGATCAAATCGAAGATGTCCCAAAGAAAGGCCGGGTCAAGAGTACTCGCAACCGACGAGCATGCATGAAGACGCTCATGAAAGTGGAGGCAGCAAGAGAAGTGTGCCAGGATCGTAGCAAGTGGAGAAAGGTGGTCTCTGCTTACCCTATTGGGAACAAGGCGTGACATATATGTATGTATGTTTTGACACATTCGTAGAACAAAACATATGAAATAAATAAATATATATATTTGTTCTATTTTTCTTATTATCCTATCTCATTATTTAGAATGTGTCTCGCGTCTGTGTTAACCCGGCGTGAATGAGGTGAGAAATTGTTACACCAGCTATGAGGTGGGTATGATATACCCAAAATTTTGATGTAAAATTTTTGATACTATGATTGTGTAATTAGAATTAATGCTTAAGATATATTAATAATAGTAACTATTCAACAAGATGAGTAATTAAAACATCAACATTAAGTTAAGCAGCATTATTTTTTATTGAAATAACACAATATCTAAATTATTTTCGAAAAATACAAATTCAGGCAATTAATTTCTTTTGCCATAAAAATCTAACAAAATTCCAACTTTGGTAAATCAATATAACAATAGTGTCTTCTAATTATTATAAATAAAAAAGGAACTGAAAAGTCTTGTGAGATCATGTAATAGAGCATCAAAATTACACCTACAAATCAACACAATTCCATACCCCAGCCGCGGGTACGCATGTGTATTTGCCGTCGCCGCCGGCGCAACACTAAACTCGATACTGTACCTCACCCCTTGCATCTTTACCTCCAGCTACTGAAACACCAGGACTTGCATGGCAACAGTAACATTAAAATATCTGCGTTTAGAAACTTTTCGGGTATGACATACCCAACCTCACTCACGCCGGGTTAAAATGATGTTATTTTTTCCTTTATATAACAATAAATCCCTACTAATATTGTAAAGACGAAAGTTTGCAAGTATGTTTGTTATTCTTTTACGTAAAAACTACTTAATGAATTTTGATTAAACTTTACAATAATATAGCTTATACATCAGAATAACATATACGTTGCAATTTATAAAGATATTGTGTGAATTGTTCAATATAAATACAGCAGATGAAGTCGCGCGCACCAGCTAGTTAGCAATAATATTCATGTTTTCATCATGACTGAAATTTTCGTCCTTTCCAATATTGCTGTGTGCCACAGGGTCCATTAAGATCCTAATTTATTTACAGGATAATATATTGTATCTTTTTTTTTTTTTTTCCCTGAGGAAAATGCATTAAATTGCATACCCCGGCTGTGGCGAGCCGGCGGTTATGTGGGGCTCTCCTCCCCAGAAGGGGGAGGCCTACCCATTAAAAACCTCAGGGATGGCCATCCTCAGGCATGTAGGGAGCCCCCGGGAACACCAAGCCACCTCCGGGAACCCCCAGCCTCTGCTCCCCTGCCTAGAGGGGAGCCCTCCTCAGGGGAGGCTACACTACCTCCCCCGGTCTCCTCCACCGACGACGCCCCCCGGCCACGGGACCGCGGCAGCAGGGGGCCTTCGGGTGGTGGGCGGCGTACAGTCCACCAGCTAGCGCCAACCTGGGGTACCTCCCGACCCCCCAGTGTATATAGGGTTACCCGGGTGCAGGGGGCACCGCCCGGGTGGACTTTCTTATCCCCCATTCTCGTGGGATTCAATATGAATGACCGAACTAATAAAAAATATTTTGTATCTAGCATTAAACTATTGGGTATTGCGTACTGCTTAGCAGAGCTTGGATAACCCTTAAGTAATTTTTTAATACAAAACTGAGCCAGCGACCATAAAACAGTTACTTTTACGTAAATCGGATCCAAATCACGGAGCACATCTGTTACCGCGGATCTAATCAGAAACCATGCGGCTGCACCCATTAATTTCGAGATAGTTACCTCTGATTTGGGTAAAAGCGTATTACTTACATCAGAAGTAGCCCGGCCGTCACAATTTAAAACGCGCGTCCGATTTTTTATAAATAAATCCGACAATTAAATCGCGTTAGTTAAAATGTACTTACGGAACAAAGAACTAAAGTGTTATCTATCGGAGTCATCTTTGATGATTCGGTTTGTTTGGGCAATATATTAAGTTGGGATGCCCGATTATTCTCACGAGGTAATTATAATAGCGGTAATTGTGGCCAATAACGCTGGCGTTCTTGCCGCTCACTTCGCTTGGAGTAGAATTTGTTAATCTGGGCACTCGTATTCTTCGATGTTGATTATTTTAATGTGCAGTAATGTGTTTATGTTGAGAAATGCTCCGTTAGTATTGGCAACGTAATGTAGATTTATTAATCATATTCGGAATGTTGGCTGCGGTCAAGCCATTGTGACTCCACCGAGATTGCTATCGATTCCGATAGTTATCTGACGTATAGTGTAGCTACCGTAAGTTTACATTAGTTTAAAACCACAGTTGACAGCGTAAAAAATTGTATGAAAACGATGTATAGCGCCCCCTACCGGAGCGTAGTTGTTCTCGTTGTATAGCGCCATCTCGCTTGCACTGCGTTTTTTTTTCTGTTTTAAACGATTATACGTATCCGTCTACAACGCTATGTAACTCTTAAGCTCTTTGTGTCCTTAAATTGTATATTTATTTGACGCTAATAAGGGCCTTTAAAGGTGTATGTCAAATAAATATTGTTTTGATTTCGTTTTTTGAAGTATATATTTTAACATCACTTCTACAGCTAGACCACAACAATTCATAATATCACATGACATCTACGCCAGTAGGTTGACTATTGCAAGTTTAATAAAAGCTATTCTTATTTGCACGTTGCACCCTAATAAATTTAAATAAGTTTTCAAACATTAAAGTTATTGCCGGCTTTTAAATTTAGAACGTATTAAAATTCCAATAGGAACACGCTCGTGTTGTCATAAAACTATGAATGTCGCTGTCAATATGCCAAATGACTGTTGTCATTTGAATTTGGAATCATAGAGCCGGGAGCGTATCAAATAAGTTCCCATTCAAACGAATTCTTATCATTCATGTATATCAAATTTAAATTTGGAATTCAATCATACCGCGATAAATATTCCAATTGTGTAATCAGAAGAATAATTGAAAACAATTCGCCCCGAACTATTGGCCGTCAGGAAACTCCAGAATTTATTAAAGAAAACAATTGATTGATTAATTCCGATGGGGGGACAGTAATTAATACTGATTCTAAGATTGGTAGAAAATGTGAAAGCCAGAAACTTGTGTTTCATTATAGATACTAATTACTTACATACATATTAGTAGTTTTAATTTTCTTGTTCACGCAAATGAAAGTGGGTACGTTTTAATAACTAGTAATTGTATAATGTTAATTTTTATTTTCATAGTGTTATTTGTATATTAATTTTACTACAATGAAAAGCCCTTCCTTAGTTCTCAAATTATCCTCATACCAACTTCTATGATAATAAGTCTGATAGTTATTGCTTATTCATTACAAAGAGAAAAATCTTCCCTCATTTACATTATCAGTGTAGATGTGACAAGATGAGGTACTGACTGCCAGATTGGTTAGCCGCCTGCGATTGAAGTCTCGCATTGGTCTGTATTGTTCTAAACACCGCTATTGTCTCACACTAATCGAATTCGATTTGTTTGTGCCATTCCACGATTTTAATATTGTTGCGTTGTTCTGTGGGCGTTCGACGGTTTGACAGCTATTCAAATTCCAATTTTAAATTTGGTAGAATAATTCTAATTACAAATATAATTGTTTTCAAGCACATCATTCGAACAAAACAGAACAAATTGTGAACTATCGCGTCAAAAGTGTTTGTTGGGCATCGAGAATTGGTTTTTAAATAGTTTACTGGATCATTTTTTGTGAAAATCTTAAATAGAAATAAGAAAATTGGCTGCCGCTCACACAGTGGTGATTCATTCGCTGCGTCCGCTGATCGCTATCTGTTCACTGTAGGTAATGACAGCTGAATATCAATTATGTTTAGAACACTTTGTCAGCTTGCCCAACGATATTGGAAACATTTTGGAAAATCGGATGATACGGTTGCTATGAGATTAGTTGATTCTTTGTTGATGAAATGGTCAACTTTGCCAGTAGAAAGAATAATTTCACATTTTATTTCAATCTTGTCTGTAACGAAATTATACGCACAAGCACGTGACAAACTTTCCAGTTGACTTTGAAACTTGCGTCGTTTGTAAAAGCGGCGGTTTTCGTAGTGATGTAAAGTATTCTTTGTATCTATCTTCATTGCAAAGTTATTGACTTATTCTGAAAACTGATAGTAGTAAGAACAAAGGGACATTTATATTAATATGAAATGAAATTACTATATACTCATAACACAAAACGTTTACATGTCGCAATCAAAAGATTTTTATATGTTAATGTGCGTTTTATTTGGACACGTTACAAACGGAAGTTGTTCGTTCCAACTCGGGTGTATCAGATCGCGCGTCCACGATGCATTAATGGTCGTTCAGGCTTTCATAATTATCATAATTTTCGGTGGAACACGGTCTAACTAGTGTTATCTTATAAGGCGAGATCTTATTTGAACTTTCTTTTTTATACGCCACCGTTGTTTTACGGTATGCGTCTCGATTCCGCAAATATTTGGAAGAACAATATAGAGAAGTTATGTAGGTAAGCATTTTAAAACATGAAAATTAAAACATTAGAACAATAGAACATAAACATCTAACAATGGAATAATGAAACATGTAAGTTATTTATTGCGTTATGATCTTTTTTAGTTATCGTTCGTCTTTAATCAATTGTCAATTCTAGCGCGACTATTAAGACAGCTCTAGATTCTTAGAACAATTGAACATTTTTATTTATCACCGGTTTTGTTCTGAAACCGGAGAGCACCGAAAATAAAAAGCCGGACTACATACAGGTTTATTTACTGCGTTACGTCATAATTATCAATGCGTATTCGTCCGTATTCAACCCTTCGGCGGCCACGAAGAAAAATTAACGCGTCGCGCAAGGGTTCGGTCAGGCCGACCCCGCATTATACGGGGAGCGGTCACTAATTAATGGAAAAGGATTAAATTCGTACCGAATTGAAATAAAATAAATATGATAAAGGACGGGGTCTCCTTGGGACCGGGGTGGTTTTTTTGTCTGTGGACCACCAGTCAATACGGACTTTGTTTGTTCTATTTAGGGTTTAATTGATTTTCGTCTTGGCGCTAAATTATTATGCTAATGATTTTTGAATGCGTTGTTATATAGGTTTTGTAGGCAGATTTGACAAAAAGTACAGTCGCGGTACGAAAATGTGGGTCTGTTTTCAAATTAATTTCGTAAAAACTTTGTAGTTTTGAAACTAAATTACTAAGAGCTTACTATGATAATGTTACGCCGGTGGCTTAGTACAACTTCAAAAGTGATTTTCTGTGACTTAGAAACGTTTTCAGCAGGCTGAAACGTCGTTTCAGGCCGTTTCAGAAGTAGCTCTTTCACATACTAAAAAATCTAAATTACACCCAAGTTACAGTAGTTTTCAGGCGCCTGAAACATGTTTTCAGTACGTTTCAGGCTACCCTCTATCCAATGCCGCAATAACCTGAAAACCCGTTTTCAGGCGTTTTCAGGACCCCTTATGAGCCATTAAGCCTACTTCAGTAAAAGGACATAAATTTCAATAGGAGTGAAAGAGATAGCAATAGTAGAAAGAGACAGAGATAGTTAGAACATTCGAGAAGTATTAGAATGAGAAAACATCATTAGAAAGAGATAGACAAACACAGAATATTCGAGAAAGATAGTACGGGAATATTCGAGTATTGTGTATCGAGAATATTCGAGTATCGAGACAGTTATATTCGAAACGTCTCGAACGCGCGACGTATTGGACTACACATTCGAGTGTGTCCGCGAATGTTCTGGCAAGAGTGGCAAGTATCTTAGGGGACTATATAAGGCTGTGTCCGGCCGCCGGGAGGCATTATTGTTTTGCGATACAGTGCGAAAACATCTAAGTGATATTGGAGAACTAAGAAGCGACTTTCAGTGAAGTGATTAGTGACTGTTAGAGTACTGATTAATAAAAGTTCAGTGTTTTGGTAGACCGCCGTTTAATTTACTGACCCCAGCTCGTAACATTTGGTGTCAGAAGTGGGATCAGTATGCCGGTTCTACCAAAGGAAGACACGGAAGGAAGAATCCGGACAAGAAGCCAGCGACAACAGGAAGCCGACCAGAGACGCTTCGGAGCTACTCAGCCGCCAACTGACGAGGACCAGCAGTCAGTTATGGAAGCCACTCCCTCAACGTCGGCTGCCGCACCAGATTGGGCGGCTTTCATGGCGATGATGCAGGAGCAGGCCCGCCGTCAGGAGGAGCAAGCACGCCGTCTGGAAGAGCAGGCCCGCCGTCAGGAGGAGCAGGCCCGCCGTCAGGAGGAGCAGACTCGCCTTTTGATGGAACAACTACAGCTCGGCCAAGATGAACAAATGGTCCTGATCAAAGATCTCCAAGCGACTATCGGCAATAAGGTCAAAGTGATAGAAGATAAGGTTCTGCAACACGAGAACCGTCTCACCGAAGCTGAATCTGAGATTGCCGATGTCAAGAAGGCTTTGGGTAATCTGAAGGTCGGAGATGGGACAGCCACTATCGTCAGTGCCGCTCCTTCGGTGCGAGGATTCAAAGTGCCACCTTTTGATGGGAGTTCCTCGTGGTCAGCCTATAAAATACAGTTTGAGGCTGTAATGGAGGCAAATGGTGGACTAAAGCCCAGGCCATGACCGCACTCAAGCTAGGCCTCCGAGATCAAGCCTTGACAGTCCTCGAAGCTCTTGACAAGAAGGTGAGCTACGAGAACTATGGAAGCGCTTGAAGCAAGATACGGCGACGCACACCTTGAACATGTGTTTCGGGCCCAGCTAAAAGATCGGGTTCAGCGTGTTGGTGAAAACCTGCAACAATGGGCCCTAGAGGTAGAAAAACTGGTACGTAAAGCGTACCAGTCCGCACCGACGTTAATTGTGGGCAACCTTGTACAGGCTTTTGTCGACGGCATTCGGGACCTCGAAGTGAGAGCTGCTGTGAGACTCGGGCACCACGAAACCCTTAAAGACGCCCTGGCCCATGCTCTAGAAGTGGAAGCTGTGAGGCAAGACCATCGGTCTCACCGTGTCAGGGAGGTAGTTGCAACACCTGTGCGTGACCGCTTCAAGGGATACAGCCCTAGATGCTACACTTGTGGCGAAAAGGGACACCTCCGATCAAGTTGTCCTAAGCGTAGCTCAGGGATTGATAAAGATGGGCCTCAGGAGAACAGGGCAGCTAATAGCGCTGTCCAACAACAGCAGGGAAACGAGTAAACGCCAGGACTGCGGGGCGAGTGCTGGCTGGTGTTCGCAGAGCCCCAAGGATTTCGATCTCACAAGCCCACGATGGAACAGCCTGATCATCAATGGCGAGGTTAACGGAAGGCCATGTAAGCTGACAATCGATACCGGAGCTTCTCGCACGGTTGTCAGTTCTCAACTTACGAATCGGTTTCTGAGGGACTTCAGAAACAACAGCCTGGAGCGATTAAATTTAGTAACCGCCACCGGTCAGCACATACCCGTCCGAGGCGAACAGAAGGTGGAGTTGAAGTTGGGTAATCAAGTTTACCTGCACAACGTCATTGTGGCTGATATTGTCGATGACTGCATTCTCGGACTAGACTTTATGAGGAAGAATGGTTGTGAGATCGACGTCAAGCAAGGAATTATGAGTTGTGGACAAGAAGAATTGTGCATGGAAGGAGCCACACCGGGGAAAGTGTATAGCTTAAAGAAAACCGCTCTACCCCAAAATCAGAAACCATTGTGCCGGTTAGTCTCCCTTACAATTCTGGGAAGATACATCGATGTGTACTCATTGAAAGATTAGATCATGACCAGCCATGGAAGATGGCACGAACTCTGGTAAAAACCACTGGCTTTGCAGCAGTTCGTGTACTGAATCTTGACGATAAAGAACACGTGATCGAAAAGGGAATGTTACTTGGTACGAGTGAGGAGGTAGACTGGTTGCGTCGTTGTCAAGACACGACTCATACAAATGTCAACAAAAATGAAGGAATCAGCGTGTCAAAACTTTTGGAAGACTGTCGAGACGTTTTGTCTAAGGAACAGATAGACAAGGCTAAGAAGATGTTACTCAAGTACGCTGATGTTTTCTCTACTAACGACGAGGACATTGGGAAGACGAGTTTAGTTCAACACAGAATTAACACTGGGAACGAATTGCCTATCCGCCAGCGACCAAGAAGACTACCGATAGCACGGGAAAAGGAAGTGGAGACCATGATTGAAGGAATGGTGAAGGAAGGTGTTATAGAGCCTTCGTCCAGCCCATGGTCTTCACCCGTGGTGCTTGTAAGGAAAAAGGATGGCAGCATGCGTTTTTGTGTTGACTACCGCCGCCTGAACGACATCACAAAGAAGGACAGCTATCCATTACCCAGGATTGATGACACGCTGGATATGCTTACCGGAGTGAAGTGGTTCAGCACGTTAGATTTAAAAAGTGGCTACTGGCAAGTAGAAATTGACCCTAAGGACAAGGAGAAGACTGCATTTTCTACTGGAAAGGGACTATGGCAGTTCAAAGTGATGCCGTTCGGGCTGTGTAATGCGCCGGCGACTTTCGAAAGGCTGATGGAGCTGGTACTCAGCGGATTGATTGGAGAAGCCTGTCTGGTCTATTTGGATGACATCATCATCGTGGGCCGTACGTTTGAAGAACACCTTCAGAATCTAGAACGGGTGCTATCAAAAATTCGAAGCGCCAACCTAAAGTTAAGCCCTAAAAAGTGTTCCTTCTTCAAACGACAAGTAAGCTTCCTAGGATACGTGGTTTCGGAAGCGGGTGTCCAGACAGATCCGCAGAAGATCATCGCCGTAAAGGATTGGCCAGTTCCGAGAGACAAGACACAAGTAAGAGCATTTTTGGGTTTGTGTTCCTACTACCGGCGATTTGTGAAGAACTTTGCCGACATTGCCAAGCCTCTTCATAAACTCACGGAAGAAAAGAGAAGTTTTTGCTGGGATGAAAACTGTGACGTCGCATTTCAAGAACTGAAACGACATCTGTGTAACACACCTATTCTGGGGTATCCCGATAATGAAAATGAATTCATAGTGGATACAGACGCAAGTGATACTGGGCTAGGTGGTGTATTGTCGCAACGGAAAGGAGATCGCGAAGTTGTTATAGCATACTTCAGCAAATCTTTGTCCAAACCTGAGAGAAATTACTGTGTCACGAGAAGAGAATTACTGGCAGTGGTAAAAACATTGCAGCATTTCAACAAATATTTGCTGGTCGAAAATTCCATCTGCGTACTGACCATGCTGCATTGAAGTGGCTATTACAATTCAAGAATCCCGAAGGACAAGTTGCGAGATGGATCGAGTTACTTCAAGAATATGACTTCGTGATTGAACATCGCAGTGGAAGATCTCATGGTAATGCAGATGCTTTGTCAAGAAGACCTTGCTCTGAAGACTGCAAGCACTGCGTAAAACAAGAGACAAAAGCAGACCTACCTGTGAGAATGCTAAACACGGATCTTAGCAATGAATGGAAAGAAACCTTTCAGCACGCTCAGCAGTATGATGTAGACATCAAACCGATTCTCGAATGGATCAAAGCCGGTACTCCTAAACCTGCCTGGAGTGATATTGCGTCGATGAGTTCCATCACGAAGAGCTATTGGGCTCAATGGGACAGCCTGGTTATCCAAGATGAAGTCTTGTGCCGCAAATGGGAAAACGCACGAGGAGACCGTTGTCATCTACAAATGGTTGTACCCAAAGCCAAGATACCGGATGTTCTACAGCTGTACCATAACGGATGTTCGGGAGGTCATATGGGAGTGACGAGAACTCTGTTGAAAATAAGAGAACGATTTTACTGGATAAATTGCCGTGACGATGTTGAAGATTGGTGCCGCAAGTGTACTAGTTGTGCTGCAGTAAAGGGACCTCATACACGCAGCAGAGGTGCATTGAAACTGTATAACGTTGGTGCACCATGGGAAAGGATTGCCATAGACGTTGCGGGACCATTTCCGGAAAGTGAATGCGGAAACAAGTACTTCATGGTTGTGATGGATTATTTCACTAAGTGGCCGGAAGTCTTCGCTATTCCTAACCAAGAGGCTTCAACAGTTGCGGATAAATTAGTCCATGAAGTCTTCTGCCGTTTTGGAGTACCCTTGGAAATTCATAGTGATCAGGGAAGAAATTTTGAGTCTCAAATATTTCAAGAGATGTGTCGAGTTATGGGTACCCATAAAACGAGGACCACTTCTTACCGTCCGCAATCTGATGGAATGGTGGAACGATTTAACCAAACATTAGAGAGGTATCTTGCAAAAGTTGTGTCAAACAGGCAAAAGGATTGGGACAAGCACATCCAACCATTCCTGATGTCATATCGAAGCGCAGTCCATGAAAGTACTTCGGTGACACCAGCATTTGCAAACTTTGGTAGGGAACTACGGTTGCCTGCGGATCTACTTACTGGAATTCCACCTGATGCCCCGCGGAATATAACCGAGTACGCGAATGATTTGCGCAACAAGTTGAACGATGTACACGAGCAAGTCAGACAATCAAGCCAACAGATGTCTGAGAAGATGAAAACCCGCTACGACCGAAATGTAAACAACAAGGGCTTTGAAGAGGGTTCGTTGGTGTGGCTACATAATCCAGTCCGCAGTAAAGGGAAATCTCCGAAGCTTCAAGCCAAATGGGAAGGACCCTATCGAGTTTTGAAGAGGATCAACGACGTCACGTACCGGATACAGCGAAATGCACGTAGTCCCTGTAAGATTGTTCACGTTGACCGACTGGCGAAATACCACGGAAATAATGATGCTCGGGACGAGCATGTCTTAGGAGGGGGTAGTGTTACGCCGGTGGCTTAGTACAACTTCAAAAGTGATTTTCTGTGACTTAGAAACGTTTTCAGCAGGCTGAAACGTCGTTTCAGGCCGTTTCAGAAGTAGCTCTTTCACATACTAAAAAATCTAAATTACACCCAAGTTACAGTAGTTTTCAGGCGCCTGAAACATGTTTTCAGTACGTTTCAGGCTACCCTCTATCCAATGCCGCAATAACCTGAAAACCCGTTTTCAGGCGTTTTCAGGACCCCTTATGAGCCATTAAGCCTACTTCAGTAAAAGGACATAAATTTCAATAGGAGTGAAAGAGATAGCAATAGTAGAAAGAGACAGAGATAGTTAGAACATTCGAGAAGTATTAGAATGAGAAAACATCATTAGAAAGAGATAGACAAACACAGAATATTCGAGAAAGATAGTACGGGAATATTCGAGTATTGTGTATCGAGAATATTCGAGTATCGAGACAGTTATATTCGAAACGTCTCGAACGCGCGACGTATTGGACTACACATTCGAGTGTGTCCGCGAATGTTCTGGCAAGAGTGGCAAGTATCTTAGGGGACTATATAAGGCTGTGTCCGGCCGCCGGGAGGCATTATTGTTTTGCGATACAGTGCGAAAACATCTAAGTGATATTGGAGAACTAAGAAGCGACTTTCAGTGAAGTGATTAGTGACTGTTAGAGTACTGATTAATAAAAGTTCAGTGTTTTGGTAGACCGCCGTTTAATTTACTGACCCCAGCTCGTAACAATAATATAATAATTCTTTAGCTGCGAAATTGCCTTTTATTTAGTTGACATAATCAATTTAAAATATTAATATTAAATAAATTGTGGTTGATATTTTAAGTGACAAAAATTTTGATCTTATCGCAAAAGTTTTGATTACAATAGAGAGATTTATTTTATTTAATTTGAAATAAAAGTCTTAAAAGTAACGACAATTTGCGTTATATAAGATTGTACTATTGTAATTTCTTGTCTTAAAATCACGTTACTAGTAAGTTTAATTCGATGTTTAAAAGACACATACCTAACGCTTTAAATTTTACATACATACATACACTCACGCCTTTTTCCCATGGGGGTAGGCAGAGATTACGTCTTTCCACTTGCTATCTCTCTCGCTTCATCTACTTTCATAACATTCCTCATACATGCTCGACGATTGCGGGTACTTCTGACCTGGCCTTTTTTGAGGACACTTTCGATTTGTTCGAAATATGTTCGCCTAGGTCTTCCTCGTATTTTAAATTAAGTATATTTAAATTTTGTAAATGGAATAGCAAAAGTTTTAAAAAAAAACCAAACGAAACGGCAACTTTTAAACGTTAACAAGTTAACTCATCAAGTCAATTGAACATGTCAATGAAACATTCTGTTAAGTTTAAATCGAAATGTTGACAAGACTGATATTAGCGTCCTGCAAATGTCGAGTTCAAGGCGACATTTTTTCTACCGCGACTGTACCCAATTAAAAGAACACTTCGTTGCTTGTACAGTGACAGAAAATATTGATATGGTCATAACATATAGTTAAAAAGTATTTAGGAAAAAAAGAAACGTGAAGAAAAAAGATTCGTTACATCATAAGCCCCCTTATTTGATGATAAGTCATGATGAAGATAGTTTCGTTTCCTTAACAATTATGGATTTTCCGATTTAGATATCGAAACCTTCAAAAAAAAGAGCATATTCCCTTTTAAAAGGCCGGCAACGCATCTGTGACTCCTCTGGTGTTGCGGGTGTCCATGGGCAACGGTTATCGCTTACCATCAGGTGATCCGTCTGCTCGTTTGCTGCCCTATCCTATAAAAAAAAATCCTCATTGAGGTACCAACAATTTCACCTGAAACTTTGCCACGACAACTTAACTTAAGCACGACAATATAGCTAGGGTAGTAGAGCTTAAAAGCTCTACCACAAGTATTTATAAAAAATAAATTAACATATTATATGTCTATCAATGCTCTTGTATTAAATTTTTGTCCGAGTATAAATTAAAAGCATTAGCTGAAAATCGGTTTTGCGGCTTACGGGATCCTGTTACGGTCTGGTGAGCTTTGCGCATTATTTAGAACTGACAGAACAGGACGAAAAATTCATAAGCAGGTCTTTTGGACCGGATGTTTGAGTGCTAATGTTGAAAAGGATAATTCTTATTTCCTCAACAGATTCGATAAACATCTGTATATACTGAAAAAATAATTATGTAGCTTCATTATCATTGCAACAATTTTGGTGATCGGTCCAGTAGTTATCGAGATAATTCGTTAGAAAATAAAGATACAAATATATTTTTTTTATGGCAGTGTAGACATGGCAATTGTTATGTGTCCTTGCTGTCAATATGTAATAACCTTTTTATTACTACTGACAATTCATAATACCTTTTTTTTTCTTTTTGCATTTTTTTTAGGGGGGGAAATGCGACCTTATGCGACATAATACCTACTTGTTGTTTATTCTTTTCGTATTTCTAGTTAATAAGTTATATTATTAATATCTTGTCTTATATAGTTAATAGCTACAAAAAAACTAGTGGTTCGTTTATAGGCAAATGTATAAATTTTTATAACAAGATTCCACATAGTGTAGCTGAATTGCTTTTTCATAAATTCAAGGTACATGTTAAAAAAACGCTAATGAGCGAGGGCTATTACAAAGTCAATGATTATTTAAATGATGCCAATGCTTGGTGTTGATTCGAAGACATTACATTCTAAAGTGTAAATATTTGTTTTCCCGTATAAATAAAATAAAAACACATATGTACGTGGCATGGTAATGATATAATTTATTGTAAATGTTGTTATTACTTTTGATGAAGCTGATAAGTTTCTTGCGTCCATTCTTCTTATCAGCTCAAAAATACGTCCTGAATGGGTGGTAGGAAAAAAAATTTGGACGATTCAAAAGAGCTTTTTATAAAGCCATATTTAAATAAAGTCAATTTTGATTTGATATATTACATGATTTATAGCAGTTATTTTATGTTGCATTTCGATAATATATAGCGCAAGTTTTAAATGGTATATGCACAAATTTTGTTGTTATTTTAATAATTATATAATTAATAATAAAAATCAAATCTTGAAAGTTAATAATAAAACAAAATATCGTTTCAGGATTTCTTTTTACTTTACTATCAATAAATTTATGAAAATTATTTTTCTTCCCTTTAAATGACGCTTTTATTTAGTTTAATGTCTAAAGTTTTATTTTTCACTACATAGTTTTTTTTAATTGATAAAGTGATTGAAGAGGAAGGTTTATATGTTTAATAACATCCATTAAATAGTGGAGAAATACTGTTATTTTTGAGGTTTCTAATGTGATGTCGTAAATAATTACATTTTTTCCGCTTACATTACAAACGCCGGGGCGGGTCGCTAGTTAAGGATAAAGAAAGTAAATAACGAGACGAACTAAATTAATATATTTGTTAAGTTTCCCCCTATGCACATTTAAACAACTACAAGTCCAATATGACAAAAATAACCATATAATTTCGTAACGTCAGAATTATTTGCGTTGGTAATGAATACTGGCACGTCCATTAGAATCCTTTCGATATTTTTCGTGCATTATTTTATTCGTCTACGTCTGTTTGGCGTCCCTGTCTGGTCTCAACCCTCCGTCTTGCCGTGCTCTGCGGGTTTGTTTGTATTGATTTGTCCATTGTTATAAAATTATGTTATTCATCTGTGAACGAGGGAAGGGTTGAATCAAATCGTCGGTTTTGATTTGAGCTTTTTTATCTCATTTTTAGAGTTGATTATTGTTATTTTTGTGTTATTAAACGTGTTCCAAGTAAATCGTGAACGTGCAAGTGTTCGAAAAACAAGGAAAATTAACAAGAAATCCGTGCAAATGATTAAAACGTCCCGGCGAAGGAAATTCGCAAATCAAATTACTATTTAGACGTTATTAAAAAAGGGAATGTTTGTCTATTCTCCCCGAGTCGATACACACTCAAGGTGGAGCTCTTAATCTTTCAATGTCAGTTTTAATTTACCGCCCGCATCGAATTACCTTCGGAGAGTTTTATTTTTGAAGATAGGAAAGCAAAGGAAACGCGTTTCGGCGTGCCCGAAGGAAAAAGCGACAGTGATCAATACGCGTGCTTATAGCGCCGCCATGTTGTTCCTAATTCGAAATTCGTTAATTCGAATTTGAGAATCGAAATGCGGAACGTTGTTTTCAAATATCGCCACGGCCTCATCAGGTAGAGCGGGCAGACAAACAAACCCGAGAATCCAATCGGAAACTAAATAATTCAATTTCGAATAATTCCGAACGAAACGCAAACTGTGATTGGCAAATTCAAACGGGACGATAGACAGGTATTAGGAGTGGAGCTAATCATTATTAGATATTGAATTTTCGTAACTTTGGACTCATCCGCTTTCTAATTTACTAATGAAGCCGAGTGGTTCTGCCATTAGCCGCCCCCTGGGTGGCGGGGGAAAGGGGTAAGAACCGGGAATTTTCGTCTTTTATACATGTAGAACGATAATCCGATTGGCGATACCGTTCCACATTTGGATCCGGCGCGCGACTGTGCTTCTCAATTTTGGTAATTGGTGTTTGTTCCGAGCAAGATTCTCATGTGCGGCTTACAATGGCGGCTTCTTTTGTGAATCTGCTTAAGTGACCGATTTGCGCGGGAATTTACGTTTTGGTACTTTTCATAACGATATCTGATCCCGTTCGATAACGTGTTTGGTATTTGTTTATCTATGATATTTTAAGACATTATTTTTAATGCTTTTCCTTTATTATTCATACAAAAGAAACAAACTTTTTTACATATTTCAATATATCAAATAATTTTGAAGGTGAGATTTTTTTTTAAACAAAATTAACAGTCAATAAAGTAGATTTATTTAGAGTAGAAATTGAATATTAAGTAGTGTGACAAATAAATAGTTTGTATAACTCTTAACTTAATAAAATTATAGAATTAAATATAAGAACGAGAAATAAGCTAATTTCATAGATAATGTCTATTATTATTTTGATTCGATAGCTATTGTATTGTCTTTGGTTTGCAAGAGCACTCAACATTTTTTTAGTTTTTAGCTTTCCTATATGATAAGGATCTTTAGTAAATAATAAATTACTCTTTAGTATTTCAACGTACATAGTATAATTTTCTTTTTTTTTGTTTTAAAAAAACTAGGACTTTTAACCTGTGTCGTGGGTGCAGTCACACATAGAAACACCCAGACTGGAACAGATTTTTGTAGGTCATACAAAATATCTGCCCCGTACGGGAATTGAACCCGCGACCCGTTGCGGAGAAGCCGATAACTCGACCTGGACAAGTCTCCTCCAAGGATCTATCAACGATCGCCTTCCCGCAATCTACACCGAACCGTCTGCCCATCTTATGGGAGGCTGCCATTCGAGGACCTATCCTTGAGTAATGTGCCCGGCACTTTAGGAGACAAATTCTCCGGGCCATGATTTAGTACAAAACTTTATAGAAGCAATAGACTATACAATACATGCAACAATATTTTTTTTGTGCCTAAGATCTAAGAACCATATAGACAAATTGTGAAGGTGCAATAATATTGTACTGTTAATAGCCTAACTAACTAATTTAAGCTAGATTAACATACATACGTTAGTAAAAACCTGTGCTACAACACATGTTGGGCGGGCGGAGTGCAGTAATAAGCTAATATTGAGTTAGTGGGGCCGCACTCAATAGAGAGAGTTCACACCTGCACCGATCAGATATCTGCAGAATGGTCAGGTTTGAGCACTTGCATATTGTGCCTAATAATTTATTGTGCCTAAAAATTGATCTATGAATCGGCCGTTCTTGCCGTGTACATTTGTCTGGCGCTAATACAGTGAAGACAAGCATCGTAATGCAATCTGCATACACCAGCGAATAAATTTAAGGCCTAATCGCTCTAACATATTTAAGGTAGACTCTTGCTTTATGTTATGTATATGAGCTGTGATAAATCGCAACAATTGAAGAATTTATACAAATGCTAGTAACGAAAGCTTGTAAACGAACTGCTCCCTGATTCTGGATATATATGTGAACTTTGCTTCTGTCAAATTTGATTGATATATTGAGATTCAATGTCCGAATTATCATCATAAAGCAACTTTGACAAAGATGTCAAGTACATTGTTCAACTTTTTCTACGTTAAACCAACGATGACTTTATTTGATTTTTTATTATTCCCTCAGGAGAAGAGAGGCTCAACCCAAGCCTTCGTCCTAATGACCTCTTGGTTTGTACTGATAGCGACCACTCAGAAAAAGCGTTCACTATTAATTTTTATAATAATCTTGAAAATTATTCAATAATAATGCATTTTCTGTAAGATTTTCATATTCTACTTATTTTAGTCCGGTAAAATATGAAAAAGTAAAAAAAACAATTTTCGTTAATATTGTCTCTGATCTGTGTGTTGTTACTTACTCTGTGGGCCGCAGTTAAAGTTAAGCAATCGGCAATAGATGTGCGATCGCGGTGTTCGCTTGTTACGAGTTACTCGGAGTTGGACTGTTTTATTGGTTTGTTCGGAGTTGCCTCTGCCAGTGATTTTAGCATTTGGCAAACATGAGATGTCGATTGTGTTGTTCGAAGTTTTGATTATCAGAGCCGTTTCTGTTTTGCGGTCGTGTGGCGGATTTGGTGTGTAAATTTTTTTATTGTTGTTTGTTTAATGGTTTATTGTTTTAGCGAACGGGAACTCTTTACTCTATGGTACTACGGAGGAATAACTGTTCTTTTTTAATTTACGATGGAGATTGTTAAAAGCTAAAGGAGATGGTTACGTGCGGATTAGTCAGGTCTATTTATTTATTTATTAGGATGCATGCGTTAATACATGAGATTTACTATTACAATATTGACATTAGTCTGATGTATACGTCTTTGTCGGTGATACAACATTGTCAAGTAACATAACAGAAAACTTAAATAACCAAGCACAAAGAATATATTCAAAAAGATAGACACATCGTTCAAAATTTAATATATCCCAGCTAATTTGTGTTTTAATCACCTACCGTGAGAGCACATCAAAAATTGAACAAGCGATATTAAATCGAGTGTAATCCGAGGGCGGTAATATGACACTTATTGCGAGCAAACGACGATGTAGCGATTGTGGATCGCACCGCTCACTTTATTGGCGTTGCTTTTATCTTTGAACGAAACAACGGATCATAGATCAATCTGGTGTAGATCGGTCAATCAATATAGCCCTAATTCCGTGTGCATTATCGTATTGGATCGATCGCACTGTTCTCTTTATCAGTGGAGTTTGAATAAAACAATGGATCATAGATCAATCAATTGTAGATATGTCAATCAATACTTATTGCGAGTGAATTATTGTGTTGAGTCGATCGTACCGTTCAATTCAATTCTTTTTTCGAAACAACGGGTCTTAACTAGTTGCAGATAGTTACGGTGGTTGATAATGTGAGGATGTGATAGTGACATTTACTGTAGGAGTAATCATGGGGCCACACTGTGGCGAGAATGATTGGTGTATTATCACGAAAAGTTTTTACGTGAACCACAAGCAAGTTAGTAGAGATGATTTCTTAAATGAGACGTAAGTAAATGCTTATGGTCCTACCTGAAAACTAGCGCTTTTGTTGCGTATAGCAGTAATAGCATTAGCTGACGTAGGGGCCTTTTTGGCCAAACTTCGATGTTTTTTATTTTATTTTTTTTCTTTCTTTTATTATATCATAAGCGACATACTGTACAAGAATGACCAAATAAATATCTCTTTCTTTCTTTCTTAGGATCTTGCGAAAATTTGTCACTACCCACCTCACCATATCGAATCATCAGCACCTGAAGTCGAAATAGTAATCTTTGACGTGAAAGGGGAAGGTTATTGCGAGTTACCGACGCTTTTATCTCCCGTGACGCACAGTCAGACGGCGACACTTCGGGGCGCATTAGTTGGGATTGACATCTGTCGCAATGCCTCATGACGTATTAAATTTGTGAACACGTCATAAATTCCATACTTCGGAGAAATAGATTAGGCGACATCAAAGAACGAATTACAAAATCAAATATCGCAGACGTATGTTGGAGTATTGTCATTGTAATTATATTGTCTTTTTACTCTCATCACATATGCGTGGGGAACAAATAAAAATTGTTTCTTTCATTTAAAAAGAAACGATGGAATGTCTTCAAAGTAATGTATATAAAGAAGGCACATATGTTATTGAAAAACCGATGGAAATTACATTTATTTTAACCCTTTATAAAGTTCAGTTTGATTCATACAAGAGTAATGAATGAACGAGTTAGATACTCGATGTTTACGCGCTGTCAATCCCACTCGATCGTTAATTAGTATCGTGAGAGGTGATGGTCGATAGACAGTCAATTGATCCGATTCATCGATGTCGACGCCCGTCAATGACTGACCGATTGAACGATCGAGTGGCGTGCAAGTTGGACGGATGCCATCTTTGTTCGGCTATGTTTACGTCGTGTTTTGTTTTTATGGCTACCGCAAAGTGAAGTGTTTATAAACGATACATTATTAGCTTTGTTCCAATGAAGATTTTCGCTTCATTAAATAGTTTTTCATTCGTAGCTTTGTCCGTAAATCGAACTACCGCAAAGGAAAGACATGTTTTTGAAATAGAAAAAAAATATATCTGTACTAATATTATAAAGAAGTAAAGTTTGTGTGTTTGTATATTTATTAAATTGTAATGGGTAATATGGCAGAATAGTACTATTACGTTCCGCTAATGGCGCTGTACAAAGTTTTCATACAAAAAATACGCTGTCGATATCGTTTGCAAGCGAATGTACATTCATGGTACCTGAACTGAAATTATATATTTTACTTCTAGTTTATACAGTTCATTCAATCCTTATTTGCCGATTGCTTTGAAATTTTGTAAACGTAAAGATAAAAGTCCGGATTAAATAATAGGGTACTTTTCATCCCGAAAAAATCGACAGATCCCACGGGATGCGCAATAAAGGCTTCGCTCAAAAACTACTGCACAGATTTTCATGCGGTTTTCATCAATAGATAGAGTGATTCTTGAGCAAGGTTTTGCGGTATTTTTTATCTCGGAAAAACGGGCGCGATAAAACTTTCGCGCCATAAACCGACTTCCGCGCATATGTAGTCGTGGGCAAAAGATATGACCCTTAACCCTCTATAGACCCAATCCCGAACTCCACGCGGGTGAAGCCGCGGGCAGAAAGCTAGTAAATAATAAAGCTGGATCATAACAATATTACGTAGAGGCAGAGAAAATTGTCGAGGATCTTCCCAATTCCGCAAAGTCGAAGTCAGCATATCAAAGGGGACTCGATGGGCCCCACCTGAAGAAATAATTAAAAGGCCAACTGAAAACTGAAACTTCGATGCCTATTTGTAGCTCATCGAGTTGGGAACTTTCTGCGCTCCCAACTTTGTCCCCCGAATATTTGCGATCGACTTTTCCTCCGCTAATGCTTAATTACTGATGATTGGCAATCTTTAAGCTGCTAATTAACACTCGAACGGTTTTTGGTTGGATTGTGTTCAATGCCGTCGTTAATTTTGTAGCTTTGATGTATTTTTGTATATTAATATTATGATTGATTTTCGAGAATATTTAAATATTTCGTTACATCATGCTAATTATTTTAAGTTAGTTTAAACGAAAAAAGATAAATTTAACTTAGTACAATGCAATGCAAAATCAATTGATAAGTTTCCACGTGATTCTTTATTTGAATCTTAAAAGAACAGAACATCTCATTCAAATTGATCCGTCTTATTCGATTTTCAAAATACGAACACTCAAACCTGTCACGAATCTAAATCAAGAGATTTTCAACGATTTCAGCCATTGATCAGTTTGAAATTCAACTTACAATCAAAAGACTCACGGATCAGATACTACAGAGTGAGTTAATTAAACACACGAGCGCTTCAAAAGGGAAGGCATGTCATCGATTCGCACCTCATTTAGTCGCGATTCGATTCTAATTGGGATCGGATTCTTGACACGAATAGGCTGAAGATTTCTATCTATTTCGATGTACTCAGCTGTGGTAATTTAGAGCTCGCGACTTCCTATATAACTGTTACAAATGACATTTATTATATCTCCGATTTCACAATTATAGAAAAATCTATTGTGTTATTATGTCAAGTACAAGATAAATCAGGTAAGGTCACTGAGTCGTTTCAAATTAACAATCAAAGTTTTAAAATCAATAATAGTTTATTTACATCGGAAAAAAAATCTAATGTTTAACGAAAGTTTGAGGAAACGAGCTGTTAAAATGGAATTTCTGTAAAACCCCCCCAAAATCAATTAGTGTGAAGTGTAACTGAATCAATATATATTAATACAATTATTGTTTTGTTTACGGGAGAGCAAGGGTCGATTCTATCGGATTAGCGTCCAACTTCGGGATTTTAACGGAATACAATTAATTGAGATTAGATAATAGCGATGTGCTCCGAAACTTGGGGATCTCAGAGATGTTTTAACGGTTAACTCCGGGAACTTTACACTCTGAAGGTGGAGTGGAGTAGCCGTACGCTGCTCGATTTGTCGTCTCTGCGCTTTCAATTACTCCCGCCCGACTTCGAACGGTTGTCTGACAGCTGTCAATTCGGGATTCAAAAATAGAATTTCGATTTTGAACTGTTATAGATGGAGTGAGTTTAAAATTGGTATTCTCAGATATTATATTTGAATTTCGAACTTATGTATCCAAGTTTGAGTAACAGGTTCTACGTACTGTCAATTTTCTACCTAACGATAACTTCTTTAGGTGAGTGGTTTTTAGATCGGTTTCAAGATGTTGCCATCTCTAAGGTAACGGGTTTTCTCGGTTTGCTTTTTGCTGCCAGAAAATCTATGGAAATAGTCTATGGAATTTTATTAACACTATTTTTAATCTATGTAATGTGATTTGCAAACGTAACGCCATCTAAGTAAAGGTTTGGGAAACTCGTCAATCTGTCATGCATCGTCAGGTTAAGCAGGTTGCCTCACGATTTATACATTTTTATAACAAGACTCCACATAGTATAGCTGAATTGCCTTTTTATAAATTCAAGGTATATTTGAGCAAAATATAGAGGTTTCCTGTTCCCTAACTCGTGTCATATTCTTCACGATAACTTCAGAAACCGTAAGTATCCGTAGCTTATTTTTATAAATGTTATTTATGAATATTCAGGCTACAAAACGACATCAAATATAAAGTATCGGGCGACATATGTAACTATTAAAAGTCTCGATGAAGTTAGAAAACCATACTTTTTCCCATCACTTAATGTTAAGATTTTTTATAGAAATATAATTACAAAACCTCCAACATTATATATGTTTTAAAATCTACATATAATGGGTTTTTTAGAAATGTATAAAACTTTATATCTATTCCTGAAAATTTTTGCAAGAAATCATTGTTAAAATATTAAAGCAAACAGACCTGAAATATACATTTTTTAGAATTGACATAATTGTCGTATTAAAAAAATATATTCTAAGCGTTATTCAAGCCAAATTACTAAATTATAGTAAAGTTCCACTCTTATACTATTAAAAAAAATTGTGCATCTGTTACAATATTATAAAAACGATTTTTGATATGCCGTTGTTCTACCATTTTCCATAGTGCCACGTCTCAATTAATATTTTTTCAATAAAAACAAGTTTAATAAACAATAGATATTTTACAATAAATCTCTAATTTATTAAGTACTCAAAATCAAAATAAAAATAATCTTTATTCAACATAGACCTTTACATGCACTTATTGACGTCAAAACGAACAAGGAAAAAAATTGACTCTACACCATCGCGGACTTTTTTGTTGATCTTTTTAAGGTGGACAATACTGTAGTACATTATTTTGGTCTTTCTCGTAGAGTTCAGCCAGCGTTTTTGCAATATAAGCGCAAAAAACTTATTTATGACATCACATTAGAAACCTCTAAATTTATCAGTATTTCTCTACTATATTATGCATGTATTATACATATAAACCTTCCTTAAGGATCACTCTATTAAAAAAAAAATCGCATCAAAATCCGTTGCGTAGTCTTAAAGATCTAAGCATACAAAGGTACAGACGGCGGATAGCGATTTTGTTTTATTAATGTAGTGATTTAACTAGACACAAAGCACATTTAAGGCGCATGGCTTAACTCTAGCTATGTAGTTTAAAACCTCGAGTTGTTTGTGGTTGACTGGGAACTGAAGTGAGATTCAGAGAAACAAAATCAAAAATTTATACTTAAAATTGGATTTTTACAATTATTCTTGCATGTCAAAGATGCAACGTCATTGGTACAAGTCTACTGGAAAGAACCAGCAAGAAACCAGCAAGGGATATTATTTTTACTCCCTCTTTATTTAGAGTCGACAATCAGAAGCTGGCCTCAGACAAATAGTCTGACTCCAACCTGTGGTACAGGGTAAGATGAAGAACTTCCCTGTCACATGTAGAAATATCTATATAAAAATCAAAAGGACTTATCTACCGTACGTAGGCCGTCATGTCCAGTCGCAAGAGTGACGCGATGTGAAAGGTCGGCCCTTAATCAATTTGGGTCCCCCAAAATCCTTCACGAAAAAGTTCTAACGAAGTTCGCCCCCCCCTAATCAGTTAATTACGCGATTGTATGTCACACTGCGTCGGCATATAGATGCTAATTGTGTGACACGACTTCTTCAATGGTTTGAGGCGGGGAGAAAATTTGGATACTGATTTTTTTCACAACTAGCTGATGCCAGAGATTCAATCATCGATCAATTATAGCCTATGTATGTGTTATTCTGATGTATAAACTATTTTATTGTAATGTTGCTTAAAAATTAATTAAGTAATTTTTATAAAAGGTTGGAATTTTGTCTATGATTAGCTATTTGTCAAAATTTAAATATAGTATTAATTATGAGTTATTAAAAAAATTATGTGGGCTGTCTTGATATTTACTTATTGGAAGAATGTTTTGATATTGTGATATTAGTTTTATTAGAAGATGAAGTGGGGTTTGGATTTTTATAATGTAACTATATATTTAATATGATTGAATTATATTGTGTAAGTGTAATGATGTAATTTACTTTCTAAAGAGTAAAAATTTACTCTGTCTTGTAGGGTAAATACCCTACAATGACTAAAAACTCTTTATCATAATAAAACAAGATAAAATTAAAAATAAAAAAAATATTTGCAAGTATCAAGTTAGTTGGTCCTGTTTTAATGACAGTTTGATAAAAATATTATTTTTATCGATGTCCTTATTATATGTAACATCTAGGATTGTCTGGAAGAATTCACTCTGAGAGATGACTCTAGGGAAAATATATTTTACTGCTGCTGATACCAAATTGTACGGGGATGGTTGGAGACCCAGGCAAGAACATACGATAATTTATATATATATATTGGAAATTCTGATATAATGCGGGCAAAGCTGAGGTCGGAAAGTTAGTATTATATTTGATTAATCACTTTTCTTACACCAATTAGCCTAGCCCAAAGTAAGCTAAGGCTTGTGCTATGGGATCTAGGGCAACGGATAGACATACGTATATTATACATATATAAATATTTTTGATAGAAATGTATCTTAACAACCATGACTAAGGTACGAATGCTTGCATTCATCACACCTATAGGGCCTCTGCCCCTATCGGGATTCGAACCCGGACCGGAGTGCTAACAACTCGACTACGACAGTCGTCACGGATATATCAAATCAAAATGTATTCTTCAAATAGGATTTTCACAATCATTTTTGCACGTCGAAAATGCTACGCCATTGGTTCATAAGTAGAGATCGGATAATCGAATGCATATTTACCTAAAGTTAATTTTTGTCTCACAAATTATGGAAGCGGCTTTTTAAAATACATTTTGTTAAATAAAAATCCCGGGAAAATACGGGACTGCAAATGTAACGTAGTGATATTGTTTGATAATTACTAAATTAGACGTGGTATTTATTTTAAAAAGACGAGACTCCGGTTCATTTATACAACTATGCATACGTATTACACGAAGTTTAGTTTCAGTTCCCCGTGCGATTTATGAATGTACGATTTATTACATGAAGATTGTTATACGAAAGTAGTGAGCTAGTTTGACTAAAACAATAATCAATTAAATAATTGAATAAAAAAAACAGAAATGGTGCCCGGGCGTAAGTATGGTCTAGTATCTCACTCTAAGTTAACTTCCGATTTAATGAGAGTGAGTGAGACGGCAGTTGTGAGCAAGCAAGACAGTTTCATACTTTGTCAAAAATTAAATTAGGTAAATAAATAAACATCCGGCTATCCAATTCCGCAATCCCGGGATTTTTATTTAACAAAACAATAAAAAGCCGTTTCCATACTTTGTCTTAAATTAACTTTAGGTAAATATGCATCCGATTATCCGATCTCTATTCATAAGTCTACAGTGGGAGACCTTGTACTGGAAAGAACTAGCAAGAAAACCAGCAAGGGCTATTTTTTATTCTCCCTTTTTTACAGAGTGGCCAATTAGAAGCTGGCCTCCGATAAATAGTCTGAACCCAACTTTCTTTACAAGTTTAAACAAATTCATATTATATTTACAACTAGCTACCCGTCCCGGCTTCGCATGAGTGCTATGCTGATACTATAAATACACGACAGAAATCTGCCATATAGATCTATATTACATCAATCGTGTATTTAAGGTATTTGATTGGATAAGTATTAATTATGTATTGGTTAATGTCGCTTTGAAAATTAGCCATTATTTGTCGTAAAAAGTAAATGACACAAAAATGTAATTATGGGATATCCATAAGAGATAGACATATACCATCGCGGAGTTTTCTGTAGATCTTTTCAATGTGTACAATACTTAGTACATTAATTTTATAAATCTTAAAGGGTTCAACCTGCGTTTGCAATGCACGCAATGTAAAGCAAAGTATTTACGACATCACATTAGAAACCTCAAAAATAACAGTATTTCTCTACTATTTAATGAATGTATATTATACATATAAACCTTCCTTAAGAATCACTCTATCTATTAAAAAAAACCGCATCAAAATCCGTTGCGTAGTTTTAAAGATCTAAGCATACATAGGGACAGACAGACGGCCGATAGCGACTTTGTTTTATACTATGGAAGAATGTAGTTAGTATTTATTGTACCCACAAATAATTTTATCTCACGATCGAGCCACCAGGACCAAGCGAATCCACTTTAGCGCGTGTCAGAGGCTAGGATTAGAAAATATCCCTAAAAGTTAATTAATATCTACCAACCTTTGAGAGGCGATGTTTTTTACGCGCTGAATGCGATCCAGACATCGCCAACCTTTTTGCCGACGCTACAAAGCGTATCGTCCGAGAGCCCGTACATAAAAACCCCTTTAACTTATGATGAATTAGCGATCTCCTACGTTTTATGTCTCCCGCGTTATCTCCCCCCCGACCCCGATCTCACCCTCCCCCTACGTACGTCAATATCAACGAATTAATATGGGTGGAAAAAGTAGAAAGTTTAAGCAAGCGTAACCGTGCGTTCTGATAATTACGTTACGGTAAAACATTAGTTTGAATAATTAGTACAAAAAGGAAGAGGAATATGACAAAATAATGTTTAATCCAGTTCAGATAGTGCTATCATGAGACTCAAGTAACTTCGCAGCGAAACCCGACTAATAACATTGTATTTCAAGGTCGCTGCCATAAAAAGTTATAAAACAATCGAGGCACGAAATAGTTTTCTCATTACACATATTCCAATCGTGCTAAAGTTTACTTTATGCTAATACACATAGACTTCAATATTAATGTTGTCTCATCGTTTCCACGAGCTTCCATTTCATCAGCACATACAGATAAGGATCTCACGAAAGATGCGTGTGTAATAAATTAGGAAACAAAATGTCTTGCGTCACCGACATTAATCAATAAGCGAGACGTTAATACTTCAGGGTAGTATTAATCTCGGGCGAAAAACAAAACGCCCCTCTGATTTCGACAAGTCACCCGAACTGTCGCCCGCCACATCAGAGGCAGTCTTTAAAAGCCCGTGTATTAGCTAATCCTTTTTCCTAAAAACTTGAACCCTTACACGGGCCGGGCTGATAAGGGAGATGTTTTGATATCCCCATCATTCTCTTATAAGTATACGGTGTAGCGCTCTATAGAAAAACATTGATGTAAAAACTGGCCCGAAAATTAAGGGGTGGGTGGAAATTTGGAAAAGGTTGGCAACCGCTGTCGAAGTGACCGCTGAGAAGGGTTCGCATTATGTGGATAACGTCGTTATGTGCTGATCAATTTTAATGCGTGTACAGTCAACGTGCCTGTGTACAGTCGGCGCATGAGGCGCCACTGGAATTCAACGGTTTTCAGGGCGTTATTTATTTGATTACTAGCTTTTGCCCGCGACTTCGTTCGCGTGGACTTCAGGTTCGTCCCGTCTAGTCTAGTAATAAGTAAGAAATACGGTAACTAAGCACTGCAGAGCCCTAATCATAGGCCTATAGGTAGCTACTGCAGTATGCTCCTATAAACTACATTTAACGATCTTTTTCTTTTTGTGGGTTATTCCTAAGAGATAAACATATACCATCACGGACTTTTTTGTAGACCTTTTTAAGTTGTACAATACTGTAGTAAATTGTTTTGATCTATCTTGTAGGATTCAGTCAGCGTTTGCAATGTAAGCGCAAAAAATGTGTTTCTTTTACGAGCTCACATTAGAAACCTCAAAAATTGTAGCCTATGTGTTATTCTGATGTATAAGCTATATTGCGGTAAAGTTTCATTCAAATCCCTTCAGTAGTTTTTACGTGAAAGAGTAACAAACATCCATACATCCATACTTACAAACTTTCGCCTTTATAATAGTAATAGGATCTATAACAAAAATGACGTGTTTTTATTTCAATGCTCTATTCTTTCCCTTTCATTGTAAGAATTCACTAAGAATCGGAGTTCTATCGTTGCGAAGAATCCAGACAATTTCATTAACTCGCGCCCTGTTATAGTGTTACACTGTTACACTGGCACTTGAAGAAGTGTGTTTATTACACCTTCATCCAACATTGCCGGAAGAAAATGCGCTCATTTATGTATATGTTTTTACGAGCTCCTATATAACTAGACTGTCTTAAATTTGGTAGTGTTATTTATTTATTTATTGAGATTTAACAAACAGTTTTTTTTTTATACTACAACGGTAGCAAAAAGGCTTACGGCCTGCCTGATGGTAAGCAGTCACCGTCGCCTATGGACGCTTGCAACACTAGGGGCATCACAAACGCTTTGCCGACCTTTTTAAAAACCTATTTACTCCCTTTTTGAAGAACCCCATACTGTAATCCCCCGGGAAAGCCTCAGCAGGAAGCTCGTTCCACAATCGGAGCGTGCGCGGAAGGAAATTACGTTGAAACCGCACTGTGCGTGACCATTTAGGCTCCAGCATGTGAGGATGAACACCCTGCCGATGGCGAGCGGTGCGATGGTAGAATGTGGCCGTGGGCATCATGTCGAACAATTCTTTGGAACACAACCCGTTGTATAAGCGATAGAAAACACACAAAGAGGCACAGTTTCTTCTCAGACTTAAGGGCTCAATACCGCTTGTGAGTATGGGATCGTCAACGATACGCTCAGCGCGTCATTGGACCGAATCAAAAGGATCAAGTTGGTATCGAGGTGCTCCCGCCCACAGGTGACAGCAGTATTCAATATATAAAGTATAATTTAGTTTACTATATCTTTGCATGCCAATACTGCCAACCAACAACGTTATCCGCAAATTAAAAAAACAAAAATAGTGCGCTACATTTCATAAAGCTAAAAGTTTAATTTCCCTTTTTTTCGAAATAATAAAAAAAGCCTATGTTCTGCCTCAGGGTCTAAAGATTGTCTATACCAAATAAGTTGGGATTGCTACGTAAGTCACAAGTTATGTCAGTTTAAAATATAGTTACAATTCACGCGACACAGCTTAAATAGAAAGCGGGTCTTAATCCATTATCTTTAATTAAGTTAGTTCCCCGATCAAAGATGCTCTTTTCATTTGTGGTTGTATCTTAAAGTTTCAGACGGGTTAGACAT
The DNA here is from genome assembly GCA_036419045.1 of Scirpophaga incertulas. Taxonomy (NCBI): domain Eukaryota; kingdom Metazoa; phylum Arthropoda; class Insecta; order Lepidoptera; family Crambidae; genus Scirpophaga; species Scirpophaga incertulas. Next base: position 3,196,736 of record CM071646.1, on the reverse strand, counting down.
CTGCAGCAGAACCCAATTAGGGGCGTCTTCGGCGCCGATGCGATTGGCTAATGTCGCTTAAAAATTCATTAAATGCCCCCAATTGATTCAACTATTAATGTTAGACGCCATTCGTGGATTCAGAGTAAATTCGCGTTTTGGAATGTATTGTTTGGGGATTTGACAATTGATAGCATATGGAAATTAGTTTTTAAAAATTTGAGGATCATATTAAATATTTTATAAATTTGAACTTTAAAAGCCATAGAAACTAATTATGTGTACTTTTTAGCCTTAAAGTTTTCGTTGCAATTGAATTAGGTTATTTCAAACTAAATAAAATCTCAAAAAATACCTGCTGTTTTTTCGTCAGAATGTTGCACATTACTAACTATCACTTTGTGATAACCAAATTCCTTTGCTTTTAAAACTATGTTATTATTAATTTAACCTTTATTGAGTGTGTGCAAAAATTTCATATAGTTTGCTTTCTTGTTTACTATTAACAACACAAATCGAACAAACGAACGACGAACAAACCCAGTTACGGTTCTTAAAAAAATCCACTCACCTCATGATAATAACTCCTAATTTTCATAATTTCAACATAACTCCTCAAAATTTTCTCAATGAACGGTTCGTCCATGAACGCGGCGTAACATTAGTTTCTTTTCAAAGTTCATGTGTGCACACTTAATCGACCTGCAATCAGAAATCGAGACGCTTAATCCCGAATTCCAATCAACAAACTCATATCACCCCACCACCAAAATTTATTAAAAAAAAACAACGCATTCACTAAACAAAACAACAAAAGTACGAATGAGGTGATGTGAGTTTGCCACACTAAATTACTGGCACATAATAGCGAGGTTTCAAAAAAAGAAGAGTTCGAAGATTTGAAAAAAGAATACAAATCACGGAAAAGTTTTCGCGCGTGCGCCGTAGCCCTGCTACGGCGGTGTGTGCTGACGTTTACGCAACAGAGGCGCGCGAGCAACTGGCGGGCCGCGGATTCGCAGCCTTCTCCTGCCTTATCTCATCTCATTAACATACACCAACCCGACAACTCTAGTTCCCATACTCACCACCTTAAAATCACCCAATTTGCATCTGAGAAAACGTATGCAAATATGCATGCATCTCGCCCCATTGTACCGAGACATTTAATATGGAATCGATCGGTAAAACAGGTTTAAATATGTGCGGCCATTGTCAACAGATAGGATTAGGGAGAGTTCAACCCTCGGTGATCTTAAGGTCCCAGATGTCAATGTTGCATTTCTTATTGATATTTAGGACATTGTCGATTGCTCGGAATACGGAAATGGTTTTTTTATAATACGACGCGGCGCGTTTATATCTGGGTTTGTTATCGCTACTGCTCTGTGCATTGTCGCGGGCATAATCGGTTGGATAAAAATGACATTTCGAGCGGGATTCTCTATTATGTTTGTGACAATAATGGCCGTGAAAGTGCGATTTGCATCCGCGAAGAGTTTAAAAAAACATATTAACATAACACAAAAAATTTCAATTGAATTTGTACATAGGTTACGAGTTATTTTGCTAAATTTTCATCGAAATATTGTTTTTGGATCAAAAACTGTTATTGGGTTGAACGTGCATCTGATCTATCGACCCCCTCGTGAGAAATGCTCTCAAGATATAAATACTATTTATTATTCGCATATTAAACAGCCGAAGACCGGCTTCGGAAATAATGTTAATAATGATTAAAAATACACATTTGCATACGCATATGCAAATCGATGGCGGTAGCATAAATCATAGAACAATCGAAGGGTTAGGATAAGCTCGGATCCGTGAATCGGACTGGTTTCTCTACAAGAAATATATTCCGATTAATGCCCTTTTGGAATATTATTTATTTTTTAATTTATTATCGACCTATTTTGAGGGTAGTTCGATAGATAATTAATTCGAAACTGGTTTGTGTGAGAATTTCTTGAAATTATCACTTAGTATATTATTACGTTGGAAATATTTATATATTATTATTATTAATATTTTTCATGGATCTATTACTAATGTGGCTTTTATAAATTAATAAATGAATGCAACAATTGTGCAAAACATTATGCAATGAATTGCTAAAATTATGTGATTGATTTGGTTATTTAAGTTTTTAATCTGTTACTTGAGAATATTTGGACACTTACAAATGTGAATGCATCAGGCTTTCGCCAATATTGTAATATTATTTATTAGATAAGATAGATAGATAAAATTTTAATAACGAAACATCTTCATCACACACAAATAAAAGAACACAAGGAGACTAAAATAACAACTAAAACAAAAAACCCAGTACAAACCAAGAGCTGTGTGTGCTGTAGAGGTGTAAAAAGGTCGTAGCTCAGTGATTGGAATTGCTCACAACAGGATGTGAGCAAAGCACTGGTATTCTGCTACAACCTAAGGGTTTTGTGTTTGTCAATAATGTTTCAAGATTTTGCATAAAATAAAACATAATTTATCTTTATAAATATAAATATGTATGTATGTGTATATAACTATATATACATATAAAATCAAACACAAGCCCATAAATAAAATACAAATTGAAATCATATATGTTGAAGTATAAGAAAAAAAATCGGGTGGGCTTTAATGTGAAACGTCTATGTTAGGGAATCGCTTTTAAAGTAAAAGATTGAAATAAAAAAAACAAGATTGACGGTGTTTTAAGTATTTTAATAAAAAACTCCATGTCACAACAGCGAGCTGACTATATAAGTGAAATATTCACACCACATTTTTGTTTCTAAGACAAATAGTTTTTTAATTATTAAGGTACGATGATATAGACCTTTTCGTTACGGTCCAGTTTTTAAACCTGGTGCCCGTATGTTTCGCCCCGATTTTAAAGACGTTTCACGTCAAAAAATATTCAAGTTGTGTGAATCGCATATAAACTATAATATTATAGTGTTATCAATTTATCATGATATCATGATGAAGATGATGATATCAGTGATCAATGTTGGTTGTCGTAATTTTAATTATATTTGAAGTGCACACTAGACAAGTATTTTTTTTTATAATAATGTTTGGTCCTCTGCGGACTCCATGGTCCGCACTCTTTTTTTTGTATCAGTAGTTTTATGTCCTTATTTAACTAGACAAATTTTTAGCCATTATCGTAACAAAATAAATAATTAACATTAGCGTACAGTTAATTTCAGTAATATATGACATCGAACGATCGCAGGAAGCCAATAGTTAGCTATATCCGGTGTGAGAAAAATTAGCGCGAATTCAGCGTGTGTCTGAATCATAGACAAGTTTAGATCTCGCGAAGGTCGTATTAATTGCTAATCATAGACACTACAGTTCTTATTGTGTCGATGAAGTAGACAAAAAGTATATGTGCAATGTGACAAATTTTAATAATAATAATAATATTCATGATGCAGGTAGAGATTAGACCTAGTTGGTACGGTTGGCCAAGAAAGTGGTCTACCACCCTAAGGTTGAAAATCATTCGCGCGCTATAAAGTAACAGAGTTGATTTTCCCGTGCAAAAATATTCTGACAAAATTGACAGATTAATAGCTGTCAGATTATTTGAGGTTTAAATGTCATCACTCTGCATAATCTTAAAAAGGTAATAAGTACAGGAGTTCAACCTTATCGCTATTTTACTCACATATGAAATTTTGTCAAAACTGGTAGACCACTTTCTTGGCCGACCGTACACTCCACGCACACTTTCATTAAATTTCGTTTAAATGGTCTCTACGCGTTGGATCTGTGTCCCCGCGCACGCCTTATAAAGGACCGTGTCTTAAAAAAACGCGTGATGTAAGCTACAATAATAATAAATCATTTTATTTGCCAGAATATGGCTATAAAGATCTTACAAATAATATATAATCAACACATTCTATTGAATATATCAGTGTGCAAAAAAAGTAAAGTACAATAACCTTTATAAAACAAAATAAGGAAGCACACTTTTTCGCGGTTAAAGCAATCATTCATCGCATATAGTATTATATATATATATATAACTAGGAGGTAGACTCTGTACCAGGGTCGTCTGCATGGGTACCTCCGTCTTACCTATTTCCGCCGCCAAACAGCAGGGTTCGCTTTGCTGTGTTCCGGCGTGAAGGGTAAGATAGGCAGTGAAATTACTGGGTACTGTGACTTTACATCTTATGTCACAAGTTGGCAACGTACACTGTGGTTCTTATGAGGTTTGCAGATTTGCTGCGCTCTCGTGGGAACCACATGTACTATAGGCGACTGTTACCACTTACCATCAGGTGGGCAGCCTGCTTGTTTGTCAACTTTAGCAATAAAAAAATAAATATTTAAATTAAATGTTAATAATGGTCATGGAAAACTAAGAATAAATTATAACGTCAATTAAGAACTAGAAATAATCAAATGTCATAAACGGATATTTTTTTATAATATAAGGCAAGTTTAAAATAGATATAAGCTTAAAAAATAAAAAGCTTGGACTTGCATACAAATAAGGAAGAAAAGTGACTCTATACCTAATACAGAGTTGGAAGAGCCTTCTCGAGAAGAACAGGCAAGAAACACGTAATATAATGAATTATTTCTTACACTTACATCGATGAGCCTAGCCCAAAGTAAGCTCTGTAAGGCTCGTGTTATGGGATCTACGGTAAGTCAGTTTGATTGCATCTAATTCAGTTTTTTCAATAAATAGACATTTGTTGCTTATTCTTATTATTAACTCGAGCTTATTCCACGCGAATTAATTTTGTACTCACAATAAAATATAATATCTTTCTTAAAATCTAACCGAGTTCAATAAAATCGCACACTGAATTATTATTAGTGTAATAAAAAACCAAATTGAATTAAACAATAACAATGGCCGCTAGGCGATCTCACAGAATCGTCGGCTTCGAAAGAATTTGGAAATGTTCTCTTGCGCCGTATACATATTTTAAATTAATTAATTAATTATCATTATTACAGTGTTGTAAATGCGATGTGAGCTTTGTTGCGTCCCGTTAAAGTTTATGTTGCCGGTTTGTGTTTTTATGTGAAAATATAATATATTGTTTCAGCCAATGAGCTGCTTGCGATCTTAGATTACCACAATTAGAATTCAGATCCGAAATAATTGTGAGCAGTAAACAATAATTTTACGTGCCCGAGTTCTTGGGCAGAGCGATGATGGATATGTGATTACGGATATTAGGGTTCCGCTGTTAAACTTTTATGTCGAATATTTCCGTTTTAATTACTAAAAACATTTTGGAGAATAGAATGTAACAAAAAAACGTATTCAATAAAACATTTTGAAAACTGATCATTATACATGTATATAATAGAATTAATTAGTGTTTTTTTTAAAGGAGTATTTAATTGGTTAATAAGCATTACAAACGTGGCTTACCTGATAATAAATCTAAATATATAAAAGAAGAAACTGACTGACTGACATATCAACGCACAGCCCAAACCGCTGGTCCTAGAGATTACAAATTTGGCACGTAGGTTCCTTATAAGGTGTAGGGGTGCACTAAGGAAGGATTTTTCAAAATTCATCCCTTAAGGGGGTGAAATGGGGTCCAAAGTTTGTATGGAGAAACAAGATTTGTTTGATTATTTTATTCGAAACTTCGCAGGAGTACTTCTAACAATAAATGAGTAAACACGTCTTTCAGGATTTTTGAAAATTCAACCCCTAAAAGGGGGAAATGGGGTGTCAAAGTCTGAAAATCGACAATGGGTATTGTTTCTATGGTTTATCGGGTCGCTGAGAAGCGTATCTAAATTGGTTCAGCCAAACATGAGATAATCGCGGACAAACATACATACTTACATACGTACATAAAACATACGGGTCACACTGAGAAGCCCCTTTATGTAGACGGTTGAAAAATACGATTAGTACGCGGGCGAAGCCGCGGGCACAAGCTAGTTATAAATAAAAATTGATTTCATACAGTACTGATGATATGACCTACTAGATTAAGTGCTCTAGAGATAAAGATGGCTGTATTCATAATATTAAGTTCTTTTCCATTTTTCCCTCAGGAGAGGAGAGGCTGAGAGCCTCGTGGCACGTCACAGTGTCACGGTGGTTAGGTCGAACTTCAGACCGATCGAGGCGATAGGATAGGCGATAAAGCCAATGGTCCTATTAACCTTGGAGGTTTTTTTCCTTGTTCAAAGAGACTAAAGAACAGTGTACGAAATTGCTCCGTGTTTAGACATAGTTACATATATTTATGATTTCTGATTTTATATGATTGATTTTAATAACGTCTCGTCAATGTTCAGTGACAGCTGACCGTTGAGCTCAACTGTGGTTCAGTTTATTGGTTTAGGGACCATGCAAAATAGTTAGATAACATTGTTAACAAGAATGTAAATAATACCAAAATATCAAGTAGTTTAAAAGTAGATAGGTAGATAGTTCATTTCAAGTTGCGCTAATCACTTTAGAATAAATGTTCCAATTAAGATCGATTGTTTAAAATAAATAACTAACTAAAGGCATAGATTACGAATTTGTGGAGAATAAATAAAGGGGTCTGTGAACTCTTTAATTTACCTTCGATTTAGATTAAATTACATTAACCTATAATATATATATATATACATAAATTAAAATGCAGGTTCATAATGATAATTTATTTCCTTCACAATGGCATCAACACAATTGCACACGTTGAGCTTACTTTTTAGGTATAGTTAAATACCTGTGCCAAGTAGACTTTCCCCTCCATCAGTTAGGTAGATTCACATAAACTTGGTAAGTTCCCGGGGGCTCCCTTCATGCCTGAGGAAGGCCATCCCTGAGGTTTTTAGTGGGTAGGCCTCCCCCTTCTGGGGAGGAGAGCCCCACATAACCCCGGCTCGCCACAGCCGGGGTATGCAATTTAATGCATTTTCCTCAGGGGAACAAAAAAAAAAAAAAAGGTAGATTCACATACAAATTATACTAGAGAACAAACTGCACACTCAATTTACAGTTAAAAAGCACAACTTATAACATACGGAACCACCGCGACACGCAGTTTTCATGTCCGATTCGAAAATTCGAAAGCATCGACAATCAAAATGGTGCGTCGACCCCGTCTCGGTACACTTGCCGTTTAATTAATATAAACTGAATTATGAATAAAACGCGCCTTTACAGGCTCATTATCGCCAAGATCTAGCTGCCCCCTCCCGCCCCCGGTGCCCCCCGCGGCTTTGGTTTATCTACCGTGTCCGAACACTTTCGAAATGGGAAAAGAAGCGGCTTTTTCGTATTTGAGTGACAAACATTTTGAATGGATGGGAATGGAACGTAAATCAAAATTTTGAAAATTGGAACGCAATCGATTGCATTGAACTCGGTTTAAATCATTTTGAATATCGAATCGTGAAAACCATACGAACTAGGCCTGTGTCGATCGATCATTTGTTGCGACCCGGGTCGATCGCGACCCATTCGCTTGGTGATTCGATCACAATGATTCGATCGAATGATCGATTGATTGAGGTAGCGGGTTGGGTGTTCAACAGGTCTCGGGTCTCTGATCGGGTGGCTAATGTACGTTTTGGGTCACGCTCGTTTGGTTGGGCTACGAGAAAATTTGGTACTCAAATATTTTAGATACGATTATTACATGATTATGTTATATATAAATAGATAACTTTTAACACACATTTTATATCTCATAGTGTTCATTGCTAGACGTAAATTTTGTAAATGAAATAAAATACGCGTCTGTCATACATAGTTGAATTCTGCGAAAAACTCACTGAATTGTTATTGTTTTTTTGTATCGCTCAAAGGCTTTCGTAAATGGATATAAATCCATCACGATTGGTCTTTTGCGAATTTAATGATTGATTTGCTATTAATTACCACTATTAACTTTTCATAATGTGGTAAGTAAACATTTACAAGGATAAAAACGAAAATGAATTGTAACAATTTGTTTTCAATACACAGGTACATTAATGATCGTGACTCAGGACCGAGTTACCGTGACCCAGTCGATCTCGGTGATCGAATCTTTTCGTGGGTCGTGACTCGATCATTCATAAATGCTACGCGATCGAATCACAGTGATTTGATCAATCGCGATCGACTCAGGTCTAATACGAGCTTAATTCAGTATGTTGCATTGAATTCAAAAATGGAATGCATAAACATGTCTCCTTTTTTTCAATAGAACGAACAATTTCAAAATGCTCATCAATACAGAATTTTGAAAATGGAATTTATTGCTATTGCAACTGATTTTGAGGCTTGAAATCATTTAGTAGGCGACGCGAAACTTTAATTTGTTTTCGTAATTTCAAGATGTTCGCTTTTGAGTTCGATTTGTTATCTACAAATCCTTAGACATAGGAGTTAATCGCATTGGAGATTATTATCTGTGATAACAAAATCAGGTGCAAGATTCACAGGATTAAGGAGCTTGAGCCTAAAGTAATCGTTGACCACCGAGCTTCAATGGTCATATACAGCATGCAAATAGATACTTAGATCCAGGATCTATACTAATTCACAAATTTCGTTTCCCGATCACGTATTTTCTTTCGTTGGCAAGTCGCTCTATGTTTGTATTGCAAAAGCATCGATGTAGTGCCAAGACAGTATTGATTTCCGGGTCACTTAATTTATACTGAGGGAATATGCTTTCTATTATTAAAAGATTGGTTGAAATGGTGGTTAGAGTTGGAATGAGAAATCTCTGTTACATCTCTGTGTAACAAAAGACAGTAATTTTAGTTTTGGTGCAATTGATATATGACAGGTGTCAATCTCATTGTCAAATCTATCTGTCAAAATGTGACAGTGATGACACCTATCAAAACAGACTTCTTAGATTGTGAACATTTCAATATAAAAAACTTGCAACACCAATGCAGTTGTACATTTCGCATAGAATTGTTAGTCTATTATGAGCAACTATCGTTTTCCGTTCAATATAACAATGACACAGTTCGTTGTCGGTCGCCACTAAAATTTTATCAATACAAACGTTTGATACACAGTTTGAAATTAGAATCACTACAGTTTCCGCTTCCGTTCGATATTTGAACTCGAATTAAGAATGTCATGATAACGGGAGTTGTTCGCGGGAATTTAATTGGACTAACATTTCAAATATGGAATATGTCATCGCTTGTGGTGCGATTCTACTAATAGTTGGGTATTCATTTAGAGAAATATCTAATGCAACTACTACAGAAAGCATTTTTCATTTACTAATTCATTTCATTTAATAATTAACTTTAGCTTGCTGACTCCTTTATCCAGTTTTGTGTTTTACGTCATCATCATTATCATCATCAACGTCACAATCAAATCACATGAGGTTATATATACGACGGACTTTCCTCAAGACATATTTGGACTATTTCCTTAACTTAACATGAAACTTAAAGCCCAAATGAAACACTCGCACATACGTAATATTAAAGAACCCATTTAAAACTTAGCCATCTTAATACCTAACTTATTACCAAGTTAGTCTCATAATGTGTACCACGATCGACTATTACGCGATCCGATACGCCTTCAGAGCGCATATTTCTCGTATAATCGTCCGAAAAACACCTGAACCGTACATTTTTAAGATAGAAACGGGAAGCAATAACCATTAAGTGGGGGGGAGGGCAAAGTTTTCAATAACGTGTCTAAAACGGCTAATATTCAAATTACGCCGCAGTACATCATCGGGGCTGATCAGATTTTTTGGAGCTCTTCATAAAGTGGTTTGTTTGAGAAACGGCTGATAGCTATGGGGACAAAATATTGGCTTTTATAAATTCATTTGTAATCTTTTTTTAATCCAATACCTATTATTATTACAACCAGATGGTAAGACATGGTAAATTACTCTCAAATGGGTGCCAGGTCATTCTGGAATAACCGGCAATGAGAAGGCCGATGAACTAGCCAGGGCTGGGGCTCAAGGAATACAGTTCGGCCCAGAGCCTATCTGTGGTATCTCAAAGAACCAGGCCATGCAATACCTGAAAACTCGCCTTCTTAACGAGGCGAAAGCAGACTGGCACAGTACGTCCGGGATGACACACTCAAAAGCACAAATCGAACCATACTCTCGCAAACGCACTGACGAGCTATTAAAGCTTAACAGGAGTAACTTGAGCGTGATGGTTAGGGCATTGACCGGTCACTGCAAGTTGAATAGACACCTTCACAACATGAAACTTAAGGACACTGACACATGCAGAGTCTGCGAACAAGAGCGTGAAACACCAATACACCTCTTGTGCTACTGTGAACCGCTGATTCACAAAAGAAACAGACACCTGGGGAAACACATCCTTGACCCAGATGAAATAAAAACAATCCGAACTGGGAACATCCTATCTTTCTTGGTCAGTGCCCAGTTAAGGGAGCTACTGTAGGGCCTTCATAGAATCTACATAGGAGGCTGGTCACAATAGATCTCAATAGGTCGCAGTGATGCACATCAGCCCCGACTTACATGAAATAATAATAATAATAAATAAGACATGGTAAATGTGGTACCTGTGAGATTCGCAGCAAATCTCCAAAACTCACATTTATGCCTACTTGTTACACTAGTTCTAATGTTACGACACTCAGTAATCATAGCCATCATTACATAGTATAAAAAAACAAAGTCGTTATTCGCCGTCTGTCTGTCCCTAGATGTTTAAAACTACGCAACGGATTTTTTTTAATAGATAGTGTGATTCTTAAGGAAGGTTTATATGTATAATAATATCCATTAAATAGTGGAAAAATACTGTTATTTTTGAGGTTTCTAATGTGATATCGTTAATAATTCCATTTTGTCCGCGTACATTGCAAACGATTATATACAACGTTCACGGTTTTTCTGTAGTGTATTACTTATATCAGCATTGCATCCGTCTGAAGCCGGGGCGGGTCGCTAGTATATATAAAAAGTTTCGCTGTTCTGCCAGATTAATGTGTTGATAAAACAAATCAGACATGATGTGAATGTGAATGTGTGTGATTGGATTCTTGTTAGATTTCTTGTTGAATTCGATTTACTTTGATAGTTTTGATCACGAAGCGTCGGTTGCTATACTGGTCAGCGAATCGGATGATTCATGGAGCCTGGGGTCCACCTACGTACCAATGATGCATATTTGACGCTCCCACTGTGAAGAAAGACATCGTCAGGCCAACCACCACCAGCCAATCAGGTCAACCAATCCAACCTAGGCCAGCGTGGTTGACTAAGGCCTAATCGTCCTAACATAATAAGGGTTATGCGCGTTGCTTAACATTATAAAATCCATAAAAGCAAATACAATTTATAAACAACTACCAAAATGAAACGTTATAATCGATCCAATCTTATCAACCTGAATACAATTGCCAAAGTCAACAAAATTTAACTATCTTAGGAGATGTTTTCAAAGAAATTAGCAAGAAATGTCTGCGTATTTTTAGGTAATAATGTGGATGGAAGATGGGTCGAGGATTTAGTGAATACTCCTGGAGAAAACCTATGTCCAATAATGGGTATGTCTTATGGCGGTCGAATCGCGAGAGCGCACCCCGGAATGTCCCTCGTATGGGCCCAGAGAACTCGGGGGGTTTTAGTGGGTAGGCCGGTCCTCTTGACCAGAGAGCCCCACACACGGCCGCGTCTTGCCAGCGCGGTGTCAGGGTGCACAAGGTCGCATTTCCCCCCCTCAAAAAAAAAATGGGTATGTCTTGGAACGATGATCATGCTCAGACAAGATCAACACGATCGGAGCCCGTTTCCAACTCTATGAGCACCTGATCAACCATTACGATAACTTCCAATAGGTAAAACAGCCCCACAATCTTGAACAACAAGAATACATCAACCCATACGCCATATAAATCAAACAGACGCCGCACGTTCGAAAATTCAAATTTTCAAATAGCGAACGAAGGAACGCTCATTCAAAATTTACGGAGAGCAGATAGGCTGGGGCAATCCCGGCAGGAACTTGGCTTTCAATACACTCGAGCGCCATAAAAAATAATTCAAATTGCCGTTACAGTGTCTCGGTGTCGCGAATTTGCATACTAAAGTAATGCAAATATCTGCGCGGCCGCGGAGCGCGCGTTTCCATTACAACTGCATGCGCGGATACGTCATCGAAATATCTTTTATTTCGGCACTAGCTTTTGCCCGCGACTTCGTTCGCGTGGACTTTAGGTTCGTCCCGTCTAGTACTTGTCTAATACTGTAGTAAATTGTTTTGATCTATCTTGTAGGATTCAGTCAGCGTTTGCAATGTAAGCGCAAAAAATGTGTTCTTTTTACGAGCTCACATTAGAAACCTCAAAAGTTGTAGCCTATGTGTTATTCTGATGTATAAGCTATATTGTGGTAAAGTTTCATTCAAATCCATTCAGTAGTTTTTACGTGAAAGAGTAACAAACATCCATACTTACAAACTTTCGCCGTTATAATAGTAGTAGGATGATAGCTTCTGTTGTTATTTGCCATTTTGCTAAGGATTTATCGTTATCGAGTGGTGAGTAATAATCGTGACATGTTGGAATGAAATATATGAAAATGGTTCTGTAATCTGGAATCATTTACATACATTGTTGTTAAATATCGCAACAATTAAAATAATGAATCGAACGCGAATGATACTTTGTCTATGGACGCTACTTTGTTTGTTGTGTATCTTTCGGTGATACCTTTGAATATTGTGATAACTTTCAATGTACTTATAAGAATCTTCAATGGGGATCATATGTTAAACCTGTTTCCAAAGTTGTAAGGCATAAAAAGGTGCACCCTTTTAATAAAATCGGAATAAATTTAGACTGACAATTACTAAATTGGAGTCCGTAGTTCCGATGTTTTTAAATATTGTTTTTACATATTAATCAATAGTATATAGTAGCTAATACGAGATAAAAATCGTCTAAGTCTTGTGATAAAAGTTAAACTATACTAATTTTGACCCGACTTTGATTACCGATTTTGATTAAATGTCAACATTATCACGCGAGCCTACCCCAACTATGTTATAATGGGATAAATATGGGATAATTTTTACCACACGAAAATATCTCTTTTCTTGTGGTAAAATCCGATATAAAGCGGGCAAAGCAGCGGGCGAAAATTAAGTCATCTGCAAAAAGAAAAGTCTAGTATAATTTGTGCTTTATCAGAAATAATAATAACTGCCTAAAGACGTACGCATCGTGAACGACATTCGGAACAGTAGTTCCTATCTCGGATTGACAATGAAAACCAACGCGAACATTAGCCGCGCGGGGCGAAGAAGTTTTATGTATTATTTTTTTTCTTGTTTTGAAATATGCGCGCCTTTACGTTATTTATTGCCTCCATAGAGGTTATATTTCGGGAAGTAATGAGGTTTTGTTCGGATAGGGCAATTTAAATGTGCGTAGATTGAGCCGTTAGGGACTCGATGGTTGCAAGGCTCTTTCCCTCGTCTCGTATCTTTCGATCGTGTTCAATATTAAAATTATTCTTATGACAAGACGACATAAGAATAGAGAATTTCATACACGTTGAATAATATTGTAAACAAGTTCGTTTGTCTTGCAGTGCAACTAATATTTGTTAAGTCAATGAAAAGGTGATTTTATCACACTTGGTAATTGGAGAACTGGTATAAAAATACATTTTTCGGTAACATTCTAATGATTTTTGAAAATCAAGCTACGTCAAGTACAGTATGAGAAGCTTTATATTTATATGATGTGACTATGACGTTATTCAATTTCCAGATTTTGTTCAAGTATTTAAGACGAATGATTGCAAAACGTCAAAATAAATTTACAAATCATGAATAATTTCCGTTTCCGTAATACCGTTTTCCAGGAGGTAGACTCTGTACCAGGGTCGTCTGCATGGGTACCTCCGTCTTACCTATTTCCGCCGCCAAACAGCAGGGTTCGCTTTGCTGTGTTCTGGCGTGAAGGGTAAGATAGGTAGTGAAACTACTGGGTACTGTGACTTTACATCTTATGTCACAAGTTGGCAGCGTACACTGTGGTTCTTATGAGGTTTGCAGATTTGCTGCGAATCTCGTACATGTACTATAGGCGACTGTTACCACTTACCATCAGGTGGGCAGCCTGCTTGTTTGTCAACTTTAGCAATCAAAAAAAAAAAAAATGGTTTGAAAATGTTGCAGTTCTGATTTTAACAATATTCAAATAAGTCTATGCTGATCTGTCATTGTAATTTTGAAATCGGAACAGACAAAACACTATCGCAATAGTTAAAAAATAAGATATGATATAAAATCTTATAAGACCTCCACAACAATAAAAATATTTGAGTCTTAATAGAATTGCATTTATTCAAGTTAGATTTAATATTATTACACTTAATCAGTCGATCATTGATTTTTAATAATACAATTCGAAGCAATGCCATAAAGGAAACGTCATTTGACTAGTACACAGTAAAAGTCAAAGGAATGTCAAACACGTATCGACCTAGGAGTTAATACATCCATAAATTTTTGTGTTTAATAGGCAACCGCGCAAAATACAATTTCTCGTAAATGCCAATAGCAATAATAAAGCGGGCAATTTAACTTTTTTCACAATATACGTGTCGGTCCCGCGGGACGGCGCCATGTTGGTTTGGCGGGAACTCATAAAACATGATTACTGTAATGTCGCGGATTCGGGCGTTTGACGTTTCTTTACGCGCTGACACAGTGCACTGAATCTGTTTAGAAAATCATATTATTCTGTTATCTGTTTAGAAATATAGCATTTCGTTACATTTTAAAATAATTAATTTATTTATTTATTTACAATAAGGCACAACTACAGAATACAATTCAATACATTCACAAGACAAATAATTAACGTTATATAAATTAAAATTGTAGTCCGATAAATGCTGTACACAGCGTTGACATAAAAAAAAAACATGTAATGGTCTGATACTAAATATAACGTGTAGTTATAATTTTTACAGTTCAATATAGATAGTAGACATCAATCAACAGGCGTAGTATATAACTGTTTTACCTTTCTATAAAATGCACTTGAACTCCGAGTAAATAAATCCAAACCACCGATATTATCATTAAATAGTCTAGACATTCTAAAGATTGAACTATTGTATGTTACGTTATTATCGCAGAACGGGACGAAAAACAACTTAAATCTTCGACTACTACCGTTTGTTCGAAATGACAGAAGACTCAACAACTCCATGATATCCCATCGATTATTAACTATCTTATACAGTATGTAAAGATCTTGCATTGAGCGTTAGACTCCAAAGAATTCAGTCCAAAGTACTGTAGTCTTGCATTGTATGTTGATAATTTTTGTCTGAGGCCGAGCTTCGAACTCAAATGCCGCAAGAAACGTCTCTGGACCGCCTCCAATCTATCGATATGAACGTTGTATTGCGGACACCATACGACAGAGTTATATTCCAGAACACTTCTAGCAAGGGTATAGTACAACGTCAATACACCATCTGACCCACGAAATGGTTTTGTAGTCCTCCAAATGAAACCAAGGGTCCTGTTAACTCTAGCTATAATGCTATCATAGTGTGTGTTATTTTAACTTTAGCTAGTCAATATATATATGATAATTTAGTTTTTGTATATAGAAACTATAATAAATTCAATAAAAACAGTGATCTACATAATGTGAATACTAGAAACAAAAATAAACTTGCCGTTCCAATGTTCAGACTCCATAAAACTAGCTGTTCGTTCTTGGGGAAATGTATATCTATGTTTAACAAGCTTCCGCAAAGTGTCATTGATTTGCCTTTATATAAATTTAAAATCCATATCAAAAATACACTCATGAGTAAAGGTTATTATAAAGTAAGTGACTATCTAAATGATCACACTATTTGGGAATAGGGACACTATTCATAGAGCCATGTTTGGTAACAACATTATTTATAATATTGTATTATTTTATATGTGTATGTAAACATACATACGACTGTAATCGTATTAGGTATGATTGTATCTTATACTATATTGTATTTTTATATTATATTATTATAATTATTAACATTGAAAAGAGGAGATAAAAAATAGACCTTCAGAGTTTCTTGCCTGTTCTTCTCGAGAAGGCTCTCCCAATTTCCGAACAGGTGTCGAGTCAATATAATTTTTTCTTTTTTTTTTTCCTTATTCGTACGTACGGACAAGGTTTTGTTTTTTTTTATTACTTAACCTTTTTTTTGTTTTGTTTGTTGACGTCAATAAGTGCCTGTAAAGGTCTATGTTGAATAAATATTATTTTGATTTTGATTTTGATTTTGTGTATAACTTAACTTAGAATCTAACCACACTCCCAGATCTATGACCAAATTTTGTCGATTTAATCGAATATTGTTAATGTTTTAAGAGTAAAGAATTGGTGTTTTCTTTTTTGTAAAACTAACAAGACAACACTTAGAAATGTTTAGAGACTTGTTATTGTTACTACACCAACGGAAACCAGAAATAAAATTGAACGCAATAATAGTATTATTAATTACTATAATATAATAATATACAATCAAATGATGGATATATCTGTACATATAATTATTGTATATTTCGTGTTTTGGCATTTCTGCTCTGTGGTAGAACTATGTAAGATGGACGCATCCCAACTCGTCCAAGTTGGCGTGTTCTGTGCAGTCGCACATCTATTTTATAACATGACCACAATTTTTATCGTTTTCTTCATTATATTGAGTACTAGCGACCCGCCCCGGCTTCGCACGGGTGCAGTGAAAAATTGGTTATGGTGGGTTATCCCTAAGAGATAGACATATACCATCGCGGACTTTTTTGTGGATTTTTGTAAGTTGTACAATACTGTAGTACATTATTTTGGTCTATCTCGTAGGGTTCAGCCAGCGTTTGCAATATAAGCGCAAAAAACGTGCTTATTTACGACATCACATTAGAAACCTTTAAATTTATCAGTGTTTCTCTACTATATTATGCATTTATTATACATACAAACCTTTCTTAAGAATCACTCTATCTATTAAAAAAACGCGTCAAAATCCGTTGCGTAGTTTTAAAGATCTAAGCATACATACGGACATACAGCGAAAGCGACTTTGTTTTATACTTTGTATTGATTGATAATTAAGCATCATAAAATCATCATGTGAATAATTTTAATAGGGTGATAATGATATTTTAGTTTGTTAAAGCTGTATTTCATGGAAGTACTGACAAACACTTCTACATCTCCTGTTTATGTGTACAAGCTCCCACTGATATGACTTTTTGTTGAAATTCACACCCATTCCAATTGAGTTCCATGTGATTTTTATTGAAATATTTTTTGGCTTCGGAATTTTATTGAGTCGTGTTTGGTGGCGGAAATTAGGGGACGGAGGGTATCGCGGAATTATTAAAACTCGCTGAATCGAAGACGGTTCCAAAATCAAATTTTTATTAGTATGTTGTAGGTAAGGAGGATACTTCCAAATTCAAATATTAATTTATAATTATCAGAGAGGACAAGCTAAATCCAAGTGATTCTTTTTAAGACTTAGTTTACTATAAATATATGTAGGAGAATATTGCAAAATTTTAATGCTCATCAGAAATAATTTACTAAACATTTTTACCAAATTTGAATACTTGTTACATATTTCGATAATCCTTTAGTTTATTATAAACTAGCTTTTGCCCGCGACTTCGTTCGCGTGGACTTCAGGTTCGTCCCGTCTAGTCTAGTAATAAGTAAGAAATACGGTAACTAAGCACTGCAGAGCCCTAATCATAGGCCTATAGGTAGCTACTGCAGTATGCTCCTATAAACTACATTTAACGATCTTTTTCCTTTTGCGGGTTATTCCTAAGAGATAAACATATACCATCACGGACTTTTTTGTAGACCTTTTTAAGTTGTACAATACTGTAGTAAATTGTTTTGATCTATCTTGTAGGATTCAGTCAGCGTTTGCAATGTAAGCGCAAAAAATGTGTTTTTTACGAGCTCACATTAGAAACCTCAAAAATTGTAGCCTATGTGTTATTCTGATGTATAAGCTATATTGTGGTAAAGTTTCATTCAAATCCATACACTAGTTTTTACGTGAAAGAGTAACAAACATCCATACTTACAAACTTTCGCCTTTATAATAGTAATAGGATAGGATATATGTAGGAGAATATTGCAAAATTTAAATGCTCATCAGAAATAATTTACTAAACATTTTTACCAAATTTGAATACTTGTTACATATTACGATAATCCTTTTTTTAATAGTTATTCAAATAAACAAGTAGACTATCTATTTATTGCAAATAGTTACAGATCACATACAAAATCTCAATATTTTTACCTTACCGTTTTGTGACATAAAATGTAAAGTCATGGTATCTACCCAATAATGCTGAAAAACTGATTCAAAGTAATATAATTTTTATATTCTCTCATCACTGATAGGGCATTAATGAACCAGGCCAGTAAAGCATCTCAAAAAAAAAGACATAGCGTTCTCTTTTTAAATTCGGGAAAGTGACAAAGTTCATGTGTACTTGAAATTCGAAAAAGGAACCAAACGTGATTCACACTCCAAAAATAACCCAGCATCATTGTCTCGATACAAAAGACTAGTCGACAATTGACGATCGAGAGCTTGAGATCCACGCATTCATAATCGATCGACGCGAGCGGAGGTCCGAAGGATTTCAACTCGCATTAGCATACATAATTTGTACATCTGTCCTATACGTGGGCGACTCTCGCTTTCTTATTGTTCAAATATATCATTTAGCCCCTTCATTCGAGGTGCGTTCGAGATCATCTCGATGCGGAAGTCGTACAACGCGAGATCTTTTTCTTTTGATATTTTTGTCGTACTAATTTGATGTGAGTTTGTATCGTAATTAAGTTGTTGTATACTACCACTCACATTATTAAATTATTATTGCTATCTATATTATTCCAAAATAATACTTTAAAATGATGCGATTTTCATTAGTCAAATTTATGACAGTAAACAACGGAGCAATTATTAGCTTAAATTTTTTTTACTACTTTTTCTTAGTGACGAATTGACATAGCTTGCCTTTGAAATAATGAATGTTCCGACTCTAATGGAACTCCAATGAAAAATACTTCTCTTTATTAGCTTACGCGATACTTTACCGAATAGCACATATTCATTTCTTATTAATATTCGACGCACAACAAATCAATCGCGTTCGATTCGAAAATCAAAAATTCAAATCTGCCCAGACAAAGCGACATGTCGCCTAATGAGCCAATAACTCCCGAGACAATGGCCGGGTGTGGGCGTTCCGAATTCGAAATTATCACAAAAGAATATTAATGTAACACTTATTCAAATACAACACGATCCATATTCAAAAAATTATCTTGTCGTTTAATTTGAATTGTGACGGCGGACGATTCTGTGTTCTATTTTGGAATTATCGGCCGTATTGTGACGTTTCCGAAGTAAGGCGGGCTATACATTGCCATCTTTATACACACGCAGAGAATTATAAGGTCGTGGTACCGAGCGATACCTAAGCTCATCAACGAGGAGCTGCCTATCTCGCGTTTATTTGTTGGAAAACAATGCCGTGAACATTTTTATTATGGCGAAAACTTACCTACGTCAGAGATGACAGATAGCCATATGGTTTACAATGCTTACAACTTAACAAAAAATGTATGTTATCATACATGTTAAAATTTTAGAGAGTCAATGTCCATCACCATTCCACGTCAACATATTAGTCGTATTAATAGAAGGATATATAATTTTAAAGTTTGGACGACCTCCATAGTCGAGTGGATAATACACCGGTTTCAAGGTGTCGCCATCTCTGAGGTCCCGGGTTCGAATCCCGGTGGGGGCAGATGTTTGTGTGATGAATGCGAGCATTTGTACCTTAGTCATGGTTGTTGATATATATTTGAATAAAAATTATTTATATACGTATAATATATGTATGTCTATCCGTTACCCTAGATCCCATAGCTCAAGCCTTATAGAGCTTAGTTTGGGCTAGGCTAATTGGTGTAAGTGTAACAAATATTTATTATTTATTATTATTTATTAAAGTCGCAAAGGATTTTAACCCTTAACGAGTAGATTAGTACTGCACAGTATTGAATATGTATAGCAATTTTAAGGCTTCTGTACCAATACAGTAACGAGAACGCAACGGTTGTAAAGAGCCAAATATTTTATGAATCATGATAGATATTAAGTTAGGCTATAAACGAAATGCAACCTTTAAGCCAAGATGGAAGTTATTGATCGCACTGTGCGGGTACCCTAAGCGTCCCCTACAGCTTCTAATTGTACGGCATTTAAATATGGAGCGTTGTTTTTATCGTTCTATAAGTTTTGTTTATGATTCCGGCTGCTTTATTACCATATCCTGTTGTCAACGCTAATTAACGTGACGTCATGACATGTGCTTCGTTTCCAATGGCGGCCGCGCTGTCATCTGTGTCGTGTCAAACCGGCCGATTGCTTGTGAGCTTTGAATTTAGAATGAGAGGCTTTTTGGGGGTTCGCTGTTGCAAATGTGAATCATAGACTAACATGGCAAGTGTCGGGGTAGGGATGACGGGGAAAATTGGGAATGATTGCCAGGTAGCATATTGTTTATTCTGTCCCTATATATATGTTGTGTTACATGAAAAACGTTTCACGTTTGACAATTTGTCTATATCTATACTAATATTATAAAGAGGAAAGATTTGTTTGTTTGTTTGTAATGAATAGGCTCCGAAACTACTGGACCGATTTCAAAAATTCTTCTACCTTTGGAAAGCTACATTATCCCCGAGTAACATAGGCTACTTTTTATCCCGGAAAAATCGACAGATCCCACGGGATGCACAATAAAGGCTTCGCTCAAAAACTACTGCACAGATTTCCATGCGGTATAGATAGAGTGATTCTTGAGCAAGGTTTTGCGGCATTTTTATCTCGGAAAAACGGATAGTCCCGCTGGAAGCGCGATAAAATCTTCTCGCCATAAACCGACTTCCGCGCATATGTAGCCGTGTGCAAAAGCTATGACCCTTAACCCTCTATAGACCCAATCCCGATACCACGCAGGCGAAGCCGCGGGCAGAAAGCTAGTTTGAAATAAATCAAGTTATACGAAATCGTCATTTAGACAAATATTTGGAAGCTACTTAACTTTGCAAATAATCAAAACACTTCCTATTAATATAAATTGTATAATATAGAATTTAATAATAAAATAACTAATACTAATTATTATAGAATGAAAACAATAACCGAAACATTCAAATCCACGACATCCGATACAAAAGGATAGCGGAATAAAAATCCCTTGATGGCATTTAATAACCAAAAAAAAGCGAGCCGTAATCACGTCCGAAATTCGTCTCGATCGAGAAACTCAAATTAGACGAATGGCGGTCGGCCGATTTCTTTGTCTTCGGCCTAATGAGTTTTTAAGTCGATTATACCAATTTTTCATAGAAAAACGCCTTTAGTGATGTATCGGTCGAATCAATCACTGTACAGTCTAAATTGCTCTTTGTGGCTATCGGATCGCAGGCGAGGCCACAAATGAGTCGATACGATGCCAGCTTGGATTTCTTTGATATCGGTGCTTTTAAGGTCGTGGAGGCCATTTGGAAAACGTCAAGGGGCGTTGTGTTGTCCGTGATTAGCTGGCAACAACAACTTTGGAACCTCCAGAAAGGGGTTTAGATGTTCACTTCGAGGTTGAAAGGTGGAGGAGACATTTTTTTTTGTATTCGATATATCATTGAATCTGTGCTTTAGAGGTGGCGATGGATAGTGGAAGCTTAGAAAAATAATTTTATTGTAAGCTAGCTTGTGCCCGCGGCTTCGCCCGCGTACTAATCGTATTTTTCAACCGCCTACATAAAGGGGCTTCTCAGTGTGACCCGTATGTTTTATGTACGTATGTAAGTATGTATGTTTGTCCGCGATTATCTCATGTTTGGCTGAACCAATTTAGATACGCTTCTCGGAAAAGTATTTCTAACATTTTGGAAGTTTCGGTATATGACGTTTTAGTGAAGGATTGTTAGTGTAGGAGGTTCCCATATTTTTTTAAAGAAATGATTGTCGATTTTCAGGCTTTGACACCCCATTTCCCCCTTTTAGGGGTTGAATTTTCAAAAATCCTGAAAGACGTGTTTACTCATTTATTGTTAGGAGTACTCCTGCGAAGTTTCGAATAAAATATTCAAACAAATCTTGTTTCTCCATACAAACTTTGGACCCCCATTTCACCCCCTTAAGGGATGAATTTTGAAAAATCCTTCCTTAGTGCACCCGTACACCTTATAAGGAACCTACGTGCCAAATTTGTAATCTCTAGGACCAGCGGTTTGGGCTGTGCGTTGATATGTCAGTCAGTCAGTTTCTTCTTTTATATACTTAGATATGTAGAAGTGTTGTATACTAGATAGAACAAACTGACAGGTGGGTCTGATAGACAACTGTCACTGAACAATGACAGCTGTCATTTCTTCAAAGTTTTTTTGAAGATGTATAAGATTTCTTATACAGAACATACGTTATGCCGATGACACCGTTCTTTTAGCTGAAAGTCTCGATGACCTTCAAATAATGCTAGATAAATTAAGTAATACACTTTTGGAATTTGGAATTAAAATAAACTGCAACAAGACACAATTTTTGATTGTTAGCAAAGATTGTACACCCAGTGCACCTTTAAAATTGGGACTTAATATTGTAGAAAGAGTAAAAAAGTATAAGTATCTTGGCTGCTGGTTTAACGAGACATGGGAACCGAAACAGGAGATTAAGACCAGAATAGAAATAGCCCGAAGCAACTTTAACAGTATGAAGAAACTGTTCACTAATAGGAAAATTAACTTAGGATTGAGGTGGCGACTGGTGAAATGCTACATCCTACCGATACTGATGTACGGTTCTGAAAGCTGGACCTTAAAGCGAAAATTGACTGACAAACTGACAGCTTTTGAAATGTGGATCTGTCGCAGGATGCTTAAAATTTAATGGAGGGACAAAATAAGTAATGAAAGTGTATTAAAATTAATGAATAAAAACCTCGAAATTGTAGTAAGCATTAAAAAGAGAAAAGGACAATATTTTGGGCATATATATAGAAATGATAAATATAAATTGTTAAGATTAATCATTGAAGGCAAGATTGAAGGGAGACGAGGTCGTGGCAGAAGAGGAACATCTTGGGCTAAGAATTTGAGGGATTGGTTTAATGCTGGTAGCACAGAAGATATTATCCGCTTGGCATGTAATAGAACGAGCTACAGACATATGGTCGCCGACCTTCGGAATGGAGATGGCACATGAAGAAGAAGAAGATTTCTTTTTTACATACGATTGTAAACTTTTTGTATTCATCATACTATATGACGATAAGCTTAAAAGTGGAAGTGGAGTGGAAGGAAATGACTAGTTTATTTATTTCCTTAGTTTTCAATAGTAAGGCAAGCGGGTTCATAATCCCAAATCAGGAGACCATATCAAAAATATAATGTATATACCGCTCATTTGGAGCGACAGTGACACACATGTAAATCAGTTAACACCAGATCAGAATAAATATTATTTCATAGTTCAAAACGGAATAATAATGCTACAATGACTTTTTGCCCTCTATCGGACGGTTTTTGAACATACAAATGTGGCGTTTTCACTGCCAACGCAGATGACTATGCATAGTATTTTCGCATATATTTGCAAATGTGTCACTGTCAGCGATATATCTAGATATAACATTTTAGCTGGACGAAATGTCTCTCGTAACTTATATTAGATTCGACATTTATAGAAATACCGCGGTGGTGGATATGCATTAATCTTTCTAATTTGTTGTAAAGTTCGCGCCGAAATCAGCTGTTAAAAGCGCGTGCGAAATCGGAACTGTCAAACGGCACATTCAACGGCGGCTGAATGCGTATTGTTTTAAAATTCGAGCGCATAATGAACAGGCCGTTCCTTTTTCAAAATCGTTAATCGAGCTCTTTCACTTCATTTGCTTTCGATCGCGTTTTATTGTTTTACCACAAATGGAATTGCATTGACGAGATTTCTGAGCCAGTATGAACTTTTTGAATTTGGAATTGTGTTACGCGCTATAGTTGTAATTCAATATGAATTAACGGAACGATTTGGAATGTTTCTAACGTCAGAGCCCTTTAATCTGTGCCATGTTCCCCTTTTCTTTAATTTGTTGTTTAATATAGAGGGTGTGCAAATAGTCGATGGGATTACCTCAAACAGCCAAGTCATTGATGCGGCTAGCATACCTGTAACAAAGAGATCAAATCTATGATAAGCATTGGGTATAAATAGCTAATTATAACCACTTATCACAAAACAATTTATAAGACAGACGAAGGAAAAGCAGTAAAAAGTCGCTCCTTATTTTTCCACATAAGACATGGGCGTGTCTCGGCCGGGAACGCCTTATGACGCAAACCTTCTCCCGTATCGAATAGAGGTGTTTTTCCAATAACGTAATCGGTCTTCGATCGGTTCCAAACGCCCTCACTATCTTACAAGATATCGAGAACGCCTTCTTAAAAAAGACTTGAAACTAATTCTCAACCTTATTTCCCCCAAGACAAAGCATCCGTTCACTTGAGACGGTGCTGCGTAAAATATATTGATGTGATATCGGTTTTCCATTAGCCGACGCCGGCGAAACTCGACCTTGTTGCCTTCGGAAAAAAACACGTATTCGTGTGTGCCCGCCGTAAGGAATGTATTGACGTGTTATCGGAGATATCGCTGTCCCGTTCTCCCTAACGTTTTTCTTATATGCTCGTCTCTTTCTTTGGCGCAGGTCCTGAGATGAGTCTAAGGAGCCAGCGTGGGAATCTCTGCGCGTTTTTTCTCATCAAAGAATAATGGATGTGTTATAAAATTTGTCCTGACGCTAATTCGTGATTTTACGAACTTGTTTGGAGTGGATTTAAAATTTTTATGTATTTTGATTGGGTTTAAATTAGATTTCGTTGTATCTAAACTTAGTAATTATAACAAAGGAATCTTTTTTTGGTATACTTATAAAAATGTATTGTTTGGATAATTCAGGAGCGTAAGGTGCTGCGACTCGCGCAACGACCAACGACATTGCAGACAAAAACGCTATAAATCCCAAAATAAACAAAACATCAATTTCGAGTCGCATAGCTCTGAAGCATTTTTATTATGTTATCTTAATGTTGAATGAATATTTATATAAGGCGTCGGCGTTACTCCAATACGACTAGAAATAGCATTTCAAAACATAAATATGATACATGTGGCGACTCAATCTTCATCAGTTTTTGTTTTTTGTCATGATTTATTTGTGTTATGATTACGCGCGTAATTCTGGATATCTGGTGTCGGTAATTAATTAGGGATGTACCAAAGGGTTCTGTTTATGGGGGAGTAACTCACATGTCTTAATAACACTGGCTGTAAAGTAACTCAACATATAACAAATAACACTGGCTGTAAAAGCCATGGGAATGACTTTTATTTCTAAATTCAAATATGGAATTTTGAAATTCGAATAAGTCAGCGCCGAGCGATCTTTGCATTGCATCTTAGGAACAATTCGTCCAATTATAATGTAAATGAAGTGATCGCGTATACATTACATAATATCTGAATAGTTTTAGTGCGCAATCATAGCCCCTGTGATGGGCTCCATCATCTTTATTGCCAATAGTCCGATTCAAACATTAATAAGCAATATCCGTTTTCATGAGTACTTTGCACGTGTTAAACAGCTCTTCTGCGAATCTGAGCTTTAGACAGCAGTGTTAAAGTGCTATTTTAGGTGTAGCTACGGTTTGTTTTTTTTGTGTGCTATTCTTTGTGTCTCGATCATTGAATGAGATCAATAGCTGTGATGGAATTCGTCGCACGGATTAGTTTTATTATGAGCGACGTTGCGCAACAGCGGACTTTTGTCATTGCAAAGGTTTTTTGATATCGACACTATTATAATTTTCTTATTCTGTAATATTCTACTTATATTTTTTAGCAAAAGGCAATTTCTGTTTATAGTTGTAAGACATTTTCGTCGAATTCATAAGCTGTAATGAGGGAATTTCCGAATGACAGATTTACTACTGTTTTCTAAGCATAGTCTAGCCCGTTTGTTTTTAATTAATGACTACACAGTATAAAACAAAGTCGCTTTCTCTGTCTCTATATCCCTAGGTATGCTTAAATCTTTAAAACTGCGCAATGGATGTTGATGCGATTTTTTTAATAGATAGAGTGATTGAAGAGGAACGTTTATATGTATAATAACTAGAGATCGGATAATCGGATGCATATTTACCTAAAGTTAGTTTAAGACAAAGTATGGAAACGGCTTTTTATTGTTTTGTTAAATAAAATTTTTCACCATTTCTGTTTTCTTATTCAATTATTTAATTGATTATTGTTTTAGTCAAACTAGCTCACTACTTTCGTATAACACTCTTCATGTAATAAATCGTACTGTAACAAGGCGCTATATTTTACTCCTTGCCTCCTGGCTGGCTGCCTTGATCATTTTACCCTTTTTTGTTTAGTGTAGCACTAGGTTGTGATAGGGTGACTCGGGTTGTTAAAAGAAAGGCACCAATAGTCACTTAATATGTATGTTTAATAGTAGGTATATAAATTAAAGGCACACTGTAACAATAAATCACATTACAAAATTAACACAATTACAGCTAAAACGAAATACTTTAAATATATTGAGCTACTTACCTTCCTAATGTTACCGTGTTGGTACCTTCGTAATGTTTTATAATATCAATTTATTATTACTCTGAGAGTTGTAATTATGTATATTAATATTTATTTTGTAATTTTGTTCAATTTCATATGATATGCACAGCAAAAAAAAGGTTAAAATGATCAAGGCAGCCAGCCAGGAGGCAAGGAGTAAAATATAGCGCCTTTTGCAATACATTCATAAATCGCACGGGGAACTGAAACTAAACTTCATGTAAATACGTATGCATAGTTGTATAAATGAACCCGGAGTCTCGGTTTTGAAAATAAATACCACGTGCTAATTTAGTAATTGTCAAACCATATCACTACGTTAAATTTGCAGTCCCGTATTTTCCCGGGATTTTTATTTAACAAAATGTATTTTAAAAAGCCGCTTCCATAATTTGTGAGCCAAAAATTAACATTAGGTAAATATGCATCCGATTATCCGATCTCTAATAATAACATAACATACAATAATAACATAAGCACCCCGCGTTTTTTGTTCAATATCTATATTTCAATTGACAACTACAGGTTTATTTCAAAAAGATTAATTCAATCATTTTTAAAAGCGTATTTTTTTCTGTAGTGTATTTAGTATCAGCATTGCATCCGTGCAAAGCCGGGGCGAGTCGCTAGTATTTTATAATTTATAAGTTCCTAATTTTATAAACAGTGTTTATGAAATTCTATAGATAAATTAATCATCTATATTACGCTAAGAATTACAATAATAATGGCTATACAAAGATATAAAGAATAAAACGAGAAAAATGAATAATCTTGTATTTGTAGCTATCAGTATTTTTATTGTTATTTTGTTAAATAAAGAGTTTATATATAAAATACGTGCGCTGTAACAGTAAATAGGAATATAACACGATTTGTTTGAGACAATACTAAATAATTTGGAGTTCTTTCGGAATAAAATCGCTACCTGTAGTCTCATAAGTCGACTGTATTTTAATAAATGAACAAAGTTAATTAATCTTACTTAATTAATAGTTTTTACGTGAAAGACGCATAACGATTTTCTTGTCATGAAAGTTCCCTTTAACTGTCTCGCCCGGGTTTCGTGTAGTCATTTCGCAACATAAATAAACTTAACCCGAATTCGGGCGTTAGTTAAACTAAACGGACAGTTCACAGGACGGAACTATTGACCGTAATTAAAGCGATGACCCGTGACAGGATACAATGGTAATCCGGGATTATCCCAATAAAACACCTCTTGACCGGACCCAGCATCTTTGCTGTTCGGATTAAATTATTTTCATCTTGATCATTTAACGACTATGGGGATTTCTTAATTGAGGACATAATTTAGTGATCAGTTCCTATTGATTTATTTATTTGATGATCAACACGACCTACGTAGTCGATTGGTTGGTATACCGGTTTCAAGGTGTCCCGGGTTCGAGTCCCGGTGAGGGCAGATGTTTGCGTGATGAATGCGAGCATTTGTAGCTTAGTCATGGTTGATATAATATTTCTACCAAATTTATTTGTATATGTATAATATATGTATGTCTATCCGTTACCATAGATCCCATAACACAAGCCTTACAGAGCTTACTCTGAGCTAAGCTAATTGGTGTCAGTGTGACGAGTCATCAGAGACAAAGCTGTTTAGTGAGTTAGTTAATGCAAATTGTAAACTAGTGCGCTAATCTTATATCCTATTATTATAATAGTCGTTGTTTCTTTGCGTACTATTTCTCTTCCTGTGCTTCTGTATTTATATATTGCTGTTCCTTCTTCCTAAATATGTATCTAGTGCCGAGGTTCCTAATCCTCGTCAATCCTTCAGCGAGCATCATTAGGCAACAGTCAATATCGGCAGAGGATACGTAGACCGCGATATGTCCTTAGCGATCCCCCTAACCAACTCACGCAGGACCTTCTAGACCTGCAAGTGGCGGCGTCTGAGCCGTCGCCTCCCTTGTCATCCCCTAATCGGCAGCCTTCTGCTTAGCCACATGTAGGTTCTCTGTCAACATAGGCCGGTCCCACTTTGGTGTACCGTGCCTCTTGTAGCGCATATGCCCTCACCATAGCGTTAACCGTGCCTCTCCTGAGATGCGGCTCTCTGTCACGTCAAGCCATTAGGGTCACTAGGACTAAAGGCTCAGACTGAGTTTAGTCGGTAGGTCTGTTGGGTCGAGCCGCCTCGATTCACCAGGACTCCGACATAATCACCGCATCTCTACTTGCCGTTGCGGTGGTATCCATGAGAATTCTTAGACTCCTCTCCTGAGGAAAAAAAAGGTTCCCAATCTTTTTTGTGTCCTTTTGCCATGATTTACGGTTTTGGGTAGACCCCCTTTTTTTAACGAGGTGGAATGCTGTTATGCACCGTACCTGTCAATGGCTAGTTAGTTAGTTTAGCTGGGCTCCACCGCATTTAGCCTCATGATTGGGTCATTGTGCGCATAGAAGGCTCCTGCGTCTGCCTCCTTCTTACTCCATCCATCCCAGTTCCTCCCAGAACGCCAGCAGCCTCCGTGGCTGCATGCTTCTGGCAGGGACGCCGGGGAATGGAGAAGTTTCTCCCGTTGGTCGGCCACACTTGCACATTCCATAAGAACATGCTGTGGCGTTTCCTCAGCCTCCATGCACCCTCTGCACAAGGGGCTGTCTGTTATACCAATTGTGTACAGGTGTTTGTTTAAAAGGCAATGTCCAGTTACTGTCAATGGCTTAACAGGCCGTGTGTGGGACTCACCCGGCAGGAAGCAGCTACGGGTCAGGTATTAACGCCTGTGAAGGATTGCTTAATGGATGGTATCCCAACTAATATTGTTATGCGAAAGTAACTGTCTGTCTGTCTGTTACGTTTTCCCGCTTAAACCTCGCAACCGATTTTGATGAAATTTGGTACAGACAATCTTTAGACCCTGAGACAGAACATAGGCTTTTTATTTCGAAAAAAGGGGATGGAGGGGTTGAAATAGAGGTTGAAAGTTTGTATGGAATTTCCTAATTTTAAAAGATAAAACGACGATACTTGTATTTAAGCACTTGATAAGAAATCATTAAACATTTGTTCTATCATTTTTGTAATTTCGACCAGCTAGGGGGTGAAATAAGGGTTGAAAGTTAGTGTGCAAGTTCGTCAAATATCACGTCATAAGAAACAAAAAATCGTTTGTTCTAGCATTTTGAAATTTTTACCAGCGTGGGGGTGAATTGAAGATAAGACCATGAATCTTGGTACCTTACTACCTATTTCACGCGAGCGAAGCCGCGGGCGGAAGCTAGTTATACATATAAACCTTACTCTTTAATCTCTCTATTAAAAAACCGCGTCAAAATCCGTTGCATAGTTTTAAAGATATAAGCATACATAGGGCTATAGGGACAAAGAAAGCGACTTTGTTTTATAGTAGTGATTGAGGTTATTGGAAACGACAATAAATATCAAACACCAATATATTATTAATATACTAATGTATGTATGTATGTATGTATACAATATTAATATCCTAATGCAAAGTTTTTCTCAACTGTTTTATTCAGAACGAAATTAACCTAAAGCTAGTAAAAGCTAACCAATTATAATAGTTAATGATGCGATAGCTAAAGCTTAGGTTAAGCTGGCCAACGTAACTCGAGCTTACATTCATCGAAGTAAAGTAATAAATTGGATAACGTACGGCTCTAGTTATCCTGGCCAGATGTCCGGCACGACAGCTTTGGAAGTACTTTTCTCGCGTATGGAGACTCTCTTGTCTATTATTTAAAGTTACCTCGCGCCCTTATGAACTCTCAAGTACGGGAGGTTTATATGGCGCTGGGCTTAATATGGACTGGGTGGATAGTACCCCGGTTTCAAGGTGTCGCTGAGGCATCTCTGATGTTTGTGTGTTGAATGCGGACCCGACAGACTTCGTTCTGGCAAATAGTTTTGTAAAATGGCAGTTTTTTGTTCCTACTTATTTTATAGTTAGGGCAAAAAATTCTCCTGTACAGAACCGTCGCCCTGGTGGTAGGGCGTTGTGAATAAAAAATAATTAAATAAAACATATATGAACATTTAAAACTATTCAACTTTGGAACGTAACATTAAATCCTCCAACGATGTATTCTGTGCTTCAACGCACACACGCACACTGTTTTGATAGATATGATTGATTTTCAACTTTATATTACGTTAATAAAGCGCAAATTGACTCTTTGACGTTTTCAACTAACAATTTAAAAAAAGAACTGGCCTAATTGGTCCAGGCGTTGTTGCGTTATGCGCTTATCAACACATTTTGCGATTTATTTTTTTATGTAAAAAGAAAAGACAACAAACAGTTACAATATATAAAGTATAATTTAGTTTACTATATCTATGCATGCCAATACTGCAATCAACAACGTTATCCACATGTTAAGAAAAATAAAAATAGTACGCTAGACTTGACCTCGGCACCACACAGCACGCACACACACACGCATACCATATATATACTAATATAATAAATTAAATTAAATATGTAAACTATTTATATATGTATGTATAATATGTTTGTCTATCCTAGATCCCATAACACAAGCCTTACAGAGCTTAGTTCAGACTAGGCTGATTGGTGTAAGTCTAAGAAATATTTATTTATCAGTTTAAGACCAGACCTATTCCATTTAACCAATTTTTAGATATAACTATATTTATCCAGGGTAACAGATTTTCGGCAGGTGGAAATGGGGAAGCGACATAAAGCTTGCTCGTCTAGTGACCCTGCCGCAAAGGCAGCGTGGGCGACCGGCTACCGCGCACGCTGTAGAAGTGCCTCTCTTCCCTTGGGGGATTGTCCTAGTGTTCTCGGACAATCTCCCCCCCCCTTGGCGATACGCCCCGGTATGGGCTCAGAGGACACCGGGGGATTTTAGTGGGTAGACCGGTCTTATCAGACCGGAGAGCCCCACACACGATGTCACGGTCCATAAGGAGCATTTCCCCCGAGAATAGAAAAAAAAGGGTAACAGATTTTATCTCTCAAATGTAATAAATAATGACTAGGTACTATAGATGCTATCATCCAGCGCCTTACTGTGATCCTCATCTCATCATTATCAAATCGTCTGCCTATTTTGTGCGAGGTCTACCAATACTGTGGTTTTCGCCATGTCTGCCATTCGAGGATACTAATATTATAAAGAAGTAAAGTTTGTGTGTTTGTATATTTGTTAAATTGTATGGGGTAATCTCGGGATCTAATGAACCGATTTTTTAAATTCTTTCACCAATAGAAAGCTACATTATTGCTGAGTGTCATAGGTTATATAAAAACCGAAAAATAAAAAGGCTTTTACGGGGTAGTCCGTTTTGCAAGTGAATCGGAGAAAAAACGGCCGAATGAAAGCGTTTCTTACGAACGCTGCTTTAACTATGAAAGATATAGTTTTGAGTTCTAGAGAAAAGATGTGGAGCTTGAAAATGGCTTCAAAAATGTCAACAACAGCATATGTCTAACTTTTATATTTAAATTACAAAAAGTAGGTTATTTAATATTACAGTTAGAAATTAATACATAACATTCTGTACTAAAAAAGGATTATTAATATTATGCCCAACGAAGTGGGCACGGGTCAGCTAGTTATGTATAAATTTATTTACTCCTGCCGTGAATGAAAACATGTAAACTCCTGCAAAGAAACTCAACGATGTATGTGAAGTCGACCCATCCGCACTTGATCAGCATGGTAGACGAAGGCCTACTCGGCCTATCATACTCGGGGTAGGCTGGTGCCCCTCAGAGGTGACGTGATGTGTGATGGTTGTGATGAAGACTTCTCCATGAGAACAATGCTACAGATAATACGCAATTACTACTGTTTATTTCTGGTCCAAATATGTATTTAGTCGATAGAAGATAAAATGTTTAACTTTTTCATAATGAATTCAAACAAGTAAGCACAAAGCAAATAGCTGTAATAAACAAATTATCAATGTTATTTGTTAATAAATATTATTTGAAAATGGAGAGACGCATGTAAACTCTCCCCTAAAAGGGATTTCCCTAAGGGCGAAAGATCGAAGGGCGGACATCCGGTCAAGTCGCCCTCTAACCGATACTATGAAGTATTTATTGAGCTGCGGCTGACCAAAAGTATTCCATTGTTGAGTTACACCCTTTTGCCTAATATTACCTTTTCTTCATATTCCATTATGCGCTCTATCTGAAGGCTGTAGGATTTAAAATCTTTTGCACGTTTCACACTCTATCTCCAGACAGTGTCGTGTTTGTATTAATTGAACTTAGTTTTGCTTTTATTAGTTATTTAGTTGACAAAACGGTGTAAGTCTTCATTATACTATTTTGAAGGTAAACGACTTCTTTCAAATTAAAACAAAGTGTTATTCACGTTTGTTTATGACAGTTTGAATAATGTGAACCGTTTTGACAGAAATTTATAGTTTTATACGTATGAGTTACGATTAGTTTTATTTGAATTGTATTTTACTGAAAATCTTTTGCGGCCATCACTATTTATGGGAGGTGTTATAGTTAATTAAGATTATCTGGCTAATATCTTCAAGTTTAGGGTTCGAATTATCCTGGGCCCAGAAATATTTTTTGTTAAATATACTACTTATAATCTAGATTCATCTATAGCTAGTTTCAAAATTAGAAAGGTTCTTAATATTTTAATTATAATCAAAATCAAACATACTTTACTCGACACACACTTTATTGAAAAGGTTGAAAATGCAGAGAACGTCTTCGAAAGTTGTACAATGTTAAAAGCATTGTTTAAAGTTAGTCAAATAACGCTTTTGGTTATACAAAAAAAGTGAAAAAATAAGTAAATGAATTTTAGTAAATTTTAGGTGTTTTGAGGTTGGCTTCTACGAGTAACTGACGACTCTGTAAAAATACAGGGGGAATAAAAAATCGCCCTTGCTGGTTCCTTCCAGCACAACGTCTCGCGCCGTAGACTTGTGAACCAATGGCGTAGCATCTTTGACGTTCAAAAGTGATTGTAAAATCCTATTTGAAAATTTAATTCGTGATTTTGAATTGTAACCACATATAATTAGGCAAGCAATAGATGCTTGTATGTACGTAGGTAAAATATTGAAAAAATGCATACAGGAAAAAGACTTAAGACTTCAAAGGTTGTACAATGCTAAAGGCATTATTTAAAGTTATTCAAACAACGCTTTTGGGTACACAAAAAAGTGAAAAAATAAGTAAAAGAATTTCCGTAAATTTTGCAGTTATAGGTGTTTTTTTTTTAATTAATTTACACGAAATTTAACGTGATTTTTTATTCTAGGTTTGCATATAATTTATTACTACCTACTGTTTCGTCTTATTCTAAGGTAAAATGCGGTCCTAATTTAGCAACGTAGACTTTGCTCTAACGAGGTTTTTAACATAACGCATTATACTCATTTTTGAGAAAAGTAATTTACATGTCGATTTCCTCTTTCGTATTTTTATTATGAGCCCGAGTACTAAAACCGTCTCAATAGTATTAAATATCTCTCACTAATGGGAGTAATTGAAGAGTTTGAAAACAACAGGTGTCGAGAATCAAACCTTGACAGTTACAGGACACATCTGCCGAGCGATCGGCGGCTATTTCTGAATTGTACTTTGGTTAATTGTTTTGTTTCATACTTAAGTACCAGATCGTATAAGTCCCGAGTCTAACGTGAGGGCTCATGTTAATTAAGAACTCTTTGAACTGTATATATATATATATATACATACATATATATATACTAGCTGACCCGCGCCCACTTCGTTGGGCATAATATTAATAATCCCCGAAGCGAGCACGAAAGCGAACTGAATTAAACCCGAAGCCATCGCGCGCCGTCCGCTGATGATGATGATGATGATGATGATGATGATGATGATGATGACACTCCGTAATAATGTGGCTTTCTATTGGTGAAAGAATTTTTAAAATTGATGATGATGATGATAATTTGAGATTTAAACTATCCTATCTCTCAAGTTGGATCGAACTGCACATGGTGTGCGAATTTTATTATAATCGGTTAAGTAGTTTAGGAGTTCATTGAGCACAAACATTGTGACATGAGATTTATATTGTATATTAGATATATATATATATGTATGTATATTTAAATCGAACGATTAAATGTGACGTTACTATAGTAATTACTTCAAAAAGTGTTTTAAAAAGTGAGTTGATAATATAATGCTTACCAAATAAGTACAGCTGTGGTTTATAATAGGTTAACTGAAATTTTTTATTTTAATTATATAAATGCCACATTTAATGTAACGTAATTTTGATGACATAGCTATAGTATGTTAAAATAACAATTTTGCTATTTCAACATAAAATTGGTTCTCTCAGTGGGGACGCTTATTATATTATAATACATAGAAGAATTAATTGCAAATATAAAAATAAATATAAAATAATGCGCATAAAATACAATCTAAGTATAATAGCATTCAGTAAACTATTCTCCAAATTAAATTAAGAGGGAGAGAATAAACTTAAATTGTGAAAACTTCCAGAAAATATTATTGTTAAACTATAAATTGGCGGATGTGTTGTTATCAAATGGTTATGTTAGCCTATATCAAACAATCTATAGGATAAAATATGATTAATATTATATGTGCATAATATTCTCGTGTCATATAATGTTATATACCATACTCCATACAGTAGGTCTGAGAATCTGGTATTATCTATTTTTTTCTAGAGTATTTTTCTAGAATTCTAGTAATAAGGACTGTTCACCCCATTTTTTTTTGTTCTTAGCAATTTCCCTAAAAATATCATATAACAAGACGTTTGCCAGTCAGCTAAGCTGTCGTGTGATATTTTTTATATAATTTTAAGGAGAACATTTCCGTCATACATGATT
Source organism: Scirpophaga incertulas (assembly GCA_036419045.1). Classification (NCBI taxonomy): domain Eukaryota; kingdom Metazoa; phylum Arthropoda; class Insecta; order Lepidoptera; family Crambidae; genus Scirpophaga; species Scirpophaga incertulas. The sequence goes on along the minus strand of CM071646.1, from coordinate 3,161,180 downwards.
TCTGTGTAGCTTTAACCATTAAGACTGCACACGCGACGGAAGTTTGAAAAATGGAGTAACTTCTCCCGTTTTCCCAACATTTCCCTTCACTGCTCTGCTCCTATTGATTGTAGCGTGATGAAAACTATACTATAACCAGCACAGAAGAATGAAAAATAATTGAGCCAAGTTTCGTTAAAATCCGTTGAGTAGTTTTTGTTTCTATAACGGTTATACAGACAGACAGACAAACATTTTACTGATTGCATTATTGGCAACAGTATCGATCCCCAATTACCCAGTGATACTTATTTTGGAAATATATTTCTTGTATAGAATTGACATACAGATTTATTATCAGTATAGATTTATTATATATGTAACAATATATAAATTGTTTTGAACCGATTTAATTGGCGATTCCGCAGATTGGACAAACCATCCCCTCCGGTTAACTGTAACCATCGATGGCGTCTGACAATCGGCAGCATTTGCGGTCGCACAGGCCCCGATTAAGCCGGTCCTTGCGGTCGGCCCGTGTCGGGATAAACGGTGTGGATTGATCAGCAATCGGATAGCGGAACATACGATCACATTAGTCAGTTGATCCACTTGTAGGTTTGTAGCTTAACTGGCTGTTATTGGGAATGCTCAGAACGTGCTAGTTTCGTTGTGCAATACGCACAGTTAAATTTGTGATAATATTTGGATGGTCAAGCCGCCGCAATTAGAGGCCCTTTTGGATTATACTAACATTATTAAAATAGTGCATGAGGGCGTGCTGGTCCCAACATTAATGTACGGAAGTGAAAGTTGGGTATGGGAGAAACGACATGAAAGCAGAATAAATGCAGTAGAAATGAGAGCTTTGCGGAGTATGGCAGGAGTAAAACTGTGTGACAGATTGTATAATGAAGTGATTAGAAAGAAATGTGGTTTGAAAGAGGATATCGTGACAAGAATAGAGAAAGGGATGCTTGGATGGTTTGGGCATGTGGAACGGATGGATGAAAGTAGACTGACCAAAATGATTTATGAAGCTGGAGTGAGTGGAGATACGGGACGAGAAAGACCTAGGCGAAGATATTTCGAACAAATCGAAAGTATCCTCAAAAAAGGCCAGGTCAGAAGTACCCGCAATCGTCGAGCATGTATAAGGAATGTTATGAAAGTAGATGAAGCGAAAGAGATATGTAAAGACCGTAATAGCAAGTGGAAAGACGTAATCTCTGCCTACCCCCGTGGGAAAAAGGCGTGAGTGTATGTATTAAAATAAATTAACAAACTTATTTTGTTATGCTCGCGCCATCCCGTGGTTGGAATACTGCACTAAAATAAAGTTACTGATTAAGTTATTTCGACACTAGCGTTTTAGTTCTTGGAAGCCAGAACTGCAAATCATAGGTGTCTCTCGGCCTCAGCTTCCAGATAGAAATGGGTCTTTTTGGACGGTCTGTCTTCGTTGACATAATGGCGTAGTATATATATACGTAATACCTTTAATTTGAGAAAAAAAATAATGTCTAATGCATCCGACGAAAACGTTTGTTCTTCGGCCCCCCCCCTGAGAATGGGGGCCCTGGGCACGGGCCCTATGTGCCCTCATGGTAAAGACGGTAGTGGGTCAATCTCGTAGACGAGTAATATTATAAATGCGAAAGTTTGTTATGGATGGCTGTTGGTAACTCTTTTACGATAAAACTACTGAATAGAATTTAATGAAACTTTTCAATTATATAGCTTATATATCAAATTTAAATTCAAAATCATTTATTCAGTCTAGGCTGTTACAAGCACTTGTGAAAGTCGAAAAGCTACGCCATCGGTTCGCAAATCTACGGCGGGAGACCTTGTACTGAGAAGAACCGGCAAGAAAGAAGAAACTCAGCAAGGGCTGTTTTTTCCCCTGTATTAAATAGATACAGAGTCGTCAATTTGGAAAATGACTTCAATATGGATAATTCATGAAGTCACTTTCCATTACATAATATAATTAATAAAAAATATTTTGAAAACATGCCTATATTAGGAATGCCGTGTCATACAGTTTTGAAATAATATATTAAAGTTAAATTAAAATTATAATAAATACGAGTAGTACCCAGTATAGCAAAGAGCAGACTCATCTCCGCTGGCAGCGCCCGTTCACGAGCATGACGCATGAACCAGCCATCGCTTCGCTCAACCATGTTTTAGGGAACGTAACGACCCGCCTCACACGACACTGCCGAAGAGGTTTTAATGAGAGTATGACTACCCTTAAGCCACAAAAGGATACAAATTACCAACAGCAGATACCTCTGTACATTATCACAACTATGAAAAAAACAACACCGCAGGACACGCGCACACAATCATTTAAGAACTAGAAATCATTTATTATGATACAAGTGACAAAATAATTGCTCATACACCTTTTGGTTGTTGTGTCATACAGAATTAATATAAAATTCAAATAATAATAATAAACATAACTATTTATAATCTCATCATCTTTATCAGAATAACACATAAGCTACAATTATTTATTGAGACATTTAAGAAATGTCCGAAATATAACGATATGAAGTCACCAGCACAAGTCTGTTTATTCATTCCAATAAAAATATAAGAGCTACTGTATTTTCAGAAAAAAGTACAAGTAATATGCATACTCGTACATCAAATAAATTTGACAAGGAAATAGACAAAACCCAATAAAAACGAACAAGTCAGACGTGAAATACAAGAACGTGTTGAAAATAGAATAAAAATACAGCAAATGTGCTATCAAACACAACAAAAGGCATTATTCAAAGTCAATAAGAAGCGCGGAATAGAAAATATGACCACTTTGCGAGGACTCAATGGGGCGAGGGCTGAGCGTGGTGCCTCAGCGGAGCTCATCCGATTTCCGAACGGCACCGATAGCGGAAGCAGCGCCCCCTACCGGATGTGCGTTGAGCGGGAAAATAGGCGGAAGTTTCGCGCCGAGAAAAAACTCCGAAAAGAATCCCTCCGCAGACAAATTTGCATTCGAAAGGGCACTTTTGTGTATTTTGCGCGGTGATCGGTTGTAAATTTGTCAGATTGTCAATTCGCCGCAAACGCTCCACGGTTCGTCACTTTTGTTATGTTAATATTTTGTTTTCTGAGATTTTTTATTTTTTGGGTTATAGCGTTTTGTTGCGGGGGCGCGGATAGATTTAATCTAATTTGGTGTTTTTATTGAAACGTCAATTTTTTTTAAATCGCTGATTCTAGACCAATCTAGGCGGCTCGACCGACGTGACCTACCAACTAAACTCAGCCTAAGCTTTTGTCCTAATGACTCTCCTGAGGAGAGGGTGCGGTGCAACTGGACTCTGCATTCAAAACTTTACCTCTATAAAAGTATACCAAATTTTTGTGGCGACTACCGACCTCGATAATTAGACAGGTGATTCGCTAATTCCCGACAGGAATCCGTCGCGTACCTGCTGCTCCCGATCGCCTGTGGGAACGTCACGTAGAACATTGGTATGCGCGCAAAAAGCGGACACCGTGCGCGATCAGATGGGTAGCCGACGTCTTGCTGCTTCGTTTAATTCGATGTCGAATTCAAATGAACTCAATCTTTTAGTTTTTAAATGTTTAATTTAAATGCTAGTTTCGTCTGCTTGGGTAGCTCTGTCTTAACTATTGCTGTCATAAAATAGTATTCGGATTTCTCTGTTCCAGTGTGAAGGGTAAGATAGGCACACATTATGGGTACTGTGACTTCGATTGCGACTTACATTTTATGTCACATGTTGACCAAATATACTGTGGTTTTTTTGTTGTAAGGTCTTGTCTTATCTTGAAATAGAGCATCCTACTAAAATTATAAGCGTGAAAGTACGAGTATGTAAGCATTGTTTGTTAGTTTTTCATGTAAAAACAATCGAATGGATTCTAATGAAACTTTACTAGAATATAGCTTAAATGCATCAGACCTTCAAAGTTTCTTGCCTGTTCTTCTCGAGAAGGCTCTCCCAATTTCCGAACAGGTGTCGAGTCAATATATTTTTTCTTTTTTTTTTTTCTTATTCGTACGTACGGACAAGGTTTTTGTTTTTTTTTTATTACTTAAGCTTTTTTTTGTTTTGTTTGTTGACGTCAATAAGTGCCTGTAAAGGTCTATGTTGAATAAATATTATTTTGATTTTTTTTTTGATTTTGAATAACACACAGGCAATAATTACTGATCCTGTGCCGTGACGACCTCTGCTGTCGAGTGGTTGGTATACCGGTTTTAAGGTTCCGGGTTCGAGTCCCAGTGAGGGCAGATGTTTACGTGATGAATGCGAGCTTTTTTCTATCAATAACAATTATATTTTTTTTTCATTTATTTACCATATAAAGAATCTTACAATCATTTAACATAAATCAATGCATACAAAAAACCACAGAGGTTTATACGCTTATGCAATCGATTTTAAACTTAAATATTTGCTTAATTTATTACAAAATGAAAACAGTCATTTATACGTAGTATTATTTATGTATAATATATGTATCTATATATATGTATAATATATGTATCTATATCCCATCCTAGATTCCATAATACAAGCCTTATAGCTTACTTTGGGCTAGACTAATTGGTGTAAGAAATATTGATTCATTTATTTATTTATGCAGACAAAGTCACGGGTACTAGCTAATATGATATATTGTTGTCGCTTCTCCATCCATCTCGCTCTAACATCACTCTATGTATATGTTGTTATTACTTTTGATAAAGCTGATAAGTTTCTTGCGCCCATTCTTCTTATCAGCTAAAAAATACGTCCTGAATGGGTGGTAGGAAAAAAGATTTGGACGATTCAAAAGAGCTTTCTCTCCACAAATTTAAAGTCGCGCAGCGGGCTATGGAGCGAGCTATGCTCGGAGTTTCTTTGAAGGATCGAATTCGTAATGAGGTCATTCGACAAAGAACCAGAGTAACCGACATAGCTCGCAAAATAAGCTCGCTGAAGTGGCAATGGGCTGGCCACGTTTGCCGAAGGACTGATAGCCGATGGAGCAGACGAGTCCTTGAATGGAGACCGCGACTCGGCAACCGTAAGGTAGGACGCCCCCCCGCCAGGTGGACTGACGACCTGAAGAAGGTCGCTGGAGGGGACTGGATGCGGAAGGCGGAGGACCGGGTGTTGTGGCGCAAATTGGGAGAGGCCTATGTCCAGCAGTGGACTACGATTGGCTAAGTGAAAAGAGCTTTCTATAAGTTGATTTTGATTTGAATTTGATTTTGTTAGAACAGGACGTGCCGTAATATCGACAATGACATATCGAGTTTAGAATATGGAGTCTTATTTCCTATGATTGTCAAATGTCTCGTCTTTAACGCAACAGTCTTAAGAAGCCGTAAACTGCGCGGTCAGTCGTCGGCGCTTCCCGCGCGAGGTCACGGCCACAGCGCCGGCGCAGCTGACCTCTCAAGTTCAATCGGTTCGTCTATTTGAATGCATTGCTTCAATTGGATGTTGGTGGAACCGCTTTTTAGTTATTGTTGCAATCAAAGCAACTAACTAAACAATCACTTAAGTAGGTACCATTTTTTTTTTGTTGAAATGTATTCTCCACAAACACGTTGTATTATAGATTAAATTGTTTAATAATTATGACTAATACGTAAAAGAACAAACGAAAAGATATTGTTTGAATTTTCCAAAATAAAAATCTAACATATGTACAGACGAAAGCGCGGGCGGTGGCTAGTATCTTTCTAAAATATAGCCTGTGTGTTATTCTGATGTATCAATACATAGTGTAAAACAAAGTCGCTTTCGCTGTATGTCCGTATGTATGCTTAGATCTTTAAAACTACGCAACGGATTTTGACGCGGTATTTTTTAATAGATAGAGTGATTCTTAAGGAAGGTTTGTATGTATAATAAATGCATAATATAGTAGAGAAACACTGATAAATTTAAAGGTTTCTAATGTGATGTCGTAAATAAGCACGATTTTTTGCGCTTATATTGCAAACGCTGGCTGAACCCTACGAGATAGACCAAAATAATGTACTACAGTATTGTACAACTTACAAAAATCCACAAAAAAGTCCGCGATGGTATATGTCTATCTCTTAGGGATAACCCACCATAACCATTTTTTCACTGCACCCGTGCGAAGCCGGGGCGGGTCGCTAGTAAAGCAATATAAAGTTTCATTAAAGTCCGTTCAGTAGTTTTTACGTGAATGAGTAACATCCATCCATACAAAGTATCCATACAAGTAGATTTCCAATTTGCAGGGCTAAGATTTGCAATGAAACAGTAACTTAAGGGCTAGATGTGTTCCTTATGAGGATTGCATATATTCTGTGCATGTTATAGGAACTATAAGGTCTCAAAATCAAAACCAAATCAATCTTTATTCAACATCGGTCTTTACAGGGACTTATGACGCCAAACCAATAGGCAAATTAAAGCCACAAAGAGCTTATAGCAACATAACCTTGTTCGGATATTGGGAGAGCTTTTCAGAGAAGAACAGGTCAGAAACTCAAGGTCTACTACTGTAAGCGATTGTGATCACTTACTACCAGATGTGCAATAAACAGACAGAGGTCTTCAAAGAGTTCTTGCCAGTTCCCGTGACCTTGCTTTATCTATAACTGTAGCAGTATTTGTATTTCTATTTGATATGACAGTGTAATTATTTGGTACCGTGACACTAAATTTATGTCACAATTTGGCAACGTAAACTATAGCTTTTGTTGAGGTTGCAATCTCATAGGAACTGTGGTCACTGATCATCACTAAGTGATCATTTACTAGTTTACGCAGTTACTTAGTTACTTCATTCGAATTAAGCTCTTTTAAACTATTGTCAGTTATTTTTACAATGCATCGACATCAATTAAAACAGAAGATTGCAAACAGCTTATATCGACGCCAGCGGCCTCGACAAACGAATTCCATTCGATGCGTTCGATCGCCAATCGAATGTTAGGAATGCAAAGGATCGATAAAGGAACCGCTCGAGTTGATTGTTGTAGAAATTAAGAGATCGCTAAGCCAATTATCAATTTCGCTTCAATTTAAGATCTAAGTCATGTCTATCATATGTTTACATTAGAAAGTAACTGAGCAAATTATCTTCCCAATAAAAATTTTTTATATAAAATTCCCAATAAAAAGCAGTGGATGCTGAGTGTGGCAAAAGGAGGATTAAAGCAAGAGTAATGTAGTGGAAATCACTCCACATATTCCTCTCTCAAACAAACTTTCAAGCTCTGAGAGGAATGTCTAGAGTTACGATGAAGGATATATTACGAAATAGTGTGCTAAGGGAAATATGAAGAAATATGCGCTATGAAAGAAGTGGTGATTAAAATTGAGAAGTGAATGTTTAAATGGTTTGCAGACGTAGAAAGGATGGACGAAAAATGACTGACAAAATAAATTTATAAGACAAATCACTTAACATCAGGTGAGATCGTTGTCAAACGCACTCAAATTCGGAATTAAAAAGAAACATACTTGATGTGACCTATTTAATATATTCCCATATATTGAAAGGTTACATCAAGATTATCCAAACGAAGGGCGTGCATGAAAGAAACTGAAAACTAGGCAAGTATATTTGGATCGTAGCAAGTGGAAATGCGATCTCTGCCTATACCTATGTATTCAAAGAAGAAGAAAGAAAGAAAGAAAAATGTTTATTTTGTACACAAACTATATAAACTTAATATTTAGACTTTACAATATATATGGGTACCAAAAAGGTCCCTACTCCGCAAACGGTGACGACATCTACGCCACGACCACGGATATGCTGTGGGATCTTCATGGATGTCTGAGACGGCACTAGCCCAGTCACAAGCGTAGCCGTTGCTCAATATATATCAATATAATACACCAATCCTGCGCAGACGAAGCCGTGGGCACCAACCAGTATACATTTATACACACATACGCACATATATACAATATACATACATAAATATATTCACATCACCACACAATAAACAATAACAATAATAAAAAGAATAAAACTCTTAAAGAGTTCTAATTGATAATGCAAGCCCATCAACGTTGACCAAACTCGACAGCATCCACACAACAACATCGTCTAATTAACAACTTTCCTTTCAAATAACGTGGCAATCAACGCGCATTCAAACAAGCGCGGTTTTTATGCGTAACATTTTCCGCCGAGTGCAGAATTGCGCCCGGCGGCGAGGATCAAAGGCTGCGCGGGCGCAATTTTGACAATTAAAATGTCTCGCGCACTCCCCGTGTCCTTGGGAGGAATCCGGGAGACCGGTCGCCTCGCTACCGGCCGCCGGGGAAAAAACTGTGTTTATACTTTTTAATTCGAATAATCGATTTGAGAAACATGCGAGTAATCGAGCATTCGAGTTCTCGTTACGGGTTGGTGATATTTTCCTTTGTTTTTTTTTGTATAGTAATGTTTTATTATACTGCAAATGTTGTACGCAAGTAAATAGTATGTCTGATGGTAAGCGAACACCATAAGCATCACTTGTGACTTGCCTAACTTAAGCTCACCTGAAAAATAATTCGGCTCTGGTCTTCAGTGATATACAGGCCCTTCCTCAGGCGAGTTGCTCGCTTGAGCTATTTTGCAAAATCTGCTATTAGGGTAGTATTTTAAAAGAGGTAGGGACTTCTCTTGAATCGTGGGTACTAATATATAAGCAAGTTGTACTATCAATGCCATTTTTCATCATCTTTGAATTCAGTGACCAATACGTCACGGCGAAAATGATGTAAAGACTTATTCTTTCATTTTAAGAGCTGTAAGTCTTAAAATTTAATTTCAGGTCGTCACTAGTTGCATTTAACGTGATTTTGATTTTGTATTAACTTAGTAATTTAATTGCTTTTTTTCTAACTTTTTGTTGTTTTATCACTTTTTTTTTCAATTTTGATTACAAAATCGAATTTATGCTGCACAAAAATTGCTAAAATGTACTTATATACTTTTGCTTTCAAACTCGATGTCACAATTGGGTATATTTTTACTTAAACTTTTAACTAGTTCTAATCGAATAAAAATATTCCAAGGGAGCTTTAACCGAACAAGTTATGATATTATCAACAAAGGAAAGAAGAAAATGCAGATATAAATTATAGGCAAAGGAATTCTAGCAGCAACAGCCCAATATTACGATACTCGATTTTCAAATTTGTCCGGACTTGGCTTCTCTGTTATAATAAGTATATATTCTACATATAAATCTTCCTCTTGACCACTCTATCTAATGCTGAAAACTGCATTAAAGTCATGTTGATTATGTCGGACTCCAAGCCGATCGATGCGGCATGGAATGATTACCGACTAAACTCCGCCTGATTCTTGGCCATAAAGGCTACGGCTTGAAAGGAAGATTGATTTCGAAGTAACATCAATATGGATTACTAGCTTTTGCCCGCGACTTCGTTCGCGTGGACTTCAGGTTCGTCCCGTCTAGTCTAGTAATAAGTAAGAAATACGGTAACTAAGCACTGCAGAGCCCTAATCATAGGCCTATAGGTAGCTACTGCAGTATGCTCCTATAAACTACATTTAACGATCTTTTTCCTTTTGTGGGTTATTCCTAAGAGATAAACATATACCATCACGGACTTTTTTGTAGACCTTTTTAAGTTGTACAATACAGTAGTAAATTGTTTTGATCTATCTTGTAGGATTCAGTCAGCGTTTGCAATGTAAGCGCAAAAAATGTTTTTTTTTTTACGACCTCATATTAGAAACCTCAAAAATTGTAGCCTATGTGTTATTCTGATGTATAAGCTATATTGTGGTAAAGTTTCATTCAAATCCATTCAGTAGTTTTTACGTGAAAGAGTAACAAACATCCATACTTACAAACTTTCGCCTTTATAATAGTAATAGGATTATCTTTTCATTAAACTACAAGTGTTCATTATTGAAACAGCTTTCAAATTATATAAAATTTCGTACGATTTCGATTGCAACACACTTGAAAAGATTCCCAAAAATACAAGTAGTGTCATGGCCGCGGTTGTATCGTAGAGATTGCACAATACACCTCCCGACACGAGACACAATAATAATAACTCAAAAGTCCATCGCAATAGTAAAATTTAACGAGTCGCATCCTTTCATCGAAGCCCGTGTTTAATTATGGCCGGCGTTTAGTTTTAAGCTTTAATAAATTTGAACTATTGGTCGTAATATCGAGGTTTAATGCGCATGTTTAGGTATGGGCGCGGTGGCCATGGCGTGGCTAACTCTTCAATATTTCTACTAAAAACTGTTTTGACAGCTGTCAAACGATGACATGTCGAAAGATAACCTATGAAGTGTATCTGTCAAAATGACACTGACAGATATGTGATAACGATAACACCTGTCAAAATGAGCTTATTAGATTTTGGTGATAAAATATTTTTTTATTTTTCATCCTATTTTAAATTGACATGAATGATATTTTATGCCAGTGACATTTGAAAATATTCACGGAAAATATAATATGATGATATTCTGATTGAAATTTAGAACTTAGATAATGTCTATTGTTAATAATTGTATTAGTTATATACATAGTCTTTCTTAATTTAAATTTTTATTGACTAACTTCTTTTGGTATTTTCGTATTGATTATTGTAAATAGCTGACGTGACGCTGGCAAAATGTTTTTTTGTTAAAAAACCATTGCCATTAACAAAATTACTTACTTACTTAATTTAAATTGATAACATATTTTGTGCTAATAACATATAAGAATAGTTGCTATTAAGACTAAATGCTTATATGCCACAAGGCGAACCTTACTAAATACATTGAAATTATTTATCTCGTTAGTTCTGAAGTCAATATTTCCATTAACGGTCTAACGTTAATAAATATTAACGGATGATTTAACTTCCGTTAATCCTTCTCAAACCCGTTAACCGTTAATCCATTATCTACTATTTAACGAAAAGATACGTAGCGCACACGTTCTGACTCGTACATTCTGGTCGACCAATACAGCGCTACAACAGCGATAGTACCTTACGTGACTTAACGACTTCATGCCTTCTGATTGTCACTTTTGCTGTCAAAGTTGATTGAAACTGACAGATAGTGCTGTAGAATTGCTGCTTTATTAAGATTCAATGTAATAATATATAATATATATATATATTTACATAATGAAGCTACATAACACAAAACAACAGTTTCTATAAGTAGATCACAATCTCCATGATATAAAATATTCAATGTTAATCACGTGTTAACGAATTAACGATTAACGTTAAAAATAATGCTGCAACGTTTAAATAAGAAAACTTTTGAAATAACGGATTAGCGGTTAGCGATGTCAATTGTTCGATTAACGATGCTTAACTTTGCTAAGCTGTCTAATATAAATCTGTCTGTCCGTTTGTCAAGTTTCATAGGGTAATTATACTATGTAAGTGAAGTTTGAGGAGAATATTCAGTTAATGAAGCTGTAGTAATGTGGTTTGTTTTTTGAATACCTAATAATTTGTTTGAGACCATGAGTCTCTTAGCCTAAGACTTCTCGAAATGATAGTCACCCTACTCTGGGACATAGAGACCTCGAATAAGTCAACATTTTATAGACCATAAAATGTTAGGATCCGTACGGTAGGTGACTCTATTTTGTAGCGATCGATTTTTACGCCGCTATCGGCCTGTTGGCGTTTACGACCGAAAAAGTAATAATTAAAAGATACTAATCTGGGCTTAAGGGCTGTGTGGCACGTTAAACTTTTAATCACGCCGGCCATTTGTCGATTGTAGCGACTATGAAATTTTATAGCCATACTTAGATACTAATATTGTAAGTATTTGGAATTATTTATTTTTTATATCGAATTAACAACTCTTTTGCACGCAAAAGAAACTTTGAAATTGATTCACATGTATCCAACGATAGAAGTACTGGAAAGAGACAGTAAGAAAATAAACAAGGTTAATTAGAAGATGCCGCAGAGAATACAATTTGAGTTCAATTTCCAATGCTATATCAGTTGAATGTCGTGTGTACGTGTTTGTGTGTGAGTTGCGGTCTCTCTGTGCGTGTGTTACATTTCAGAAATAAAATGTGTTACCCTGGATAAATATATTTATATCTCAAAATTTGTTAAATGGAATAAGGTCTTATGGTCGTTTTCCTAAGTGACATGCTGTCACTTTTTATATTAACTAAAAAGAGTGAGACAGCATGTCTCTTAGGAGTCACCTAAGCTAAGACAAGGTTGGTGAAAACGGCCATTAGACTAATAAATAAATATTTCTTAGACTCACACCAATCAGCCTAGTCTGAACTAAGCTCTGTAAGGCTTGTGTTATGAGATCTAGGGTAGACAAATATATTATACACTAGCTTTTGTCCGCGACTTCGTTCGCGTGGACTTCAGGTTCGTCCCGTCTAGTCTAGTAATAAGTAAGAAATACGGTAACTAAGCACTGCAGAGCCCTAATCATAGGTTGTACAATACTGTAGTAAATTGTTTTGATCTATCTTGTAGGATTCAGTCAGCGTTTGCAATTTAAGCGCAAAAAATGTGTTTTTTTTTACGACCTCACATTAGAAAAAATTGTAGCCTATGTGTTATTCTGATGTATAAGCTATATTGTAGTAAAGTTTAATTCAAATCCATTCAGTAGTTTTTACGTGAAAGAGTAACAAACATCCATACTTACAAACTTTCGCCTTTATAATAGTAGTAGGATATATAAATAGTTTATATATCAAATTAATTTGTTTTATTTTAAACATAAAAATAAAACAAATTGGTGCTGTTTGTGTGTTCGTGTATATATATGTATGTGTGTGTGTGAGTATGTTTGTGTGTGCGTTGTGTGACGCCGAGGTCAAGTTAAGCGCACTATTTCGTTTTTTATTAATTCGTTAGAATAAGTAAACTAAAATTATACTTTAAATATTGGAACTGTTTTTCTTTACTAATATTGTAAAGAGATTAGGTTTGTTGTTGTAACTCTGTTGATGTAACTATTGATTGAAATTGATGCAAAGTGTAGATACATTGCCGTTTTATGAAGACAGTTGTCACATTGAATCTTAACAAAACAGCAATGTAACCCTATCTGTTGCTGCTGTTACACATAAATGTGTTGGAGACCATACTTTATTAAGCAGCGCCCGGGTCATAGACAATTCAATCATTGTAGAGTTAAAGGAAAATGTCATACTATCGCGGCCATTTTGAATTACTTTGTCGTAACTCTCAGATATGTAATGTTAACTAATATGTGTACATCACCTCGATGTTTTGTTTCTGATTAATAAATATGTAACGAAAAAATGAAATACTTAGGTTTGATAATTATTTCATATTTTTTCATATTCATAATGAATATTACCTTAATTTTTAGTTAATAGAATTCAATTTATTTCTGTTTATTTTAAGAGCAAATCGACCCACATTGCCTACGTAAAAGTCTAAATCTTCTTCTATGAGCATAAGGATAAAACTGGAGACTGCATTTATACGGCTTTATGTTAATTTTACTTATCTACACATTGATGCTGATTCTATCAGTTTTTAACTGCAAGCTTCTGAGAACACATTCAAATAAAATTACAAATCAACTTGCTCCTAAAACACCTTGACACATTCCGAGAACCACAGTCCACAATCTTGGCCGGGGAGCAATCGAGTTCAATTGGCTAACGATCGATTATTCAATCGAAACAGATTGATCGGCATTACCGGATAATGGGAGCACAATTGACTTGACAATCGAATGCAGACTCGGTGCGCGATCACGGGCTCCGCGCATGCTGGGAGCGTTTGCAACATGTTCCAATCTTTCAATTTGATTAGTGCGTTCTATATTCAAACATTTGTTTACGTCGTTGATTTGAATGTTGGTACTTCGGAGACGCAAATTTTTGTATTTCGACCAGCTATTGAAGAAACGTAATATCTTGAATTTAAAATACGAACCAGGAGACCTATTTTTGAATTACGAATGCGATTTCGAAATCACCGCTGACTAAATAGTCAGCGGTAATTTTGAGGTCACGGATTCCTAAACATCCAATTTTTGAAAGTCGATCGCAGAGCTGCCAACATAGATAAAGTACACACATAAATGTAAGAGTTCGGTTCCACGTAGAATGTACCGCTGCCGGTTATTGCCGGCTTAACTATTATATAATATATAGACTGAAAAATCAAACAAAACACAGATAACATTTCCACAAGTATGACTTGATTACGAGTGGGTGAGGGCACTCGTAATGAAATCACACCTGTGACTAAGGTAGTCACATCAGTGATATTCAAAAATAACAATTATTGAAAATCGGTGATTATTAGTCACATCGGTGATTTCGAAGTCGCATTCGTAATTCAAAAATAGGTCTCTAGGTCTATTTACATGTGTCGCTACTTCGTTAAAGATAAAATTATTAACTATAATTTCATTTATTTTTCTGTCAGCTTAGATAAATTTAATAATAAGTACCATGAGCCAAGATTATGATTTAATGAATTATTATTCAAATTACGATCAATCAACTACTGTAGCGTAATTCATACTGGAATGACGTTTTGGATATCGATATCTGATGATTTAAGATTGTTAACTGATTGATTTGCACTTTGATGGATATGTACTAGGTACTTATAAGTTGAGGATCGGCGTTACCAACTGAAAAGAAAAAGTTTGAACAAGGAACACCGGTATCAATGAGGTTAAATGAAAATTTTTGCGCGTACCTCACGGAGGGGAGACGTCTCACTTAGCCGGGACATCGAACGTGATCCGTTTGCCAAGGAACACTTTAAGCACCACTTTACCTGTTCTGGAATCGGGACCCTCCGATCCTCTTGTAAACAGTAGATCAAGATGTTCGCAGATTGCGCGGGAAAACTTGGCGGTATTCTTTTGTTTTTCTCAATAATGATTGACGCGTACATTTTCTTGGCGATTATTCTGTATTTATTGGCATTTATTTGTGTACCGAAGTGGTTTATTCAAGTGTCCGATGTCTATTTTACGAAATTATTAAAATTAACATGTAAGTTTTAATAAATATTTTGCTAAATATATCATCAATACATAGTATAAAACAAAGTCGCTTTCGCTGTATGTCCGTATGTATGCTTAGATCTTTAAAACTACGCAACGGATTTTGACGCGGGTTTTTTTTTAATAGATAGAGTGATTCTTAAGGAAGGTTTGTATGTATAATAAATGCATAATATAGTAGAGAAACACTGATAAATTTAAAGGTTTCTAATGTGATGTCGTAAATAAGCACGTTTTTTTGCGCTTATATTGCAAACGCTGGCTGAACCCTACGAGATAGACCAAAATAATGTACTACAGTATTGTACAACTTACAAAAATCCACAAAAAAGTCCGCGATGGTATATGTCTATCTCTTAGGGATAACCCACCATAACCATTTTTTCACTGCACCCGTGCGAAGCCGGGGCGGGTCGCTAGTTAAAATATATAACTAAAAATATATACAAAATCTAGTCTAACAATCCGTCGCCATTGGGCCGTGTGCCCAAAATGTAGGTAGTTAAATGTATTACTAATGTCTTAAAGGATTTAAATAAACAATATTAGGATCGCTTTATGTAAGTAGCCTTGATTTTTCGATTTCCTTTTTTTACTTTGCACGAATATAATAATTTAAACACTGTAAACGTGGAATTCTTCCTCAGTATGGTATTAAAATTGCGCCTGCGCATCCAACGTTTGGTTAAATAAGATAATACTTATATGGTCAAGTATTTACTGAAACACATTCGTTAAAATTGTTACATTATACAAAGTTGCAAGTTGCAAAAGTCACTCGTAATTGTCAAATATGATCTATCTATCTATCTTAGGGGCCGGGGTGGCTACCGTGAGGTGCCAACGCACTTCGACCCATTATGGGTCTTTTGTGCTACCCCATTAGATCCTACTCCTTAATGTCGTTAGACAGTTACTTGACCACCGTCAGTCCAATCAATCGTGCTCAAGAGCCTGATTATGAAAATATGATATGTCAAATATGATAGGTATCATGAAAGAAAAAGAGTTTTTAAGGTTTTATAACAAACTTATCAATAAATATCGTAATATTTATTATAATACTAGGGCACTGGACATAAGATCATTAGTATTTCATTCAATAATTCACATACAAGCCTTATAAATGATCAGCTGACTTCTGGATAAAGTTGAAATATATAATCAAAAATATAAATAAATATATAATATATCGATTTACAACTAATAAACTTTTTAATAATTACGAGCCTATGTTTCCAAAATTACCAAATGTAGAGCATAATAATATAGCCCCGCTATACTAAGTTACAAAAAATAGGAAGAATTGGATTCCATGACCATATAATGTTTAGTTTGGGAAGCGCTAAAATCTGACAGCGATTCAATGAAGTGCTAATGATTTGTTAATGGATAGTTTTGTATACAGAGTGTTTCAAAGAGAGAAAAGAGTATACTTATTTAAACCAGGGAACAGTAATTTCGGTTTTCTTGTTATTTTGTTACTTCCGATTTCAATTCGTCTATTTATATAATAGTTTTTGTATTTCATTATATACCTTTGATGTTATTTATATCTCGTGTTGGCATGGCGTGGGGGCTTTAGCAGTTGTTTATCAGCAATCTTCATATGAATCTTATATATAAAAATGAATCGCATCTTATATATAAAAATTAATCGCAAAATGTGTTGGTAAGCTCATAACTCAACAACGCCTGGACCAATTTGGCCAATTCTTTTTTGTTAATGTTCGTTGAAGTTCAAGAGGGGTTTTTACAATGAGGAAAATTCGAATAATTATCGGAAATACCCTAAAAACAGCCCTTTTATTTTCCCATGCAAACGTTTTCTAACTAAAACGTACAGTCGAATTGAGTTTTACTGTTATAGTATAAAGTTCATATTGCAAGCACTCACTGTTGTCTAAGCAATGAAGGTGTGTTCCTAACATCAAAGAGTCAATTTGCGCTATATTAACGCTACATATAGTTGAAATTCAATCATATCTATCAAAACAGTGTGCGTGCGTGCGTTGGAGCACAGAATACATCGTTGGAGGATTTAATGTCACGTTCCAAAATTGAATAGCCACAAAATGTAATAGGTCATTTAGACTTTTTTTGCGATTTGGTTGGCTATGCGACATTATCTATAAAATAATTAGGAACAAAAAACTGCCACTGTACAAATCTTTTTGACAGGACGAAGTCTGTCGGGTCCGCTAGTCTTCTTAATAAAAATGATTTTTACCTTATGATTATTAAAAATTTTTCAAGCTTAATATAACAATTAAGATTGAAATCTTAAATAAAATTACTTTAATATTAGCATGGTCACATTGTAATCGATTTACGAGATTAAAAGATGATTTTTTACATATGTTTTATATACATTGTGAACTTAATGTTTACAACTAACTTGAAGAACCGAGTGACGGCATATCTTCATCACTTCGTACGAACCCGCAAACACTTTGGTGTGTTTCGGGGAATGTAAATAATTGAGGTGATAGAGGAGCACCCTGTGAAGGGTGGCGCTGTCAATAAAAACTGTTGGTTTACTCCCGAGTTGTTAACGCAGTCTTTGAAGTTTTTTGACTGAGGGTAACTGAGGGATCGAGTCTACTAAAGTAATTTTTTAAATGTATATAAAATCTTTAAAAATATACCTCAAAATAAGTTAATAATTGACTATGTAAATGTACCTCTAATGATCACTACTGCTACTTTTTATTACTACCGACGATGATTTATTATTGAATAAAGCGATCCCAGTGTAATCAAAATGGTCCGATGTAAGTATACAGGTATGAGAAATAAATGACATATCGAGTATAAAGTGAAAAAGTCATAACGACCGTCACGATGAAAAGCCCACGTGTAAAATTAATTAACGGCGTTTCACAAACGAAACGGGAGACTCGCAATTGATACACATTACCCCCGCCATCATTGAAGTGTTAGAAAATAAATTGAAAAAATAAAAAACGCCACAGACAATGCACCGCTCCTCGGAGACGGGCAACGGGAACAAATTAATATTTAATTTCCACGCGGAAAAGTTGGGGGCCGTTCGATCTCGTTTTGTTATAAATTCAAAATTCATGCGCCCGTTCCAAAGTTGAAAAATTGTCTCTGGCAGCTTTTTGTTTTAGATGTTGCCTGCATTGAATGTTTCGACATTCTCTGTCCTCTTATTTTGTAACTGACGTTTGAGCTATATTTAGGGTGTCCACTTACTTCCTGCATCTCGGATAATTTCTTAAAGTCATTTACCTGAAAACAAAAGGATATTTCGTAGTTATTGGAAATTCTAACGTCACTTAAAGATTATTATGTAAATAAAGGATTATTACGCTTCAAGCAAAGCGAATGCGGGCATCACCATAAAATGAAGTCTTAATATGGTTATATTAATTTTAGTTTATGCTCCTTCAATTATTTTACAGCGTACATAAATGTTCAATTGAATAATATTAATAGTTTGTGTTATGGGTTTTAACTAACTACAAGCTAGAGCGTAGGTCCATGCATCTGCAGAATCGTAAATAATATGTTTTTATTGGACTTTGGATTCAATTATGATTGTTGATCATTAAGATCTACGGTTATTTGAATGAGAACATTGTTGGATTTGTACTGACTTAACACTTAAGTTTTAGATAAAATTTAAACCCACGTTATTTTATAAGTTTCATGAGCCAGTTTGAAAAAATTAAATACGCATACAACGACGTTCTTATTAGTAATAACATGAAACTACTATTCAACTACGATAATTATTAAACTATCTCCGTAAGCTGATAAGCTGAAGCGCATCAAAAAAATTTTATTCCTCTATAAATAACAATAAAAGAATCATAAAATAGTTTACTTGACCGTGATCAATACCAACGATTTTATTGCCATTTTACGACCCGCCGATGGGAAGCCCGAAATCTCTAATTTGACTTCATTAAGTGCTCGGATAACAATAAAATTATATTTTATCGCTCAGGTTCTTTAAAATATGCTGTAGTAGTAAAATTATTTGTGCTCTTGAATACGCCTGAATGTCAAGCCAGAAACAAAGCGCATTACAAAAAAAGAAACATACATAATCAATCAACAAAGACGATTATAATTCCTATTCTATAACCCCTATTCAAATTATGATTCGATCCTTAAACACTTCGCACAAACCGTCGCGACGGTTCATTTCCGTTCTTAAATCAAAAGGAATCGCTGTTTAAATATTTTTTTATTCATTCAATCGAAAATTTGAAAAGAGAACTCGAGTACGGAACTATATCGGTAACTCAACCACTGAATGAGATTCAAATTTCGATCATGGATTCATTCGATAAGTGACCTCGTTTAACGTAAAGGATATCGCTTATTTTATTGATCGGCGTATTGAATGACCTAATCAGGAGGGTTTATTTAGATTAAACCAATTTAAAGCTGGCTCCGGGTAAATTTTATACCTTAATAATTACGGCATGTTGTGACTGCATAATTATTTACTTTTAATTACCTCAGATCTGTCGATATCTTTAAATGTTTATAGCGAAGGGAGCCAAATGGTTTTGCAATAACGCTGCTGCCATTTTATGTTTGCAATAATACGGAATACTTTAATTGGTAGGACAATATTTCGAGTTTCGTAATTAGGAAGAGAGGATATACTATAGCGGTAAACTGTCTATATTGGACGTGCGAACAGTTGATCGTAAATAGCGCGTTGTATCCGATCAAACGCGTGTGATTCCCATTGGATTAGAAAATAAAAATCTATAAAAACTCATAAAGTGCTCATAAACACGAAGGAGGTAATAAAAAACGCTCCGATGTCATCTCTCAGCTGTCGCGCTCTATTTCCGAACCGTTGGTATTCGAAAATCGAACTCCATCGAACTAGGAGGGGGATATCGTTATGATTTTAAATTTAGAACACTCTTTTTCCAACTTGTTGCTCATTTTGATGGCGGTGTCATGTATTCGAACAAGTGGACTTGTTGATTCTACTATTTCTGGAGTTTTTAATTGGCAAACTTTGAAGAGTTCTATCATTGGTGGTACATATATTGTTGCGCTGGTGACCACACGTTTGAACACTAAATAAATCCCTTACTTTAATACGAAATAAATCGATATTTAAACGTTCTCTTTTGAATTTGGGAATGTTGTCCACCACTTATAGCTCGGTCATTTGTTATCGTTAAAGAAAACCCAAATAATTTCGTAAAAGCAGCCGCAAGAGTCGCCTGCCAAGTAGGTGAGTGTCAATGAAACAAAACACAATGCGTATTTTCATGTTTCCCGTTGACCCGAAATGATTAAAGACCATACAGAAATATTTGTTTCAAAACTATTTTTGATTGCGAAATCTCTATCGAGGGGATTTTGAAACGTATTTTATGCGATTGTGTCGTTTCTTTGAATGTTCGAGAAATATTTTTTATAAACGCGTGCGTTATTGGATCGGTGATATTCAGCGTTTTAAATTACTTCAACGAGGGATATACGGCAGAGGAACGCTTTCATGTGGATTTTTGAAACTATAACTTATAATATAACGTAATATTTGTCAAATAATTTCATTTAACGTGTGTCAATGTATTTCATAGATCAATAGGTATTTTGATGTACTTATTTATTTACTTGTAGACAATGGTAACTATGATTGATATTTAATAAGTTTATTCTTATTATTATATTATATTATTTCGTTTACATATTTTACCAGGTACTACTATATTAGTTATTTATTTGTAATCCTTCTAACATTATAAATGCGAAAGTTTTTTAACTCATAAAATACTGAATGGATTTTAAGGAAACTTTATTTTTATACATACATCAGAATTACACATAGGCTACAATTGTATTAAAATAAAGTAAATGCGAGACTAAACTTACGCATAAATATGAAACATGTTTTAGTTACGTTTTATTTATTTATTTATTGATAGGACACCAGCAGTGCATGCATTAACACATATTATTAAAAAAAAAATACAGAGTTGGTATCAGTCCGATACACACACCCTTGTAGGTGACACAACATTCCTACGTTTTGTATCCATAGGTAACCGTTTATGTTTGGGTAAGATTTTATTAATTTTTTTCCAGTTTATTTAAATTATAAAACTTTTCGATATTAGTAAGCACTGTTTGAATCGATGATTTACTAAATAATTCAGATGTATTTATTTTGGTCCTAAATAGTATACAACCCGGGGATAGATTAGATATCTGTCACGTGGACAAATCCTGGAGCTCAACCCGTCAAAGGCATCGGGAGTTTCGGGACCCGAGAGCAGCCGGGAAGGTAATCACTTAATACTTTCATAAGAACCAATTCAATATTTAGCTTATATTTTGTAAGCATTTATATGTATATTTAATGTTATAGTAAACATCAGTTGATTCAAAGAATTGGCATATCTCTGCAGTATTGATATGAATTGATCGCTATCATTTAGTTGTGGTAATAATGCGAACTAACATTTGGATAGATAACACCTTTTCACTCTGATCTTTATCACACACAAACATAGCAACACAAAGAGACTTAAAATAATATTAACGTAAACAATAACCCAGTACAAACTAAAGTTATGTGCGCTGCAGAACTGTAAAAGGATCAGTCGTAGCTCTGACTTACTGAGAATCTATTAAAAACTGCTTATTTGAAAAAAAAAAGCACAAACATCGTCAACACAACAAGTCTAAATAAAAATATTATTTAGAATACATACCAATATAATATTGCTCAATCACTTTACCACGAATAAACACAATTCCCTGTCACTGTGATATTCCACGAAGAAATTTATTAGAAGAATAAAACTTTCGCACCATCACGAACGTAGGTACTATGAATATTTAAAAAGCGAACGTCTCAAAGTAACACTACACTGGCTCTTAAGAAGTATGTTATAATGCCAATAAATACAATATCCCAATCTGGTTTCGTAAGACATCATTAACTGACAAACATCGTAAAGTGGCGGCGAAATAGAGCGCATTCCCGGTTATATTTAAAATTGGAAACTGAACGGCGACATATTTTTAAGAGTTCGAATGATCATTGAATGCTGCGCCCATACGCTGTCTAGCATAAGTACGACTGTGAAAATTATCTAAAGCGATAGAGGTTCTTTTAATAATCACATTATCCATATTTTATTGACACATCGTAAGTAATAATAATAAAGATGTGATTTCAAATTTCTTTTATAATTTACATAGTCCTACTACTATTATAAAGGCGAAAGTTTGTAAGTATGGATGTATGGATGTTTGTTACTCTTTCACGTAAAAACTACTGAATGGATTTGAATGAAACTTTACCACAATATAGCTTATACATCAGATTAACACATAGGCTACAATTTTTGAGGTTTCTAATGATAAATGAGGTCGTAAAAAATCATCCACGCGAACGAAGTCGCGGGCAAAAGCTAGTATTCTATATTTTGACTTCTGTTTTGTTATCTAGTTGACACAAGTAATAGACTAAAAGTAATGTGCAAAATTTTACGCATTTTTTTAAGCAGTTTATTTTTTAAGCATTTATCTTTTTTACATTCAATTGACATGTTGTATATATATCAAGTGAAGATAAAATTAAGCTATATACAAATTAGTATTTAATGTATTTAAATAAAAATCATTATATTCGCAACACACCTAAATTAATCCTAAATAAATGATACAAAATATTGGTGTTACTAATGAGAACTAATCGTCTCCGATTCTTGTATTCAGTGTTCGAAGTTCGAACAGTAAGCGCGCATTCTAAATTTGAAAATTGGTGATTTCAAACAGCCGTCCGCGTCCCGTCAATGAAAAATAGCCGCTACGAAACTCGTTGTTTAGTCTTCTTTTGTTTTTGGAATGTTGACTTATGTTTGTGGGAATTGTCGCTAGAGTCATCGGCACAAACCCAGTTAGTATATGAAATGATCATTTTAAATTATTCGTAAGCTTACGTGCCAAATTAAGGGGCTAAGATTGAAAAGTTATTATATTTTACATTAAAAAAAAAACATTAACGTTTTAAAAGCTTGAAGTAAGATACTGTTAAGGATTATCTAAAACTACAGAAGAGCGATCTAATAATAATTGTATTACAATGAAGCTATCCTATTTTATGTGTTCGGGATAGAATAAGTTTAAATAAATAATTACGTAGAATATAATTAATTGATAGAAATGTATTACATATATAAGATAATTAAGAATAGTACTAAGCGTAGATAAGAAATAAAGATAAACGTAGCTTAGGAAATGAATAAATAAACATAGAATAGGTTCCCTTAGTGATAAGACTACATATAGTATGTAAGATAGGTATATATATTGAATAATACTTCCTGAAATTCCTTAGATAAGGACAGTAGCGTAAGAATGTAAACAAATGAGTTTTGTGGAAAAAGTATGAGAGATATAAGGAAATTGCTATTGAATTAGGGCATACTATATGTAAACGTATTAAATGAACAATATTACAAGTAAATAGGGCACAATAATTTATAAAATTGTAAACGAGCGGCCACTGAGAAATCACAAATGTATGGAAATGTCGAATTAATGTCCTATCGCACGCCGATTAAAGTGCATATATATGTATATCACAGAGCATTCTCAGTGGTAGCGAGTTAAGATATAGTATCGGATATACACTCCGAATGTTTGCCCCAAAGGGGAAGGACTTAAAGCTTATAGGTAATTTGTAGGGGGTAAATTAAGCCAAAAATAGGGATGAAAATTCACCCTCTCCGACGTATTATCGAGTATATCTCGAGGACTATATAACATATAGTTGTACTTGAAACGGCAAAATAAAGAGGAAAATAAGCCCCTGCAGATTACCTATGTATGAAAGGGATGAAAATAAGGGAACAAAGTAATAATAAGAATTTATTGTAAGAATAATAGTAAAATAAAGGGCAAAATGGGGTTCGACAGGTGCTTTCTGTACGGTAAGACCTCGCCAGGGGGGTCTCGAAAATCCCATTTTTTGGTAGGGATTTTCTCTGGAATAAATTGCGGGACTCCCCCGGGTCGATACGGATTACGACGGGGACCTCCTACTGAAGCGGACGACTGCCCATCACCGAACAGAAAGCTCCTGAAGACCCTGCTGGCCGACCGAACAAAGAAAACTGGCTTCTCATTTCTTCCTGCAACCACCACCGGGCCGCAACGCACCGTTCGAATCCTTCACCAACCCCAGCATTTGAAGTGTGCCGACGTGCCTCCAACCCCGAAGAATAAGTGTGCGTCGTGCACATTATGCCCAATATTTTGATCATCTCTTATACAAAATCTATAAAAAATATTTTAAAAATATATGGTTAGCGACAGTATTATTTAAGAGAACATTTTTATAATTAGGGAAACTAAAAAGATAACACGCATAGAAATAAATTAAATTAAAAATATAGTTACCAGCAAAATTGCACAGCGAAACAGATTTAATATTTTTATATTTACGATACCACTGCGTTTAGGTTGAAATCTTTACCATTCGAAACAATGTGTGTTTTGGAAAACGTGTTTTCAAAACACACTCGTAACTTGTGATATTTTATTAAAATATCTTTGGTAATGTCAATATTTTCGTCACTTGAACTGTCAACGTCATCACGACCAATGTGAAGGAGTCGGTCGCTCGCCATCCGTTCGCGTTTTTAATACCATCTTTAAAAGCTACTCCGCTCGATACGCCGAAGCACTTTACATAAAACTTTACGATTAGTTATTTTCGGCGTAAACACATCCAATTAACCTTTTAGTATGGCGACATTACTGTCAGACGACGCACTCGTAAATCTCGACGCCATTTGTAAACGTACTCTATAAATCGATAGGTAATTAATCGATTAACTTAATCTAATCGATTCAGTTGAGCACGGTGACGCGCTCATTAATCTCGGATTCCGCTCGTGGCTTCGAAATTTAAAAATTAATCTCGTTAATGGGTCCACGTTTGTTCGTCGGTGATCTTGTTCCAAAATCGAAATAAGTGACGAGCATTAGTAATAATTAAGTTGTGAGAGGTGTTGCACTGACTTTGTAGAACACTATTCCACTTTCAAATATTTGAATAGGAATTCGTCCAATCTAAGTGTAGTGAATAAGAGATAGTCAAATGATTTACACGACGATATGTTATTTCGATACTATGTCTATGAAATTATTATTTTTTGGAAAAATGAGGGTTAAACGCGGGTTATTAGTGCTTTTAATACCAGACGATTAACTAATACGGACATTAGTTAATCCATACTCGAGCTAAAGCCACAAGTGGGGCGCCTCAACCCGAAGTTGGGTCATTTGCATAATCAGCCCAAGACATTTGACAATTCCTAGGTAAGTAGACTAGGAACAAATATATCGATAGAAAAGTATGATGATATATTTGAATATTACATTTTCATTTATTATTAATACAATAAACTCGGGTAACACTGAAACATCAAAAAATTATGATTATAAATTAGTGTAAGAAATTTGAAATAGTTACACAATTATTTAAGTTTCATTAAAATCCACACTTTTGCGTTTATAATATCAGTAAGATGTAAAAGTACAATAAAAAAAATACTGACTTATATAAAAAGTCATATGCGAGAGACCCGAAATCTGTATTAAGTTTAAAACTTGTATCATGATAAAATACTATTTAGTATAATTATTTATTTATTTAAATATACCATATTGTATAAATAGTAAAAACGTAGCATTAAATTAAGTTTACAATTGGTAGATTTTGCTGCAACAGATTTGATTTGATTTAATTATAATAAAGACCTTGACTTACTTCCGCATTGAACAAATATATATAAAATATAGCTATTGTCTGTCCATCGAGGTTATGTTATGTCTGTATATATTTATATATATGTGTGTAGCATTGGTCTATGTAATAAAAGTATTACTTGTAAAATTTGTCTGTCAGTCGATTCGAGGCAGTGAAAATGGTGTTATTGAAAACAATGAAAATCTATTACATAGCCAACTTTTCTAATCCTTACTTAATATTATAAATCGGAGTGTTTGTTTGTTTGTTCCGCTTTCACGCCGTAACTACTGAACCGATTGCTTTTGAAATTTTGCAGACGTAAAGATAAAAGTCCGGATTAAATAATAGCCTACTTTATATCGCGGAAAAATCGACAGATCCCACGGGATGCGCAATAAAGGCTTCGCTCAAAAACTACTGCACAGATTTTCATGCGGTTTTCATCAAGATAGAGTGATTCTTGAGCAAGGTATTGCGTATTTTTTATCTCGGAAAAACGGATAGTCCCACGGGAAGCGCGATAAAACCTTCGCGCTATAAACCGACTTCCGCGCATATGTAGCCGCGGGCAAAAGCTAGTTATTAATAAAATATAATGTTAATAATAGTAAATTAATTAAATAACTGACGATAAAACGAAAACACGGGTCAACAAATTCTGGATATTTTTACAGAGAACAGCCGGCACGAAAAATGGCCTGTTTAAGAAAGTATCTATCTATCACCAAACACTTCCATTATTTATAATCTGTTCCATTGAATACATTAAATGGAATAATTGCGATGGGTTATTTTTTTCGATTAAAACTATTATCCAATCGAGTTGGAGTGGTCACGCGATGAATCGATACATCGTAACGATGATTGATCGGGCCACTCCAAGTCCGTCTTTTGTTTAGCCATTATCTTCGGAATTGTGAACTAATGAGTGTATGGATGGGAACTGCGCGTTCGTTTGCAATTCAATTGTTATTGTTTTTACCTTTTTATCGACATTTTAGTGATGTGTACGTAAACAAAGCAAACACCGCAGTATTAGCTGTGTTGCCATGCACAAATTGAGTCAAAATGCGTTTCAGTATCTTTATTATCATTATGTAGCTTAAATCACGTGTCTTTATAAGACACGGTCCTTTATAAGGCTTGCGCGGGGATACAGATCCAACGCGTAGAGGCCATAATAATCCTAATATTTTTATTGCAATAGTGTTTAATTGTGTTCAATAAAGAGTTTATATACATATATAAGATTACTTATTTTTTGTTTTGTTTGATGATGCTTCAACCTGCGTATTAGTTTTCATTCTCTGTGTACTAATTTATGTCAATGCCGAATTCAATTTGAATTAGTCCAAAAGATTTATTTATACGTTATAAATATACAAATGTATAGGTTATAAACATATAAATCTATTATCCATTTATATTTTATAATGCAGATATAATAAATAAAGATACTTCTTAAACTCTTCACAACCTGAGGAGCTAGTCTCGACAGCTCATCGTCATAGTTACCGTGGGAGAGCCATGCTTCGGCACGAATTGGGTCAGCTCGATCGGAGTGATACCACGGCCTCACAGAAAACCGGCGTAAAATAGCGCTTCCGCTGTGTTTCGCCGAGTGAGTGAGGGTACCGGAGGCCCAACCCCCCCCTTATTCCCTTTTAAAAGGCCGGCAACGCATCTGTGCCTCCTCCATTGAAGCCGTAGGGCCCTTAGGGCCAAGGCTAGGCTGAGTTTAGTCGGTAGGTCTGTGTGGTCGAGCCGCCTCGACAGCACCAGGAGTCCGACATAATCAACGCATCCCTGCTTGCCTGTTGCGTTGGTATCCATGATGATTTCTCAGGAGGAAAAAAAAAAGAAACTGTGCCTCCTCTGGTGTTGCGGGTGTCCATGGGCAACGGTTATCGCTTACCATCAGGTGCTCCGTTTGCTCGTTTGCTGCCCTATCCTATATAAAAAAAATTGTTTATCTGACAAAACTCTGACATTTTGATATTCATCTGACATGGGGATAACATTTTAGGTTATGTATGATTTCAATATTTATAATACACAAATACTCGCATTCATCACACACGCATCTGCCCCCACCGGGACTCGAACCCGGGGCGATCTTGAAGCCAACCAATCACTCAGCTACGGAGGTCATGCAATAAGGTTGACATTTATTATGCTGGTATTACCGAACTATGGTTATATTTTTCCCTGATATATTGTTACCTATTGCACTTATCTTAAGATTAACACTTATCTTAAGATAGTTCCGTCATTTTTTCACTACAAGTTATACCTGAGCTTCTTCCCACAGAGTCAAATCAGAGCTGGACGGACGTCAACCCAGCTAATGTCACTAATAAATCATCCCGTGCACAATTATAGCCTTTAACACGCTGGATCAAAGGCTACTTTAGCGTGACGTGCTCGTTTGTTCGGTAAGTAGTTTAAAGATACTCCGTTCATGTCTCGGGGCACTCGCCTATAGCTAATAGCCATCAATGATCGGGCCGATTGTGAAAAATATCATTAAAAAACCATCAGCGCTGGTGATTTGACTGTTCCACAGATGATTCGTGCGGCCAGTCATCAACCACAATCGATTCTATATATTTTTTTTATTAAATTATCGTGATTCGACTCGTGTGACTGCGTACGAGTCGATTGCTATTAACAACTCTGTATCGATTATTCCGCGAATCGCACGTAAATACAATTGAAGGTTTTTTACAGATCCGTCTGGTGGATCGATAGTTCCCGCCCACCAAGTCTAAGGGGAGGGGCGCAAATCGAATTAGTGAGGTCGATGCATCGATTAGCCGAGCGATCGGCAAAAAACACGATTAGCCCCGAAATCATCGACAGCCGAAAAAAGGTAACAGCTTACGGTTAATGGCGGTTTTTGTTCGAAACGAAGATTTGAATTCG
The DNA here is from genome assembly GCA_036419045.1 of Scirpophaga incertulas. NCBI lineage: Eukaryota > Metazoa > Arthropoda > Insecta > Lepidoptera > Crambidae > Scirpophaga > Scirpophaga incertulas. The sequence continues at coordinate 3,132,478 of CM071646.1, read as the reverse complement.
TAATTTCCAACCGCAAGGCATTTGAATCATTTGTCAGTGACAATTTTTTGGTCGCGATCGATTTTTAAATACAGGTTGTGCGTTTGTTGCGCCTGCGCAGTTCCTTGTTTTCGCCAAAGTATTTGTAGTTTTTGCCAGACCGTTATTGTGAGGTTTTCAAAATCATTTTTTGCGAGCTTCTTGAGTAATTCTACCATAAAACAGCAGTGATTGCACTGCTGCTTTACACACGTTTGGTACACGATTTAAAAAAAAAAATGTCTACAAAGAAGTTTAGTATTGTAATATGTATATGTAATATTTAGTGTAATGTTATAAGTAAACATTTATAGTTAATTCAAACTATCAAAAAGAGAAAAACAGCTTACTTTGAACACATTTATAGAAATGATAAATACAATTTAATACAACTAATATTGGAGGGCAAACTTGAGGGTAAAAGAGGAAGGGGTAGAAGAAAAACATCATGGTCCAAGAACATAAGAGACTGGTTGAAAGCGGAGAGTACAGAAAAACTAATTCGCATGACTGAAGACAGAGGGACTTATAGACGAATGGTCGCCGACCTCCTGGATGGAGAGGGTACCTGAAGAAGAAGTGTAATATGGAATTATTTTGATGGTTGATAATAAATGATGAATGTGCAAAGTGTAAAACTTGTGATGGAAAGTATTCTCGTAAGGGCTCAACTTCCTTAAAAAATCATTTACACAAAAAACATCCTCAAGAATATGAATTATTCTTTAAAGAAGACTCTGCTAAATAGATCCGTAAAAGATCCGCCAAAAAGTAACGTCTTCTACCTCGTTTCTTCTACCTCGGGTATCCGCGGATACGGATACAGATAACCGGCACATAACTAATAAATTCGGACAGTATCGTCTCAATTAAAAATTGTCTGTTATTTTGTGAAATGTGGTACCCACATACCTTACGATCTTCTGTACACAGCACTACCCACTGACAATCTCAAAGGCATATTTTTGCAAATCGAATCAAATCTATATATACGGGTAGGCACGCGTAGTACCTCTAACCCAGTGGTTCTTAACCGGTGGTCCGCGGACCACTGGTGGTCCCTGGAGACATTGCAAGTGGTCCGCGAAGCCTTCCTAATAATATGTGACCTGCCGCATTGAGTAGAGACGAAACAACGCGAGCCGCGCGTACCTACGAGTCCGAAGGCGAAACTTGGTGCACAAGGGCGGGGATAGCGTTTTCGTTCCATTCTGCATTCGTTCTTTGTTAAAGCGGCTCGGGTTGCCGATGGTCACTTGTAGCGTCAACGATGTAATGAGCGGTAGGGGTTTAAAACGTGGCCTTGAGAGTGAAGAGTACTGAGTACTTATAAATTGTGATCGTTTCCTTTATCAAACAACTTTTAATTTAGGTAAACTAACTGGGTGGTCCTTGGCAACATAAACATATAGTAAAATGGTCCCTCATGACTAAAAGGTTAAGAACGACTGCTCTAACCTATCATGTTAGTTGGGAAATCTACATAATTTTAACTTATTTGTATGAAAAGAAACTTAGTTCTCACAAGGTTGGCAGCATTCCCTTTTTGCGCTGCCTCACTATCCTTCGACCCGACATTGACACTGGGACAGTGGCATGGGAAAGCGCGCGATTTTTTGCCAGACGGGACACATTCTTCGGGACGTCAAGGCTGTGGGAGCCGATGGCATTCCGGGACAGTAGGGAAATGCCTTTTTATCCGAGATATATCGAGATAGCATCACCGATGAATCGAGTCGATTAATTACCGCGATTCGAATGTGCGACGGCCATCCCTAATTAATGAAGCGTAATTTAAATTCAGTTTTAGAACTCTCGATGTGAACGAATGTAAAAAAGTATTGTTTACGCTTTTTTTATTGAAATTATGTGAATCAATTTGATTATTAATAAATAATAAAATTACTTTCATAAATACACTACTAAGTACGTAAATTTAAATAAAACTCTAATGAGTTATTTAAAATTTTAATGAGACCAAATCATTTAAATTGCATCATTTTATTTTTTAGTTTTTTAAAGATTGTTAGCTCTTTCGTCAGTTTTTTTCAAGTAGTAAAAACTTATATTAGTATTTCGAAGTTTATAATAGTTTCATAACATATTTTATTAGTAAGCATTTTAATTATATGCCCAGTAAAAACTTATTAAGATTTTCAAATTAAATGCAGTTATCATAACTCCTTACATCTTAACTATCGATTAAAATAACAATTTAAATAAAATGAATGATTTTTAGTGACTTGAAATATCGATGTGATATTGACAATCGATAAAGAATCGATTTAAGTCCACATCCATTATGGGTTAATAAAAAGGTACATCTACACGATTTTATAGTTGTTAATTGTTAGTTTTATGAAGCTCCTTCGAGCGTCCTGGTAGCAGCAGCGGCCTTAAAGGTTAGCTCGAGATGGGTGGCTAATGGCTCATTTATGGCTATTGGTTTTGATGGCATCTCTATTTATAGAAGTTGTTATAAGCGTAGATAGGAGTCGAAATTAATTTTGACGTGGTATAGATTTATTTTAAATATTTCCTTTTTTTTATAGAGATATATTATTTTAATTGTTAACTTATAGAGATTCCGGTGGAAACTCGCACGGTTAGCTTTTGATACTGTGTAATCAAAAATATGATTATAAATTTGATGTTTTATATTTCTATATAATATTTAATATTCGTTGACACTGATAGGGGTTATATAAAATAGTAGGAAAATCAGTAATTTGAATTTTTCTACTGGGCTAATATTATACTGATAAGCTAAACAACAACAATTATTTTATGATAAGTTTTACTGAATAGAAATTTAGTAAAACGTGTAATAAAATTATGTGCCGTAAATCAAGGTGCATCAAAAAATGTATACGCATCGCAACAACCATAGACTACAAACGTGCATCAGGCGCGATACCTGGAAACAATTACAAATTCAAAATTAGAAGTGCAGTGAGAACGATGTTCGAAATTCAAAACGAAGGAAAGTCATTCCGATCACGTCACTAGCACATCGTTTGGTGGTTTGGTGTGATGTCAAATTGAATTTGGAACTTTTAATTTATTGTTTGTGCTGATTCTTTTATTAAATTTCTTGAGAGGAAACGAGCATTCAGCTCAGTTTATATTCGCTGGTTAGGTAAGTTGTTAAGAGACTATTTTTATATTATACTTATAAGAGTTACCAACTGCAAGAACAATAGTTTATTGTATTGTTAAGTACATGTGCCCCAGTAAGCGTTACCAAATCGTGATATATAATGACAAGTAACACTACTTAACAATTTGAATTTGGAATAAATAAGGTATCGGCACCAAATCAGACGAATTCAGTGTGTTGCGTTGGCTTTGTCTGTATTACTGACAAAACGACACCCTGCCTTGATTAACTTTATTTAAAGTTGTTCATAACTGCGGTAAATTAAGAATGTTTTGTTTTCGGTCACAACAAACCAAAGATTAAATATCGTAGACCAACCAACAGGTACTGGATTTGCGTTGCAAATGTCGTGCCTCAGAATTCGATAAGGGACATGTAGACGACAAATTATGAACAATAAGTAAGTATTAAGGCACGTTGCTAAATAAATATTCATCCAGCGGGCAGCGTAAGCCGATGCGTCCAGCTGATAGAGGCGCATTTGAATTCTGCATCCCGATAGTATTGTTTGTTGCATGTCCTTACATTGATTAAAAAGCATATTCGAATTCGCATTTACATATGCCGTGCGGCGAATCGCTATCGATTAGAAATGCAAGGACGACGTTTAATTCCTCGGCCATAGAAAGTTTATAATAAACGTTAAGTTTACCAAGACTAAGCCATTTTAACTGCCTGATTGTTCTAGCTTGCTAGTTGCGAAATGTTATATGGATTTAAGGTTTAGGCAATTGCAAACACTTTTAATTATATAATTATTTTTCTAAAATAAATTCGTCTAAAATAACATATAATACAATTATTATACCATACGATATAATACGATATTAAGTGTCTCTCACGATAACATAATCATGGAGAGATCAAAATTTATTTAAGAGCTTAATATTGTTATGATAATTAAATTTGGTGAATCATGTTTCAGTGCGGGCATAGACTTGTCGATCGTCTAAAGCTTTGTCACTCCGTAAGAATATCTGTCAAAATTATCGATATTTGTCAAGTATATCAATCTTAGCTGTCAAATTTTGTTCAATGAGAGCTGAGAGTATGCTCGTACGCAGATCTGTGATGCCCAAAAAGGCAGTTGAAAGTGTAAAAAGATTTACAGGTATTTCACCGACTAACAAAATTACAATTTATACGTCAATTGCAACAAATATACCAACTGAGTTCCAAATGAGAAATTTTAAACTGATGTATGAATGTTCCTTTAAAAATACAATATTTGATTCAAGAGATTTTGTATAACTGTCATCTTTCAACCGACGAACAGAAACAAAATAGAAGATATTTTATTAAATAGCATATAATTTTTTTATTCTTGTTATATTAATCTAAGCGCCTCCACATGCTGAGTAATAAAAGTAATAGTTCTCTATAATCTCAACTTAAGTAAACGGTCGTACCGTATTCTAATCGAAAGCTGCACGTTTAATACTACCAGCAATAAAGTCTCCCGCTTCTGACTTAATTGTGCATACGCCGCGGATAAGTCAATTAAAGTTATCAATTAGGTACAGGTGATCGCCGTGGAAGCCATCTTGGATCATCTGCCTAATAGTTAGTCTTTGACAACGGTTACATTAGTAGTGATTGTGTGAGATATTGATAGAAAAAATAGGAATTTAACTTAATTATACGTCGATTAAGTGAAAGCTTCATCTAGTTCAAAATCATGATGCAGTGTAAAATCTTGGACGTTTAAGAAGTGCAAAAGTCCATTTTTTCAAAGCGAAGTATTTAAAGGAGATGTCCTCTTATTACTTCTACAAGGAGGTTGGTTTTTTGTGATCAGCGTTAACTAACAAACACCAAACTACATTAAATTGAAAGCCGAAAAAATATGAAGTATGAAACAAATAAAAGAAATATTTTTACCACCCCCAATTATTTTTAAATAAATAAAACATGTTTATAAGAAATATTTCATATGGCAACACCTTAATGATGTTTTTATTAATCTGTGACTACCGGTATCTTACTCTATGTCACAGATTAATATACTATTGCTGGTCTGATCATAATCATAAAATCAAAACTATGACATTGACAGCAGGTGTCTCACTTGTCAGTTGATTTTTTATTAATATTTTTTTCTGGCTCTAGATAACATACATTAAGTAACATAGTAGTCCCTATATTTTGTATGTTAAAAACTTCTCAAAATTAGAAATATTCGGTTCATTAAAGCAATTATGTATGTATTTAGATTTTTAAAAGGCTTGTTGATAATTTTTTTTAAGCAATGTGTAATTATTGCATTAAAGATATTTCATTTTTTATTATACTACAGGGTGAAATGGAAATCAATCGACAAAATTATCTAGGACATTTTGACCGTTGTAATGAAGGTTTTAATAATAATTAGAATCGTTATGAAACATTATGTAAGAAAATACAATAACGGCAATTATTACTAGCAACCTTATCATTTTGCGCGCGATGGTACCTACAGCTTTGCTATTGGTCGACCGGACAGGATGCGCGCGGGAATACCGGCTGTTCGAATGGTCGGTCTCGTAGCGCGTAAGAACTTTATTACTTTGGTTTTTAAGTTGATGTTTCTTTGTTTCGTTTCGAAGCGGTCTCTTCACAAGCGTCTTTGTGGGGTTGCGCTGACGCCGCTCCGTACGCGCAAACTACCTAAATGCCTAGTGCTGACTTATGAATGAAACACCTGTACGTTTGTAAACAAAAGTGTCTATCGAATATTAATGTAATATTTTTCTTATATACTTTTTACATGTAATTTTATTGTTTACGTTTTCTTATGTATACTTTACCCGTTTCGAGTAGTAGTATCTAAAAATCGTGGTTTATTTTTTGACAACTTAGATTGGTTTTTTGCCCTCACAAATATGATGTCTATTAGCACTAGAACCCCCCTTAAAGTTTGTCGATTAATTTCAATTTCACCCTGTAGAATACGAATTATTAAAAATCGGGGGTCTTGAAAATAACATGACTTACGGCGATTACTTTCTTTTAGAGGCTTCTATCCAAATATATCAAATTTACCCGAGTTAGTTACTATAAACCAATATGGGACATCCTTTGGAACTATCCGTATGGTTTTTCCAAATTTGAATACGGTATTGCCAGTAACATTATAAATTTATTACTTTGATATGACGAGAACTTAAGCGGAATAGTATGACATTATTATTATGACGATAAACTATATAGAAAACTGTGTAGTTTGATAACCTCATACTGATATAGGCCACGGTTAAAACTGAATTTGAATGAACAAAGATTAGACGCGACATTATAACCAAACCCGACCAATCGCACAAAAGGACATTTTAATTGATAACAGTTTACATTCAGCACATGCACCGCGATAAATTTCATATTACAGACGCCATATTGACACCTGTGTACGTGTTTCAAATGGAGAATCGAATTGATTGCCCGATATTAAACATATTAGACTGCGTAATGCTTGTAATTGACTTATCGCTGACACTGACAGGTGACACGTCAGTGTTTGATCGCCAATCATTGTCTATGGGCCTATTAATGGCATTTTGTTGATTGCACGTCTATTGATTGTAATTTATTTATGGAATCGTATTAATGAAGCTTTTTCGTGCTTTTTGATGGTATCGTGAATTTGGGGTGATTTTAAAGCGTGGGTGGGTTTGTTTTTTCTATTCCGACAAACTGACAAACATTTATCCAAATCTTAGATAATTATGTTAAATAATTAGATTATCCGCTGTTATTTTATACTTCTTTGTATATAGATCTTAACAGTATGCTATTCTATGCATTTAGCGTACTCTGTAAGCAAAGAGAAACTATCTATAGTTTTAAAATTTTTGGAAAAGCATAATATAAAATCTATTAATACTGATTTAGTTAAAAATCAAGAGTCAAACCAAGAAGACAATAATTACCTCATCAAACATTTAGATTTGGAAGTTTCACCATTATCTAATAAGGAAAATTTCTGGAGGAAGTCCAGCAAACAACAAAAAGGGGAACACACATATTTCTAACTCATTTCGTAACATCCTCTGTCCTTCACGATAGAGCGGTAATAAACAGATACGCATCAGGGTATTATGTCGCTGCAAAACAATGCGATGCGAGCCGATCAGCCTTCAGATACTGGAGATATTAACACATAAAACAATTGCACGGCAATAATTGTCTATGGATTATATCAAAGAATTACAAGTAATTGTACCAGAAACGATGCTCGCTTGGATCCGTGAAATGCGATCAGGAAGTGGTGAACACGGTATTCTGTTTTGTGATTTGTATCTACATTGTCTGATGACGACGAAAGTTCCAGAATTTCTTGCCAATATGTCGGTAAAGGCGACAATTAAGCTGTTGATCATTGACATTTCAAACCAAGCATTGCCAACAATATTTTACTGGCATCCAACCATACAACAATCTAAGCCCTGAAAACAGCTGTGCCCACGACTTCGTCCGCGTGGAATCGTAATTATAGGTAGCATTTTTTATTATTTTTCAAATAAGACACATTTTATAAAATTTTACATATTTATATTATATAAAAAGTACCCTATGTCCTTCCCGACGGTTCAGTGGTTTTGATGTAATAGACAGATTATAATATAATATGACAATCTACAATACTGTTGAAAAATATCGCAATACGGAACCACATAATAATAGTTAAAAATGTTAACTTTTTTAATTAGGGATGTCTGAGAGTGTTATAAAGGTAAGAATAGACAAATAAAATCAGAAAGCTTCGAACTGTGAGTCAACCATAAAAGATAGACATATGCTGTTGTGGACATTTTTCATATAATTTTAAGGAGAACATTTCCGTCATACATGATTTTTTTGTAGCTTTAACTATTAAGGTTAAAATGGAGTAACTTCTCCCGTTTTCCCAACATTTTTAGATTCTAGCGTGATGAAAAGTATACCATAACCAACTCAGGAGTATGAAAAATAATTGTACTAAATTTCGTTCAAATCCGTTGAGTAGTTTTTGTTTCTATAACAGTTTTACAGACACACAGACAAACATTTTACTGATAGTTATTTTAGAAATAACTATCACTAACTTTTTGCAGATTTATTATTATAGGTTTACTGCCTTCTCAAACGCTTTACTCAAATCTGTAATCAAGCTACAAAACAAAAGGTTTTGCAAAAACGTCACATAAACACTTCATCAAGGTTGTAGGTTTATAGAGGTTACTAGTAATTACCTCAAACAGCGCACATTGAATAAAGATTCTGGTCTTTGACATATAGGTCCAATAGATCACATAATTGCAGAAGAAACAATGGTACACAGGTATGATTGTCCGACCGGCGTTGGAGGCGAGGCTAATGGGCGGTGCGACGCGGAAATATTAATTGATTTTGGTTATTATCTGATATTATCCACTATTGTTGACCGCCGAGGGTCGGAGGACACTTGTGGATCGTTTCATTGGAATAAGATGGGCAATTATGGCTTAGCACGTGTACAACTAGATAATTGTGTTCCGTTTTTTAGGTACATTAACATCATACGTATTATTACACTGTCACTTAGTATTTTATCTAATTCATATGACAATAATGCCCGGTTTCTGAGTACATTTTGTCAATGGTTTATCTGTTCAATAACGCTATCAGTTCGATAACTCCCAACAATTCGTTTCTGAACACCGTAGAATTAGATAAACTCCGTTTAAACTTAGCTTAACCTAACTGACCATTCAGTGCCGTTTATCGGTCCCATAACTTTATTTGACGTTTATGTCTCTGTGGTTTATGTATGGCAAACAAAAATCTTAAGGCTATTAACGTGGTAATTTTATGTGAAATTAAATAGTGACAGCTACATTTTAAATTATTATATTTAAAAAAGAGAATGAGATCTACAATATTAAATACGAGTAGTTCTTCAAAGTCGGATACAGAAGTACTGGAGTTCATTTCTGGAATACCTATCTATACCCAGAAACTTACGAGAAAGAAGAAATTCATTTGAAATGTTAAAATAAAGTACCGCGACACTACAAAGTAAAACAATTAAACACAAACGAATTCAAAATCCGTGTGAAAGCATGCCATTTTTTTTTCATCTATAATCTTTTTATTTTATCGATTTATGGGTATAATTTATACAGGCAATACTATCGAAATGTTTAAAAAATTATTTCATAAAATAGTGTTTTAATACTTAATATCGATAAAAAAATGTTATAAATGTTTAAATTGTAATTATGGATGAATTAATATAACAAAGTCAATTTTTATTTCACATTTTGTGAACAGACCCATCTAGTGAAATAATTTAGAACTACTTAACTGTTTCATAGCTGTTGAAAGCACGGTCCGCATTCAGAAACTCACTGACAGTTATGAGACGTTTATCTTTTCGATAACTTTGTTGAATCATTAGTTATTGAGAGCTTAGCTAAGGTATTCAGAAACTGGGCATTAGAAATGTACATGACATTGTCCATTAAGGTTGCTGTACAAGAGAAACAAACTGAGAAAAACTACCCTGAAATCAAACACTACATCCATTCCTTACTAAGTAAGAAAAATATATATTCCTATTATTAATAATTAAATTATATATTCCTATTATTACTAATTTACTATTAATTACCTAATTTCGTTTATAAGAAACCAATGTGTCAAAAAACATATCGACATCCCAATTTGACTGTTTTTCGTTGTAGCCCCTACATATACGAGCTATTGGCGAATTTAAGCCCAAGTTGGTTCTACAATATGGCGTATAGAAACTCGCGATAGGATAGCTTGGAAATCGAGACGGTACCATTAGCTATGTATTGTGGCTTTTGCATATGAGTTTTAACCTTGGCTATTTTGTACTATTAGGCAAAATATATCGTCATGTATTTTTCTGTAGCTTTTTAATCTTTGCCATTTATCTAAGAAATCGTACAGTTTGTCTTGCTTTCAGATTTAAATTGAATGTACGTTTTGTAGGTTGAAGGTTTATCTGCTTGCGAATAGATTTCATTACCTGTTGCCAAAACTGTGCTAGAAGATATATCCTTTCCTTCTTGAAGAGCCAGTCCATCGAGTGCATAGCTTGCACCTCCGCCTCAGGTGCGGCGGGCAGACTGGCTGCGCCCGTTGGGTGCATCCGGACGTCCGCGCGCCGTGGCGGCCTAGCCCCGACTCATCTCTACCGCTGCTCTTCTCGGATATGACGTCACAGTCCAACAAAACATTCTAAATACAAATTTTGAATTTGTTCTGTCCTTTAATTGTTCTTTTCTATCGCGTGCCAGCACTTTGTTCGTTGCTTTCTTTGATGTAAGCGCCCCTTCGACCTGAAACAGAAAAAAGAGTATTGAAAGGGAAGTTTTTTCATCGATCCCATTGTGAGGCAGACAATCGGCCAGTAGTTTTCGTGTCGAAACTAATTTGGTTACGGGGTTCGATGCTCACTCCGATAGGTGGAAAAAAGGAAAATTGACAGGTTCGTGCCAGTTAAATACCAGTGTTTCGATTCGAGCGTTGCAATCCGACGGTGAAAAGGTAACAAAAGGTAATGTTCGGTAGACGCAGTAGAATCAAACTATTTTGTTTGAGAAGCTTTGATTTTGCTGCGCAATTAATAAAAATATATTTGTATTCATGTAATAATGAAAATTTACAATAGGGTGTGATCGAAAAAAGTAATGTTTACTTTTTGTATTTTTAACAATAGTTCAGGATTTGTTATGTACGGTAAAAGGTGTTAGTCTAAAAGCAACAAGCACCTCGCTGTAAAACTGAACCATTTGGAGGGTACAGTCGTGTACAATGACGGAACACCTAAAAACTAACTTATCGCCACCTAAACAAAGAGCCGTAAACCATGACTTGTAAATTTTAAGCGTTAGCGCAAATTATAAGCGGAAGCGATATTTGAAATTTGGAGAATCATCTATGACAGTGATTCTCAAAGTGGTCTATACACTCCTGGGGGTCTAAGATAACCTGCAGAGGGTCTATGACGGTGAAAAAAAAAATTGGAGGTCCATGAAATGAAACATAGATCTCAACGATATTAGATCTCAAAAAACACTGATAGCACCTTTTTTTTTTTTTTATTTAAATAAAAATACAATTTGATGTTTGCCATGCATTATAAACCATATTTGGTTTTTCTATACACGACAGATCCGAATCAATTACATTATCAACTTGTTACAATATACAATAATGCGTTAGGTCTTGTAAGCATTTAACATGAATATACACAGAAAGAAAACAAACCACTGCACAACATTGCGCTCGTCAGAACTCGCTCCGCGCGAACCGGTTAAGGAAGTGGAATTATACGGGAGCGAATTCTGCCGTGCGACGCAGAAATCTTAACAGAGAAAAACAAAAATAATACCTACAAGTAATAAACATTATAGAACCTTTTTTTTTTAACATACTATCATTATCATTTGTTTTATAAATTACATAGTAGTAGTCTAGGTTTACATACACACACATATTATTATTTATTAGCATTATACTATCTTCGAATATAAAGACATATACATAATTTATAAAAATACCTTTTTTTTTTGTTCCCCTGAGGAAAATGCATTAAGTTGCATACCCCGGCTGTGGCGAGCCGACGGTTATGTGGAGGAGAGCCCCTCCCCATAAAGGGGAGGCCTACCCACTAAAAACCTCAGGGATGGCCTTCCTCAGGCATGTAAGGAGCCCCCGGGAACGCCAAGCGACATCCGGGAACCCCCAATCTCCGCTCCCCTGCCGATACAGGGGAGCCCTCCTCGGGGGAGGCTACAATACCTCCCCCGATCTCCACCAGCAACGACGCCCCCCGGCCACGGAAGGGGCGTGGTCCCCCCCGGGTTGCCGTATCCGCGGGCGCGATATCCTCGCACCCGCCGGCGACCCGCGGTTATAAAAACACCTATGTAATAACACCTATATAACACCTAAGTAAATAAGTTATTATGTATATATAAATTTTGTAAGTTCTAGGATGTAGGCATTCAATATCTGGTTAGTAGGGGGTCTACCCAAAACCGGAAAACATGACAAACGGTCTACGACACAAAAAAGGTTTAGGAGCTATGAAAAATGCAGCTAAAGACTGCAGACTACTAGAGTTAGATACACAGAAACTATTGTTAACTTAGAAGATCTCTTAATTATGTTGTAACTTTTTGTAGTTAACGGAAAGAGTTAACGGAAAATTTGAATCCAATGTGTAGTTGTTGACAATTATTATTCGATAATAAAGATTATGTTACCATAGATAATAATAATACAAGTGTATCGTCAACTAATTATCAGGTGATACTAATATTCAGCTTCACAATCGTACGTTACACAAAAAAATACGTTTTTTAGCATCGCATGTAACAAGGGAGTATTAACTGCCAACATCGTTAGCGTGGAAGAATGACAAAAAACTGAACGCGGCGCAATAAGTGATCTATGTAGGTTTAAGTGATCTTCAAAACATGTTTAGTATTTCCCAATAGAATTAAAAGCAGACAGAAAACGTAAGAGCGTCAGTGGCGCTGTGGTATTAAAGCAGGCTGTCACCAAAATAACATTGATTTTTTTTTAATAAACGTCGCCCCCTCTAGGATATTTATCCTGCGTCACATGCACAAACACCCAGACCGGAACAATTTTTTGTAGGTCATACAAAATATCTGTCCCGTGTGGGAATTGAACCCGCGACCCGTTCCGAACGCCGCGCCAAACGACATGTTGTGTCATCGACATAAAAAAAAATATACAAATTTGTCAGTATTTTACCGCTACCTCTTGTTCCACGAACGCCCGGTAAGGTGGCCAGTAGGGTTCAGCGGTGAATTACTGGCGTGTCAATCAATAAACATGATAAGTGCGGGAGTTCCGTGCGCCGATATGCAAACAGGATTACGCGGCCACACGAACCTCGATATCGATCGAAGTCGATATCGACTCTGGTAGAATGCTATTGGCGACGATGGAATTGGTAAAAACACATAAAGGCAAAGGCAATAGTGCCAGACAGGGTACTTGATAGGTAATGAAAAAAGATCAGGAGACCTATTTTTGAATTACGAATGCGACTTCGAAATCACCGATGTGACTAATAATCACCGATTTTCAATAATTCGTATTTTTGAATATCACTTATGTGACTACCTTAGTCACGGATGTGATTTCATTACGAGTGCCCTCACCCATTCGTAATCAAGTCATACTTGTAGAAATGTTATCTGTGTTTTAGAGACATATTGACAAGAGTCTGAAGTTGATGTGTTGATTTTTCAGTCTATATTTCAGTGTATATATAAAAAATAAAAACCATAATGGTTAAGCCGGCAATAACCGGCAGCGGCTACATTCTGCGTGGAACCGAACTCTTACATTTATGTGTGTACTTCAAAAAAAACTGCGATCGACTTTCAAAAATTGGATGTTTAGGAATCCGTGACCTCAAAGTCACCGCTGACTATTTAGTCCGCGGTGATTTCGAAGTCGCATTCGTAATTCAAAAATAGGTCTCCAGGTCAAGAGTACTCGTAACTGACGAGCGTATATGAAAGTAATAATGACAGTCGAGGAAGCTAGATGTTTGCAAGTGAAAAAATGAGATCTCTGCCTACCCCTGTAGGAAAGAGACTAGCTAGAGTATGTAAATGTTGTTATTACTAGCGCTCGGAATAGGTAGCTTAATTTTATGTACTTGCAGAAAGAAAGTCAATGTAAGCGTAACATGGATAGCCCTTTTTTCTTTTTTGAGGGGGGGAAATGCGACCTTGTGCACCATGACGCAGCGCTGCGCCGGCAAGACGCGGCCGTGTGTGGGGCTCTCCGGTCAAGAGGACCGACCAAGAGTTGGTCAAGCCACCGCCAAAGGAGGGGCTGTACGAGAACCCCTGGACAGTCCCCCAGACAGAGAGACTTCAGCACGGCGTGCGCGCTTAGCCGGACGCGTACGCAGCCTCTCGAACATGACCTAAAATTTTCTGTTTTTATATGCTATTCGTTTCTTTGCGGTTTTATTGTAATTTTATGATTACAACTTATTATTAAGCAAGATGAAATACTATTTTAAAAGTTCAATATAATATTTTTACAATCTCTGAAAATAGTAAGTTCCCAGGCATATCCATACTATTGATGTCACAAAATCTCAAATAAATAACATTAAACTACCAGTTCCGAGCGCTAGTTATTACTTTTGATAAAGCTAATACGTTTCTTGCGCCCATTCTTCTTATCAGCTAAAAGATACGTCCTGAAGGGGTGGTAGGGAAAATAATTTGGACTAATCAAAGAGAGAGAGACATTTCTATAAAGTCATATTTGAATAAAGTTAATTTTGATTTTGTAATTTTTTTTTTTTTTAAAATAGGTTTGCGTTTGTCCACAATCTCAACTGATGGTAAGTGACGATGAGGACTAGGATGGAACACGCTTACCTAGCAAATGCCTATTCACTCGTGACTTGAAGACCGTAAGATTATATTGTTCCGGGAACACAGACGTCGGCAAAGAGTTCCACATCTTAGCTGTTCGTATTAAAACGAAGACTGGAACCGTTTTGTACGTGTAAGAGGATAGTCCACCACGTAAGGATGGTAGTTAAGCCTACGTCTGGTTGACTGGTGGTGGAAAGTAGCGGGTGGAATTAATTCATGTAATTCCAACGCACACTCTCCGAAATGCAACCTATAGAAAACCGAAAGGCAAGCAACTCTTCGACGGTGTTCTAGACTCTGAAGACGTGAGTTTATAAGTATTTCGTCGTCGATAGGTTTTCTAGCTCGCTTTTCATATATGTGTATGAATCATTAGATTATATATTAAACCAATAAGTTTATATTATAAATATAAAAATGTGTGTACATATGTATGTATATTTATCTTTATTCTAATAAATATTTATTATTATTATTATTCTTTTTCTTACTGCCACACACCCAAACAAATGTTAAACAAAACTCCACTCGCAAGTCTGCTGGAAGAAATGACATTTTTCAGATAAACAGTACCTTTGTATATTTAAATAATAAATAAATAAATATTCTTTACACTTATACCAAGGGAGCGTTCAAGTATTACGTAACGTAATTGTTGAAGATGTTTGACCCCCCCCCCCTTGTAACGCGCCGTAACGTTAAACAACTTGCGTGAAAAAAATAAAAATGACGACCATACTAATACAATCGAGTAATTCCCCGTAAAACGTAAACGAAAAGGGTTGCCAATTTGTTATAAAAAAAGAAACAATGTTACATACGGTGTTGTAAGAAAGACCCGCTCCTGTCCCTATAACGCATCGTAACATTTTACCGAGACAACAAAAAAATGCGTTACGATACTACTTGAACGCCCCCCAATTAGCCTAGTTCAAAGTAAGCTCTCTAAGGCTTGTGTTATAGAATCCAGGGTAATGTATGTACATATATAAATATTTTTGATACAAATATATATTTACAACCATGGTGGTACAAATGCTGGCATTCATCACACAAACATTTGCCCCCGTCGGGACTCGAACCCGGGACCCTTAAAACCGGGGTACTATCCACTCTTCTTCTTAACGTTGTTTCTGTTCAAAACTATCAATACATAGTATAAAACAAAGTCGCTTTCGCTGTATGTCCGTATGTATGCTTAGATCTTTAAAACTACGCAACGGATTTTGACGCGGTTTTTTTTAATAGATAGAGTGATTCTTAAGGAAGGTTTGTATGTATAATAAATGCATAATATAGTAGAGAAACACTGATAAATTTAAAGGTTTCTAATGTGATGTCGTAAATAAGCACGTTTTTTTGCGCTTATATTGCAAACGCTGGCTGAACCCTACGAGATAGACCAAAATAATGTACTACCGTATTGTACAACTTACAAAAATCCACAAAAAAGTCCGCGATGGTATATGTCTATCTCTTAGGGATAACCCACCATAACCATTTTTTCACTGCACCCGTGCGAAGCCGGGGCGGGTCGCTAGTTTGTGTATAAACGATCAAAGTAATAAATAGGATCCATCATACTGAAAATTTCAAGTCGAGAGGATTTAATTGCGACAATAGGGTAGATGAATATGCCTATTTTTATTATATAATTATCAAAGTTGAGCAATTTCTATCTTATGAAGTAAGTCAATATAGACTTTTCACTTTAATTTTGTATAAATATTGCTTTTACGAAACGAATACCTTTCTAACTTCCTCACATTAAATGTAACATTATTTAATATAGAAAGTATATCTATAAACGTAAAAATAACAAAGTTATTGGCAATTGTTGTTTATACGCTCATACAAATTAGGCGACTTTAGTAAATTATGACGTCACGATTGCAGTGTACTTACTATGGAGCGTTTTTGAGCGACAAACATGGCGCTGTATCTTCAAAAGTAATAATCGCAGATACGTCGTTACTTCTACAATATTTCTCATCTAAAAGAGAACTTATTATGTATAGAATAAAAAAAAATTGACATCTACCCGAGAGGTAGATCGTCGGCTTAAAAAAAGACTATCATAACTCAAAATACGCCAACTTTCAAGGGAAGAATGTAAACATTTTACTGGATAAAATGTACTCAGATCTCGATCTCTTTAAATAATTAGAAACCATATTCTTAGGCTTTATTATTATATAGACATTTATTATTATTATTGTAAGCAAACGCATAATAAGGGCTGTTATTGTTGTCGTAACTGATTTGTATAAACCACTATCTTGTATGTTCTTACTAGCGACCCGCCCCGGCTTCGCACGGGTGCAGTGAAAAAATGGTTATGGTGGGTTATCCCTAAGAGATAGACATATACCATCGCGGACTTTTTTGTGGATTTTTGTAAGTTGTACAATACTGTAGTACATTATTTTGGTCTATCTCGTAGGGTTCAGCCAGCGTTTGCAATATAAGCGCAAAAAAAACGTGCTTATTTACGACATCACATTAGAAACCTTTAAATTTATCAGTGTTTCTCTACTATATTATGCATTTATTATACATACAAACCTTCCTTAAGAATCACTCTATCTATTAAAAAAAACCGCGTCAAAATCCGTTGCGTAGTTTTAAAGATCTAAGCATACATACGGACATACAGCGAAAGCGACTTTGTTTTATACTATGTATTGATTGAACCTTCACACTCTGGAAAAGTTTTCATTATAGACAAATTGTAGTTGTTTCATTGCGAAAACGTAACAATGCATTCCTTGAGTTATGATAGTCTTCTTCCAGGCCGATGAGATGTTACTGCTGATTGGGTGTTTGCCAAGTCACCGCTATTACCTTGATCAACTACAAATGAGTCACCAGCGAACGACCCAAGTCATTTCACACGAATGTTTTGTTAATATTCATTAGGGGGTAGATTCACGGATAACGGACCGGTCGTATGCTTTGATAGACGTAAGCTGATTAAAAAATGTAAATTATCTATTACAATTCACTTTGCTAATGATTGGGAAAGAGTGGATGGCTTATTTAAATTATACGGAGTCAATGATTACAGTGATAACAAAGTTTGGGGTTAATTTTTATGAGTTACCCAGCTTTCGTAAATCGCTCGAGTTATATCGAAGTTGAAATCGGTTTGATCGGATTGATTGTCCGCAGTAAAAAATCAGCAATTTTCTTTCTTAGGACTCAAGTTATCCTCATATCAAATTTGATCAAAACTGTACTGAAAATATTGCATATTGCATAACATTAGTTGGCATTGCAAGTACTTCTGCGTGTTATTTATTAATGTTATCTATTAACTGGTAATTTTGTCGTATGGCAAGTCAAAATTAAGTTGATTTATCACAAAATATTTCTATAATCCTACTCTCTGTTACAGCATACATTTTATTAACAAGCACATTTAAGCATATTCTTAGTATATGAAGAAGTTTTATAGTTTTTACTTTCAACCTAAAAAGTTCGCCATTTTGAGATGCATGTTGTTAGAACATAAGGGATTATAATTGTGCTCCATTATAATTGTACTTATGCGAAGGTACTTAATAACTTAATTGTTAATTTATGTGAAGGCGACCTAACATAGGCTAGACTTGACGCCTAGCGGAGGTGGGGATAATTCAGATGTAACAATAAATGGTAAAAGTTTAATTATTATAACATTAACCATGACAATACAATTAATTATATGCAAATGAAATTGCCGACAAAAATGGCTGATTTGAATTGAACACTTCAATTTGAAAATCGAACATTCGAAATGTGCAAATGGAACAGTTTTCAAAAGAGGGCATTTCAAAAATCGAACGTCTTGGGGTTAACGACAACGTTACGGTGCGAGCTACAAGTTTCCACGCCAAACGACATTGCCACTAATTGCGATGGTGTTAAGGGCAGTAATTGTGCGGCGGCGGTTGTCAATCGGCAGATTTAAGTTTGCCACCGATAGTGATCAGCGCGGAAGCGGTCGCGTGCGCGTCGCCCGTTCTATTAACGGTCTCCTTAACAACTTTATTTTTCGGCGATCCGAATATGTCTCCGTTTCAAAATAAAATATAAATCGTCGAAATTACACGAGAATTAGAATTGTAAATTTGTCGTGCCGCTAAGTGGTTTGTGTAACGCCATGTCTATTGGGTGCGGAGTGCAGCCCGATTGAAATCGACGTGCCTTCGTTAAAAAGGGCCAATTAGATAGAACGATAAAACTAACATACGATATTGTCAAATTTAATATTTGGATTAAAGAAAACGAAGAACTTAACAAAAGGTTCAGCGATACACGACGTGTCATGCAAAATAAATACGCTTGTAAACTTATAAAAAAGACAGGTGCTCCTGAGCCGAATAGAACAACGCCGCAACATTTTTATCATGGCCATAAATATAACAAAACTACACTCACACGCGTCCTCGACTTTGAGAAACACAATACAGAACTACTTTCGTATATCAATTAACGATCTTAACACATTAAGAATAAGGTTGTGGATGAGTTGAAGAAATTTCTAACAAGAAAGTTTGAAGGAATAAAGTCGATATTGAAGCAGTAAAATCTATCGTGCATCGAACAGAGGTTTCGTGACACAAAAGTTTACTGGTTCCCTTTCAATCGATAGCTCTAGTTTTTAGTTCTAACCTAAATTTATCGCCAGTTATGGGGTCACACTGCGTTGAAGAAGAATCTATTTATGTATACGAAAGCTAAACATAATTTGTAATAAACAAATTTTATTATCATACACACAACAATTACTGCTTTAAAGTCTATTTCAAAATAAAGACATTATAGTATAAAGTATGCACAAAGTTTTAAAATCACTTATGGCAGCTTAGTGTTAAAACGTCAAAATAAAAACACATCCACCGAATTCCTATCCACACCTCCCTACTCTTAGTTAAAAGAGAATAATCGCAGCTTACGATGTTATGAATGCCGCGGAGATATTCGAAATTCAAAAATCCGTATTCGCATTCGATTTTTAAATTCCATTCGCCGTGCTCGTTATTCTTTTTGTTGCTATAGACACGCTATCGACACGAACTTTGTGCTAATGCCAGTTATTAGTCAAACGATTGTCTTTTTACTCCGCTTCGATATTCAAATCTGTTGGTTCTCCGTTTGTGCCCTTTGAACTCGCTCTGCGATCGGCAATTCGATTATTTGATGTTCGTTCTTTGATTGGCGGTTTTTTGGTCGTGTTCGGTTTTTCTTTGTTGCATGCTACTGGTTTGTTAGCTTTCGATGTGAGTGCAGTTTGTAGGCACTAATTGTTGGCTTATATTTTAATTTGTCGTTTGTTGTTTTAACATTACATTTGATGTTTATGTGAATTTTTATTTGTGATTTTAGTAATGTCTTGAGCTTATATGTTTAACATATAAGCTAATATAAGCCATTAAATAAAATAAATGTCATAAAAAATATTTTCATGAATTACATTCTACACCGTTTAAAATGTATTTTTAATTATACACACTAATTCTAAAAAGTCAACCGTAATTTATCTCCTGATAAGGTCTTATATTAACTGTACCTGGAAAACAGCATTAAAATAATAATTTATTTCATTTATTCGTATCCATCGGTCGACGACAATGTCGGACAAAGGACGGGCCGTTAACACAAATTTAATGCAGTGACATTTTTTTATTGCCTCGAAAATTAAATTGGTTCATTAAAATCGTAGAGTGACGATTGACAATTCGATTATTCGTCGCATCAGTGGAAAGGTCGGTTGGTACGGGCGCGTTCAGAAGTGTTTGACAAGTGTCAATTCATTGTATCCGCCTTCACATTTTATTTTTCTTTTTTTTTTGCTGTACATTGGCACATAAGCAGACTATCCACTTGATGGTAAATGGTCACAATCGCTTACATTCCATGTGATTCCTATAAAACTAAACAAATCTGCGCCACACGCATATATATATGACAAAGATTACATAACACTTATGAGACTTATGAGACTTTATGACACTAATGTTAACATGATTAACGGTGATGTCTCTCTATCTGGGGGACTCTCCAGGGGGCTCTCGGACAGTTCTTCCTTTGGCGGTGGCTCGACCAGTCCTAGGTCGAGCCGGCCCCGAAGCACATGGCGGTAGAAACGCGAAATCGCACCCCGTCATGTGCCCCGCATAGGCCTGGAGAACTCAGGGGGGTTTTAGTGGGTAGGCCAGTCCTTTCAGATCGGAGAGCCCCACACAAGGCCGCGCCTTGCCAGCGCGGTGTCACGGGGCAAAAGGAGCAACCCCTCTTAAAAAAAAAGAAATGGTAAACATGATTAAGATTGAATTGAATTCAAATGTGTAATTTGTTGAATATAACCATCTTATGCTCTCTCCAGTCGTTCCCTCATGTCTGAGGATCGTGGTCAGCACCAGGGTTGCATGTACAGTGGATGATCTGCCTCCACTGGTTTCGGTCCAGCGCGTCTCTTGCAACCGTGTAAAATTTGGAGGTCGATGAGTCCTTGATCTGGTCGGTCCATCTCGTTGGTGAACGACCGCGCGCTCTTTTGCCTGCTGTGTTCCCAACCACAATCAATTTCTCCAGACTATCGTCTCCTCTGCGGACTGTGTGGCCGAAGTAAGAAAGGATGCGCTGCCGGCATATGGTTGACAGACGAGTTTTAATTCGAAGCTGGGCCAGGATCGATGCATTGGTGCGTTTCGCAGTCCAAGGTATTCTCAACATTCGCCTCCAGCACCACATCCCGAGCGCATCAATCCTTTGTCTTTCTCGAGCCAATATTGTCCATGTTTCTGCTCCATACAAGAAGATAGGAAATACTAGAGCTCGTATTAATCTGATCTTGGTCTTAATACTAATTCCTCTCTTCTTCCAGATGCCACTTAATCGGGACATGGCATCCCTTGTAATTCCGATCCTCCGTTTAATTTCGGGGGCACAGCTGCCATCGCTGTTGATCTGGGAGCCCAAGTATATGTAATGGTCAACGTTTTGTATGCCAGGTATATGGCAGATGCCATTTGTTAGTTTTCCGGCTTCTTATGCAGTTCTAAATATATTTTACTATAGGAGAAATAACATTATATTTGAACACAGACAATTTAATCACGGATGTACGTAACGCGAACACATAACGACGCGATAGTTCAACTCGATTGTATCGATACTAGAATCGAGTCGCGTGCAAATCGAACGTTTTGTCCCCGACTGCAGGTGTACGATGTACAATCAGCGACACAGCAATCCTCGCATTTGTATTACCAACGTCTTTTACAGGGCGCCATAAGGGCTTCAAGGTCAGCGTGTAAAGTCTAGCGCGTCGATCTATGTACTGGCGATGCTGTTTTTTTTAGCGACGGTTTTATTACTTCGGCGACTGTGACGATGACCTTTGTGAAGTAAATAAATGTATATGTCGTTATTAATTTATAGATCGTTATTTTCTTTCTTTCTTTCACGGATCTCAAACCATACCGCTGCCGTTCCAACATACAGGCTTCAAAAAACTAGAGGTTCGTTCTTAGGGAAATGTGTAACTTTTTATAACACACTTCCAGAAAATATTACTGCTTTACCGTTTCATGAATTTAAAGCACATATTAAATATACTCTAATGAAAAAAGGGTATTACAAGGTCAATGATTTCTTGAATGATAAAAATGCTTGGATGTAATTTTTACGATATCAAAATTCCTGAAAAATTAAACATGCTTGGATGTAATTTTGCTATATATAATTTTAATAATTCTTTAATAAATGATATTTTTGTTTTGTACCTGACATATACATATCAGATTTGTTTAATGCGATATGACTCTTGTGACGGAAATATATATATAAACATTTGTTAGTTGTTTAAACTTGTACCGGAGGTTGTGTTCAGACTGTGTATCTGAAGCTGGCTTCCAACTAAGGACTCTAACCAACCAACTTCCAACTAATGATACAGGGAAAAAACAAATGCCCTTGCTGGTTTTCTTGCTGGTTCTTTCCAGTACAAAGCTCCCGATGTAGACTTGTGAACCAATGGCGTAGCATCTTTGACATTTAAAAGTGATTGTAAAATCCTATTTGAAGAATAAATTTTTGATTTGATTTGATACACCTTTCATTAATATCAGTACATTCGTAAGAACTTAACATGGTTTTTGCGCTAGGCTAATTGGTGTAAATGTAAGAAATATTTATTTATTTATTAGTAACCCCCACAAAACCACATGGTATATCACCAAAATGTGACATAAGATGTAATGTTGCAGTACTAAGTAATTTCACTGTCTATCTGGAGACCTATTTTTGAATTACGAATGCGATTTCGAAATCACCGCTGACTAAATAGTCAGCGGTGACTTTGAGGTCACGGATTCCTAAACATCCAATTTTTGAAAGTCGATCGCAGAGCTGCCAACATAGATAAAGTACACACATAAATGTAAGAGTTCGGTTCCACGCAGAATGTAGCCGCTATATATATTGTATATATAGACTGAAAAATCAAACAAAACACAGATAACATTTCCACAAGTATGACTTGATTACGAGTGGGTGAGGGCACTCGTAATGAAATCACATCCGTGACTAAGGTAGTCACATCAGTGATATTCAAAAATAAGAATTATTGAAAATCGGTGATTATTAGTCACATCGGTGATTTCGAAGTCGCATTCGTAATTCAAAAATAGATCTCCTGTTTACCTCCTCGAAACAATAATGCATACAACACAGTCTAAAAATGCACCAAATCATAGAATACGCCTAAAATAATAAAAATGTGTTTAAAATGTCACACATGGATACCTGATAATATCTTTATGTCTTTTGAATTCTGAATCAAATTGCCTATGGGTCTGCTTTTGGTACCTAGTTCGTTAGTGAGATAGTCTAAACACGAACTAAACCATAGAGATTTTTTACTCAACTCCATAGACAAGTAGGCGGTTGTTCTGTGCAATATCGCATAACATTTTGTATCGGTTGTTAATTTTATTATGATCGATACGTTAAAAGTTAATGCATCTCACCGTGGCCAGTACAAGTACGCATCACTGGGCGCACAGTTTGTTTTTTTTTTCAATCCAGGAGGCTTATCTTGGAGCATTCGCTAAAAAGCGCACGCGGTGTAAGTCGTTGTCGACTTCGGTTACTGTTTTTCTCAATTGTTAATCCTTAGCCTTCGGTAATGTCAATGGAACAACACTCGTTAAAACCAATATGTTGATGAGAAACGTAAAAACATTTTTTTTAATTCATGACGGCGGTGGCGCCATTTTTTTCATAATTTGACAGCCGCGTCATCCCTGTCATCGACAAACCTCTCAAACGTCATCAAAACCGAAGACAATTTGGAAAACTGAACTATTTACCATCTTGCGCTAAAAAAAACTCTCTCACCCATTCTTATCGAATAAAAATATAGTTTATCTCACGCCAACATAACATAACTGAAAACACATTCTAAATAACCATAAAAACACCCTGATGATGAGTCATATAGTGAACGAGCATAATTTGTACCTCATCATCATCGAATTGCTGCCGAATGAAATAATTTTTATTTCTTCGCTTGTCACATAAGAAAAATGATATCAGAAATAACTTACTACTACACATAAGACCCCGTGAGGACATTGCAGTAAATATAAACAGTAACACCAACATACTCGACTAAATAGCAATAAAAAATAATGATAAAATGGGAAGTATATAATTATTACAATTCTTTTTCAAATCTGTTAATAAAACACTACCAAAGAAAACGAACTTTTGGATAAGAGATATAGCTGTATGGAGTTTGTGATATCGAACGAAAACTAATAGACATGGAGCGCTCGAAATCAGTCGAATGATTCAAAACAGCCCACTGTTACAATGTAACATATAGTGTCAGAGATATTGGATTGCTCTATTGAAAAAAAATTCCAATTGATTCAACCAACCAACTTCTTTGTGATTGAAAAAACACTTTCTTCCATAATTAATGCAAAAAAAGCAATAAGTCTGATTTAGTAGTGGTAAGGGAGATAAAAGTTACTGAAGCGTCAGTAAAAAAAATCAATATTGCATTTGTTGGATACATTTGTCAGTTTCATAGTTTATTATAAGTATACTAAGGGATTTCATATATTAAAAACACATCATATACAATTTTGATATTTTGACTTTAGTAATACAGGTCAAGCCTATATTACAAAAGTCATAGCATAAAAGTCAGAAGACTGAACAAATTATAGGCCATCAACTTACACAACACTAGAGGCTGACCGAATAGCAAAACTGAAGGTGAACATAGATATGTTAAATCATTTTATTCGGAAATTACATCAAAATATAAGCATATTTGTTTTGATAAATGGAGTGAATATTTCGATAAACGGTCAAATGAAAAAGGCATTTGGTATAACCTTAAATTAAGTAGAGAATATATAGTATTATTTAATAGATTACGGTCTGGACATTATCCATTCAACAAGCTTGGATATTTAATGAAAAAAAATAGAATCTCCTAACTGTGAAATTTGTGGTACTATGGAAGATGTCCAACACTTGTTGGTGGAATGTGTCCGTTATCAAGATGCTAGGAGAGAACTAATCAACAGATTAAAAATTAATATTATGGATGTTGGTATGTTCCACAGTATTTTAGCCCAGCCAACTTCCAAAGAGGCCCATATGTTATACAATGTACTGTGCCCGCCGCGACTACCTTGAGATTAACTGTGAATATGTTCCGTATTATGTATGATTATGTATATGTTCCGATAGGACTGACATATCCATTTGGATAAAAGTCCTTTTAAAATAAAGAGAAAAAAAAACTTACACAACACTGTTAGTCTTAAGGAATAATTAGATTAGAACATAGATATAGACGGGGCTACGACTGGGGGGGACAAGACCATCTGTCCCCACAAAACGGAGAACAACACCTTTCTCCTGATCAACAAATGATATGTTACTTGTAGAATAAATAATATATGGGGAAATGTAAAAAGACTAACACAAACAAAAAAGAGTGCGGACCAAAGAGTCCGCAGAAAACCATAAAGAGTTCGAAAAAAAAATTATAGGTCATCAATTTATTTCCTACTACTATTATAAAGGCGAAAGTTTGTAAGTATGGATGTTTGTTACTCTTTCACGTAAAAACTACTGAATGGATTTGAATGAAACTTCACCACAATATAGCTTATACATCAGAATAACACATAGGCTACAATTTTTGAGGTTTCTAATGTGAGGTCGTAAAAAATACACATTAGGAAAAAGATCGTTAAATGTAGTTTATAGGAGCATACTGCAGTAGCTACCTATAGGCCTATGATTAGGGCTCTGTCAGTGCTTAGTTACCGTATTTCTTACTTATTACTAGACTAGACGGGACGAACCTGAAGTCCACGCGAACCAAGTCGCGGGCAAAAGCTAGTTTATTATATTTTTTAATTTGTCACAGTGGCTTAGTCCCCTGACTTTTATACTGGGTCAAGCCTGTATTACAAAAGACAGTGGTTCGGTAACAGAAGTAGCATTTGTACTCATGTACGGATAGATAGACGTGACACGGAACATCTGAGACTTAAGACTAAAACAATAATAATAAAGAAAAAAAAATTAAGTTATGATAGAAAATTTTGTAAATAGACATTCTTGTCATGACATATGTATATGCTAAGATAACTATAATACTTGCAATGTGTCTTTACGGCTTAAATAAATAAATAATTATTATTACTCTAGAATCAATATTATCATAAATATTACTTAAAATAATTAAAAAAAAGAATATTTAAAAATACACATTTTCACTATCGTATTGATAAAACTAAGTTAGCCTAAGTTAATTAAAAGACATGGATAAAAACATAGATCAATTAGATCTGAGTTTTTTATCTTTCAAATTGACAATGATTGATAGACGACGACACGTTTTGCGATCGATTGATTGATCGACTGCTACGCAACAGGTCGGGGTTCGGTTACCGCGCGGGACAGATATCTTGTACGACCTTCAAAAATTTGTGGGTTATGTATAAAGGGTTATGTGCGTGTGACATTCGATGTGAGGTGACGTTCTTTTCACACTAGAAAAAGAAAAGAAAGATGGAGCGGGACCATAACGTAATAAAATAATCTTATGTATTTAACATTATCTATACATCTATACAAATAAATAAAATTGGAGTGTCTGTTTGTAATATTAAAATAACCGCTTTCTACTACATGCATATGAATGTATATACGGTATACATACCAAAATACATATTTTTAAAATTTTTGTCTGTTGTCTGTTTGTTCCGGCTAATCTCTGGAACGGCTGGACCGATTTGGACGGGACTTTCACCGGCAGTTAGCTTATGTAATAAGGAGTAACTTAGGCTTTTATTAAAATAAAAAATGTTAAGAACAAAAAAAATAAACAATATGTTTTTATTACATTCCACGCGGACGATGTCGCGGGCACAGCTAGTCACAGATATAATTAGATATTAAAAAGGCTTTAATTGATCTATGATAATTGTATCTCAAACGGTCAAATCATACTAAAAATAACATAACTATATCCGTATCCGACGACAATAAACTAAAAAGTGTCTGTTTTGACTACTGACACATTACCTCTAACCTTGTCGCAGCGTCAAATAAATTTCGGTACGACTCATTAAAATCTTTTTTAGGAGCGCATTAAAAAAGGCGTTCGAATGTATCAATCGAGGGGATTATAATGAAGCGGCCTACGAGTCGTATTGACAGAGTTACAGCTGAGCGAGGATATTACTTCCAATACTGAATGTGTCTATATTATCTTTGGTTCTTCCTTTACTTTATTGTCTATGGTTTTGAAAACGCTCGTAGTGTCATTTCGGCTGATGGCCTTTGCAGCCATAGCCGGTAAAATAAATTAATAAAAAAATCGTAGTGTCTATGGCAGTGTGTATTGATTGAATATTTTATAATGTGCTTGTTATGTGGTCAAGTTGAAGGTCAATTTAACCAATGCAGGGTTGCCAGATGTTATATATTTGATTACAAAATATGTATGTATAATCCGTATAAAGAAAAATCGATTTATATAGTGTTATGTATGATAATAATGCGATAAAAATTTGTATGATTACGGACACTAAAATGTTCAATGAATATTTATCTACGAGCAGCTCTGAACCAACGATTTAAATAAATAAAAACAAATATATATAATTATGAGTGTCATTTTGTCTTCCATATTGTACCTCAGATCTTAGGATATTTTTCAGTTTTTGTTGTTACAGATGGTAGATGAGTAAATGTCACTTCTCATGGTAACTCACAGTCATTTCCAAGCAAGAGCACAGATTAATAACACAGATAATTAACTATACTAGGAAGAAAATAATCATTTTTATCATCACTTCCTTTCACTGTTGTGTAAAAAAAAATATTCCAACACACAATACTTTAGTCAACTTTACTATAAATAATATAAAACATAACCGTAGACGTAAAAATCGCTTGTACCTTCTCAATATGAGCGAGTTGTATTTGATACAGTTCACAAAAGAGGGGAGCTGGAAAAACGACGATCTAAACCAAATATGACGTTGGAATGTTTTTTAGTCTATCGCTGATAGGGACTCCATCATTTTCAGGAGATGACAGGAATAAGCCGCGATTGTTTTAATATTCTATTTTACTTGAAATTTTGAACTTAATTCTACAATACAACATATTAACCTCAAAATGGAAGTTGGTTTTGGTATCAATGTAATTGTTTATTGTTGTTATACCTGTTCTAAATATTTTCATTGATAGAGACATGAAAAAGAACTAAAGTAATATTTTTCCCTAAACTAATATGTATAGCCTATACATATTGTATAAATAAATACATTTATTTTAAAATGAAGGCTCAACTAAATTTAAATAAAGTTTTAGAAAAGCTCTGAAACCTTCAAGTGGAATTGTTGTGTTAATATTATTTTGCTCCATATTAATTATTATATTTTTAGGAAAATTGCTTACTTATACACTGTTGCCAGGATTCAAAGCACTCGTAAGGACAGTCCTATCCTAGTTCTTATTTTAGGTAAAGTGCCTCATTTAATTTACTCTAGAGTTTAGCTTTGTGTTAATTTCATTTAAAATGCTCTTCAATTAGTCGATTCACTTTTTAATAAGTGTGTGTAATTTTTAGTTCTTTTTTATTATTGATTTATTTATGTGTAAGGTTTAATCTATTTTTAATGTATTTCGGACCGTGACATTTGTTTTTTTTATACTGGCAACACAAAAACGGCGTGTAGTCTTGACGGAACGCAACCACGTGGATTGGCGCATTCCGTTCGGAGCACTCGTAGCGATCGGACGTTTAGTGTGAGTTGCCTAGGTTATAACTTGTATGTATAGTGTTGATGTAAAATAAAGAAAATATAAAGGAGTGATAGCTGTTTTACTGAGACATACTTTCGTGTACACAAGGAGCCATAGCTAGTTATTGAGATATCCTATATCTCAGAAGTGGGATACCGACAATAGAAATGGAAGAGCGAAACGGCGAAAGGCGGAGTTTAGAAACCCCCCGAAGAAATCGCTCACGGTTCAGGCGCAGCCAAGATCGTGAAAGTGCGAGGTTCAGCCGCAGTCGCAGTCACCGCGTACTAGAACGTGAGCAGGAACTGAAAATACAACAAGAGAGAGTGCGTCTGTTGGAGCTGGAACTACAACGCGAGCGACGACACCGGAGCGAGAGGCGTGGGACACGCAACAGCCGCAGTCGTAGCCGTAGCCGACTGCCCGCTGCAGCCACCGGGAGGGACCCAGCTGACTACGACAAAATAAGGTCACGAAGCCCGTCTTTTTCTACTAAAGATGTTGTACAGATTATAAAGACTATTAAGGATATCCTTCCGTCACAACCGTCGGGCCAGAGCACACATCTTAACAATAGATCAGTAGATAGTAAAAATATTATTCCAGAATTTAATCCTTCTGAGAAAAACCAACGTATGGACATTTGGCTAAAGAAAGTCAATGAGTGTGCGAAGGTCTACGGTTGGGATGAAAGGACTATAGTACATTTTGCTATGCAGAAGTTGTCAGGACTAGCCAAAACTTGGTATGAAAGTTTGAGTTCCATCCTTTATAGTTGGGATGAATGGCAAACAAAGTTAATTAACGCATTCCCGTGCGAACAAAACTACGGACAAATGCTTGAAGATATGCTTAGACGTAAGAGTAGGTTAAATGAGCCAATCCAAAATTATTTTTACGAGAAGTTGGCACTTCTTAATCAATGCGAAATTTCCGGTAGGCGGGCCGTTGATTGTATTATTCATGGCATAAGCGATAGGACCATGAGGTCCAGTGCTTTAGCATTGCGATGTGACGAGCCTGATGAGTTATTAAAATTTTTACTTAGTAACAATAAAGACCTATACACAACACCACACTTCTCTAGGGATAAGAATCCAAACACACCCGACGAGAAGTCGATTTACCGCGGTGGTGCTAAAATCAATCCTAGCTTATATTGCTATAATTGTAAGGAAAAGGGGCACCCTTTTTCCAGATGCCCTAAGCCACTAATTAAATGTAATTATTGTCAAAGAGTGGGACATAAGCCTGAGCTGTGCAATCTTAGACCAGATGGAGGATCAGCGAAAGCTGACACAGTAGCAAAAACCATGTGTATATCTAGTTCAAACCCAAGTAATATTTTTATTAAGGAAGTTGTTGTAGAAGGTAAGCCCCTCCAAGCTTTTATTGATCTTGGCAGTGAAGTTACTCTGATCGCACAGTCCAGCTTCGAAAAACTTGGGGTTAGTCATGATCAAACTACATCCATTATGAAGGGGTTCGGTAATAATTTAGTATGCTCCATAGGTTCGGCAAAATTAAATTTGTCAATTGACGGTGTAAATGCTATTGTCCCGTGTCGAATTGTGCAAGACCAGTTTCTAGAGAAACCCGTGCTCATTCGTCAGAGTTATACGGAGCAACCACATATAGTCATCTATAAGGATGTCAATAAACTTCAATTTTTTCATGTTGATACGGAATTACCTAGTTATGAATTGGGCGAAGACGGTCATCACCTGGAGAGGGCGAGAATTCTCTCGTATTGTAAGCTTTATGGGTCCGCTAGCGTTAAAGCTAGAATCGAAACTCCGTTTACTAGTAGTGTAGCTGTTAACACGAAAATAGTAGGAAAACCGGGCGAAGAATTCATAGTTTGTGGCGGAGTTTACGAAGTGAGAAATGGTTTACTGTTTATCACAATTACACCTTGTACAATTCCATGTAGTCTTCTAGAAAATTCTATATTTGCGCGAGTAGAAAGAGTAGTATCTGTTTATAGACTCGGAAACATAAAAGACTCTGCAGTGGCAACTGCACGACCGAAAGTTCCTCCAGTTAAAGAGCTTGATGAGAGTCTAGTGCGATTGGGTGAATCGGTGTCTAGTGAAGATAGGGCGAAACTCTTGCATTTATTACAACGCCATAAACAATGTTTTGCATATGATTTGTCTGATCTTGGTTGTACTAACGCCATCGAAATGAAGATAGAATTAAGTAGTCAACGTCCGGTAGTTTACAGACCGTACCGTCTCCCACACCGCGAGCGTGAGAATGTTCGAGAAATGGTGGATGAGATGCTACAAGCGGGTATTATCCGAGAATCCGTATCCAGCTATGCTAGTCCTATAATTCTTGTACGGAAGAGAGATGGTAATTTTCGATTGTGTGTAGATTACAGACTACTTAATTCCATCACGGTGAAAGAGCGATACCCAATCCCCATAATAGAAGACGAGATAGCCAGGCTATCTGGGCAAGCGTGGTTCATTACGCTTGACTTGATGTCCGGCTATTACCAGGTACCCATTTCTGAAGACAGTAAGCACTTAACCGCGTTTGTCACGCCGGACGGCCAGTATGAATATAATCGGATGCCGTTCGGTTTGGCAAACGCCCCGGCCGTCTTTCAAAGAATGATGAACCGTGTTTTAGGGCCTGTCCGGTTCGATAAGGCCACTGTATACCTCGACGACTTATTAATTTTTGGTAAGACCCCTGACGAATGTATGAATCGGTTAGAGGAAATACTGGAACTTTTACAAAATGCTGACCTCAAGTTAAATCTGTCAAAATGCAGTTTTCTGCAAAATAAAATAGATTACTTGGGGTATGAAATTAGCTCGGCTGGTATGCGACCTGGTTCCGCAAAAATTCAAAGCGTAGTAGACTTTCCCCCACCAGAAAATGTACACGGTGTACGCCAATTTCTAGGACTCGTTAGTTATTTTAGAAAATTTATACAATCATTTGCACAATTGGCTCACCCGCTTACAAGATTGCTCAAGAAGGATTCTGTATGGGAGTGGACGACTGAACAGGAGAATTCATTTAAAACCCTTAAATCAAAGTTAATAGATAGACCAGTCTTGGCTCTGTATGATCCCTCGGCTGAGACCGAACTTCATGCGGATGCGAGCCGGTTAGGTGTTGGGGGAATATTGTTACAGAGGCCTCAAGGAAGCACTGGTCCTTTTCACCCCGTAGCCTACTATAGCCGCCAGACGACTCCCGAGGAAAAGAACTTTCACTCGTACGTGTTAAAGACGTTAGCGGTTATATGTGCTCTCAGGAAATTTAGGGTTTACCTCTTGGGCACGCGATTCAAAGTAGTTACCGATTGCAGCGCATTACGGTCAACATTTGAAAAACGCGATCTTATTCCCAGAATTGCACGTTGGTGGATCGCGGTGCAGGAGTTCGAATGTTCCATAGAGTATAGGGCGGGGTCAAGAATGGAACATGTCGATGCTCTCTCTAGAAATCCTATTTATGATACGGAAATTACAGATCCTGTGAAATATCCGTCCGTTCTAGTAATAACTGATGATGATTGGTTACATACTCTACAAATGGGCGATCCAGAGTTAGGTAGGATACGAAATATTGTTGATAGTGGGTTAGATCAGAGAGGGCTGGAGTACATAAAGGAAAATTATGTTGTGAAAAACAATAGATTATTTAGGTGCCTAGGAGATAACAAGGAACATATTAGGTGGGTGGTACCAAAGGGGGCAAGGTGGCAGTTGTGCAAGCTTAACCACGATGACATAGGTCACGTTGGTTTCGAGAAAACTTTAGAACGTATTAAAAAGAATTATTGGTTCGCAAAAATGACACGGTTTGTAAAGAAATACGTTAGTGCTTGCATCGAGTGTGCATACTCTAAGAAAAATACAAACGCGAGCGAAGGATTATTACACCCTATAGAGAAAGTAGCAATTCCATTTCATACCTTGCACATCGACCACCTTGGACCCTTTGTAAAATCTAAGAGGGAGTATACCCATATATTGACGGTGGTAGATTCGTTTACCAAATTCGTATTCATTAAGCCAGTACGCAATACTAAGACACAAAATGTAATTAAAGTATTACAGGATATATTTGATACATTTAGGACACCAGATCGATTGGTGAGTGATCGAGGATCATGTTTTACGTCAAACGCATTTCGTAAGTTCTGTCTACACCGGGGTACAAAACACATTCTGAATGCAGTAGCCAGTCCTAGATCCAATGGGCAAGCAGAGCGCTACAACCGGACAATCTTAGATTGTTTAACGGCACAAAACATGAGGGACAATGAAAAGGAATGGGATGGTAAATTGGGAAAGATCCAACGGGGTTTGAATAACACAATCCAAAAGACTATCGGAAAGACACCGGCCGAAGTCATGTTCGGTACGGCAATGAATAGTGAAGTGAACCCAGTTTTAAATGAGATAGCAAAAGAAACTCGGGAGGTCTACAATTTGTCCTCTCTGCGCGATGAGGTAAAACAGAAAATTGATGTGGCTCAAAGTTACCAAAAGGATTATTACGATCGGGGTAGGCGTCCGGCACGCAGCTATAATAAGGGCGATTTAATTAAAGTAATTAAAGTTGCTTTCCATAATAAGGGTCAAAGTACGAAACTGATGCCTTCTTACGAAGGCCCCTTTAAAATTGTTAAAGTATTAGGGAACGATCGTTACAAAGTAGCTCCGATTAAGGGATTTGAAGGAATGAAAAACAAACGCAAAACCACAGTTTCAGCAGATAGGATGCAGCCTTGGATACATATAGCTTCGCTGGATATAGACAACGATGACGATGGTACCAGAGTCGTTGACAGTGAAACTGACAGCGACAATTGACGATTAGATTATACAGTCTAAAATATTTTGTTATTTACAAAATTACAATTTACTGTCCACACTTATACCTGGTAAAGTCGTGTCATTAGGTCAAGGTGCTTCTGTTAGGACTGT
This sequence comes from Scirpophaga incertulas, assembly GCA_036419045.1. NCBI lineage: Eukaryota > Metazoa > Arthropoda > Insecta > Lepidoptera > Crambidae > Scirpophaga > Scirpophaga incertulas. The sequence goes on along the minus strand of CM071646.1, from coordinate 3,098,591 downwards.
ATCTTGACCTGACACTGCATCTGCATGCTTGGTTTTCTAGTCCGATTCCTTCAGAAACTTTAATGTTCAGTTGTTATGGATACGTAACTGTTATTAAATAGCTATTAAATATTCACATAAAATACATGTTACATTAGTATGATATTGTTGTAATATATATGGAGAGTAATATTGATATAAAATTAAAAACAGATATTTGGATAAAACTATTATTTGGATAAAACAAGATTATTGGATAAGAACTGTTATTTAAATATAAGGATAGTTATTTTGATTTCAGGATGGTTATTTGGATATAAGGATGGTTATTTGGATATAAGGATAGTTATTCGGATATTAAAGATAGTGATTTAGATATAAGGATGGTTATTTGGATATAAGGATGGTTATCTAGTTAAAAAAAAAATGGTTATTTGGATACAAGGATATTTATTTGTTTAGTTATAAGGATGATTACTTAGGATAATAAGCGTAATTAATCAGCTGTACCAATATTTATTTTAATGTTATTACACAAATTCAATTCAAATTCTAAAATAATTATGTAGAAAATAATCATGAATTGAATCTCTTATTGTATTATGAATAATATATTACTTTAATAGCTATACTCATATGATTGTAACAATTGTATGCGAGAAAGATGATAAAAATCTGTTAATATCGATAGATGTTAATTGCTAAAACTGCGTTCTGCCAAGTGTAAGGTTCCACCTGGTACATGTATGAGGTCATACATGTCGTCAGGATGGACGAGTGTAAGGTTTAATCTATTTTTAATGTATTTCGGACCGTGACATTTGTTTTTTTTATACTGGCAACACAAAAACGGCGTGTAGTCTTGACGGAACGCAACCACGTGGATTGGCGCATTCCGTTCGGAGCACTCGTAGCGATCGGACGTTTAGTGTGAGTTGCCTAGGTTATAACTTGTATGTATAGTGTTGATGTAAAATAAAGAAAATATAAAGGAGTGATAGCTGTTTTACTGAGACATACTTTCGTGTACACAAGGAGCCATAGCTAGTTATTGAGATATCCTATATATGTTCCCTAAAAGTTTATTAGTTACTTCGCACGGGAGCAATGCTTATGTAAATATACCTACTACAAAAATGATGGGTTATCCCTAAGAGATAGACATATACCATCGCGGACATTAAGGTGGACAATACTTTAGTACATTATTTTGGTATATCTCGTAGGGTTCAGCCAGCGTTTTTGCAATATAAGCGCAAAACACGTGCTTATTTACGACATCACATTAGAAACCTCTAAGTTTATCAGTGTTAAGCATACATAGGGACAGACAGACAGCGGATAGCGACTTTGTTTTATACTATGTAGTGATCACCACATCGGGGAACATCGAGAGGCAACCTGCATACATCCGCTGAGAACTTGAAAAATTTATGAAGTGAACCAGTTCCGTGGATCGTGGTCGTACTCTTCCACGAAATGTTGGAACAACATTCCACCACCACTCAGGGATCTTAAAACAGTACGAACTTTCCGTATAAGATTTAAACAATATTTATTGACTCAACAAAAATTAAACTAGACTTTAAGTCTTTGTTTTTGTTATTACGAGCCATGTAAAATGCAAAGCTATTTATCTCGATTTAACATTACCACTGACATTGACATATGGACGTTTGACATTGACACTTTGTTAATTTTTTATTTTTTTTTCTTAGTTGTTTTGATGGCTCTGGGGTTTTCATGTAATTCATTGGGATGAATTCGGGTGTTGACAGTGTGTAGTGTGTTAAATTATTGAATAGTATGTTTATAAGTTGATTTTTATCAGTAGATCTGCCTCCTTGTTTTAGATACATTATTATACATATTAAGTTATTTTATTATATGTGAACATAATTATAATTTATTGTCATGGCATATTCCTTTAGCAGTGTATTGTATACTTTTATTCAATTACTTGTTATATATTTTTTGGTTGTAAATTAGTTTAAATATGTAGTGGTAATCCGATTGCTCCGCGAGGTGCGAATACCTATTGCGGGCCAAGCAGAATACCAGCGCTGCAGCGTCTCGCGATGCTGCAGCTAAGCGCTGAGCTTGGTCCTGTTTTGTCTCTTTTTACTTTTTAGTTACCTAATTATAATAATAATGTATACCGAGACAAATAAATGTTTTTCTTTCTTTCTTTTCTTTCAGTTCGCACTGGGCCAGCGTGGTCGACTTAAGATAGTCAGGTTAGGCTCGAGCTTCTCCGTGGGGTATATATTAATATATAAGCTCATATGAGCTATGAAAGAATAAATCGAGAAGAAGATAGTAGAAGATATTAATAAATGAATGGGATTTCTTAGAAACAGCACTGCATTTTTTTACAAATGTTTTGTAGTCTTGCTAGAAATGAATATTAATATTTTAATTATGAGATATATTTTTATCAATCAAGATCTTTAAAAAACATAACCAAATAAACATTCAATATCTAATGCCATGAATTTTAGCATATAATTGAAATATTCTATTGATGATTCTATGATCTATCAAAACGTATACAATTCATGTTATTTGCAACTAAAATCATACTACAGTCAGAAAATTGCAATAAGACCATATAATTCTTACAGAAACTGATAACGATAGTATTCAAACACAAATAAGTAGCCGTACACACTCCAATATTTAATTCTTTAATTAAAGACGTTTTATATAACTAAGAATGTACCCAATATACAACAATTTACGTGCTAAAACATCCCTTTAAACGAACCGAAACGACTGAGTGTAATTACTACAAAAAACAGCACCTGTCTTTGTTCGCAATTACAACCGAAGATGTCAGGATCAATCATTGGTTGAAATATACGATCACTAGCCGACTGCCCATCACCTGGTCCTCGAAAAGCGCCTTGAGCGACACCGCAGATATGAACGTTATTTCGTCGCGTTAAGAGTTAATTCAAAATATAATTTTCAATTTATGATGTTGCAAAGTATAACTGATTTCAAAACGTCGCTGGTTTTTATTGTAATAAAGCAGACGCATTATAACGAATTAAATTTAAAAGTTCACGACGAAACTTAACTTACGTTTCATGTGATCGATTGAAAACGATAGTTACAAGAAATAAGAAATAGCATGCAAATTTATACGCGTATTACAATTCCACATCAACATACATTGTTGTTAATAGGAATCACTTTTTTCTACCTTGTTTACATAATTGTCAATGTATTGGGACCAAATGATTATTATTGCAATGTATAGACCGTTTACTAGAAGATTTTCTTTGCAATTTTTTTTTTCGATGTCTTAAGACGCCGCAACCTATAACTTGTTGTCGTAAATTTAATATTAGCTTGCTTATAATTTAATGAGTTTGAACAGCAGGAGACACTAATAATGAATACTAACTTGTTACTTACATGTATGAACACATGTAATACAAGTTGACTTTATTTAATGTGTTTCAAATTCCATTTCGTTATCGTTTCTTTGGAATATTTGACTCCTCATAGAATTTTCTGGGTTTCTATTTTCTAGTTGCGAGATTAAGGATCCAAGTTGTGTTCCTTCTTCTGATGGAAACATATTGATTTCTTTCATATAGTGTATGGTTTTATTAACCCGGCGTGAGTGAGGTTGGGTATGTCATACCCGAAAAGTTTCTAAACGCAGATATTTTAATGTTACTGTTGCCATGCAAGTCCTGTTGTTTCAGTAGCTGGAGGTAAAGATGCAAGGGGTGAGGTACAGTATCGAGTTTAGTGTTGTACCGGCGGCGACAGCAAATACACATGCGTACCCGCGGCTGGGGTACGGAATTGTGTTGATTTGTAGGTGTAATTTTGGTGCTCTATTACATGATCTCACAAGACATTTCCCTTTTTATTTATAATAATTAGAAGACACTATTGTTATATTGATTTACGAAAGTTGGAATTTTGTTAGATTTCTATGGCAAAAGAAATTAATGCCTAATTTGTATTTTTCGAAAATAATTTAGATATTTGTGTTATTTAATAAAAAATAATGCTGCTTAACTTAATGTTCGTATTTTATTTACTAATCTTGTTGAATAGTTACTATTATTAAAATATCTTAAGCATTAATGCTAATTACACAATCATAGTATCAACAATTTTACATCAAAATTTTGGGTATATCATACCCACCTCATAGCTGGTGTAACAATTTCTCACCTCATTCACGCCGGGTTAAGTGTTGTCGATTATATATGTATACTGGTTTCTACCATAAATAGAATTTTTAGTCTGTACTGTTCATAATCTACACAGCAAGATCTTCTATATTTTATACATCAATATCCTTTGTAATACAATGGACTTCCACAAAATAACACCTGCTACAATAGAGTACTTATACATTCAATTAATTTTTTTCTGAAAATATTACAAGGTATGACAACACAATATTTATGTAGACTTTAGTTATTATAATAGTTGTTTAGTGTTTCTTGCCTTTTTATTTTCAACTAAAGTACGAAGAAAAATTTTTCTTCTATTTCCTTGCGTATTGTATTTGCATGCGTCATGATCGTTTTGTATTGGGCTGTATTAAATAATGAATTGTTTAATTTATGATTGATTATATTATTTTAAATTAATACCAAAATGACGATAAAATATTATTTTTTGAAAAACGACTAACTCCTAATTATGTTTGTAACAAAAAACGAAAAATTATTTATTTTTTGTTTTAACTCAAATACAACATAAGACGTGGCCACCGCACAACTCGATTCACACAGCCCGCGTGGGACCGCGTATTTCGGGAGGCGTCAATCGGGATGAGTTATCGACAGCCATAGTCTCCCGTAGGAATCCGTATGGGAGCCCATAGTTTATGATTTATTTATAGCCGTGTATTACTAGGAACTTCCTTTGGAACTCTTTAGAGGGATATATTCTTTTTTTCTTCGATCCAGACGTGACGTGTTTGAATTTTTAGTTGATTTGCTGGATTTGAAGGGACACAACACATAAATTGGGGACTGTTTGTTTTCAAGAATAAGGAAACGTTTGCTATAAGTTTTAATTATGGTTTTTAACAGTTTAATGGAAGACATGGACGTAGGAAAAAAAAAACATCTTTCATTAATAAACTGCAGAATTAGAATTGACAAACATACCTAGTTGTCAATTCTCAATTCACATAACTAAAATTTTAAATTAAAACTAATTTAAGATGGCCTACTTAGTAAGTGCCATTTTAAAGTGACAGGCGAACTAAATGCATATAGAATTTAACAATAGTATATTCTGGAATGATAATTGATAATTTCCTGGTACAACTAACGAAGTATTCGTTTGTTTGCATGATCACAATTACTCAGACGAATTGGCAGATTGAAAGAGTTCCAAAATATGCGATCTGTCTCAGAATAGGCTCATTAATGACGCAGTCACGATCTATATGACTTGTGATCGATAAATTATGAGATGCGCTTGCGCATCACGCGTCGGAAATACAACCGGCCGCAGTAAATGTTTGGTGTAAGAATCTTATAGGGCTTCATCGTTCAGTTTGGGAAAAAAAATCTTATATGTTTAGTAGTAATTTGAGGATTGGCTTGTTGCTGAGGTCGAGTGATCCGCTTCTGCGTTTTAACTTTGTATGATATGTGAGATTTCTATGTTTGCGACTGCAGCCGCGACACAGGATAAAATTCCTTGTGTTTGACAGTACCATAATATATATAATCTCTCGTGTCAATTTCGACAGATAAATTTGTTAAATTGGACTTCTTACTTAGTGTTTTATTGGGTTTATTGAAAATAATAAAGAATTTACATTAAATATTAAGTGGAACTTTTGTTTTTGAAAACCAGCAACACTAACATTATTTTAAAAAATGTGGGTATTTTGGAAGGGAATAAAAAAGAACGCTTGACCAATGTAACGGCATTCTGATTCTCGCCGCCGAACGGTAAAGTTGTGTTCAGAGTTATTAAAGTATCCTATTACTATTATAAAGGCGAAAGTTTGTAAGTATGGATGTTTGTTACTCTTTCACGTAAAAACTACTGAATGGATTTGAATGAAACTTTACCACAATATAGCTTATACATCAGAATAACACATAGGCTACAATTTTTGAGGTTTCTAATGTGAGGTCGTAAAAAAACACATTTTTTACGCTTACATTGCAAACGCTGACTGAATCCTACAAGATAGATCAAAACAATTTACTACAGTATTGTACAACTTAAAAAGGTCTACAAAAAAGTCCGTGATGGTATATGTTTATCTCTTAGGAATAGCCCACAAAAGGAAAAAGATCGTTAAATGTAGTTTATAGGAGCATACTGCAGTAGCTACCTATAGGCCTATGATTAGGGCTCTGCAGTGCTTAGTTACCGTATTTCTTACTTATTACTAGACTAGACGGGACGAACCTGAAGTTCACGCGAACGAAGTCCCGGGCAAAAGCTAGTTCAGAATATAAGTATCTGTCAACCTGTATTCCTGAGTTTTATTGTATTAGTTACTTCATATACGTTTGCTTATAAAAACGGATCAATGTAACACAGAAAGTAAAACAATTCACTTCAATAATGTTAAAGAATCGGAACGCATCAGAGTTTCTGGCGCGAAGCATTGCCTGTGCAATTCGATCGTAACTCATCTCTCGATGTCACCTGTTGTGGTCCATCTCTATAATTATTGTTTTGGCTTTAATGCCGATCGGACTTTGCCACAATCGATGTTGCGATTCAACTGATTTGCTACGATGTAGGAAGTTCTTGTTGAACAATGAGTTTCAGGTGTACCAACAATTCCATCGTGGTATAGATTATTCCTTTAGTTACCGTCCATTAATCACGTGATAATTTAGGCAAGATATCACGAGTATTTTTTTATATGACTTAAGTAACATTCAATGGGGTAAAAAAGAGCGCTGATATTCTGGTTCAAGTGCTGTCATTTTCGATCATTTCGTTGTCGATTGTTTGGGCAATCATGCTATAACAGTTGACAGCTGACATTACAATTTCTTAGTTGGTATTTAATTGGCTTTTCAAAAGTATTTCTATGTAGGTACGTTAGTTTATTTATTATTAGCGATTAGCAAAAAGTTTTAAGTATTGCACAACACCGTTATTTAAATGGATTTTATTTCACTTATGATATCCGAGAAAAAGTCTACAAAATAAGTTAAGTCTCTAAGTCTAAAAAGTCTAGTTCAATTGCTTTTGAAAACAACTAGTCGAATCCAGAGAAAACTAGCATCTCTTCGCCTCCAAAATAATGACATTAAAACTGAAATAAATAATTATTATATCTTTCTTCTTCTCCTTCTTCAAGGGTCTTTCGATAATGGCTTTCAGCCCAGTATCCCAATAGTAGCTGCATCCATAAACATCAGTAAAACAAACAAAGCCCCAATAAAACAATGAACACAACTTTTTAATCTTGAAACATCTATATCGAAACATGTGGTGAAATCGGTGCCTTCGAAGCGTTTGGCAAAAAATCTCGTTCCATCTCGCTCTGCGGTATAGCGTCCTCTCGCTTCGTCGCCACATGTGTTTCCCGTCTGTGATCAATGGATATTGTTATTTTTTTTTGTGTTTATATCAAAGATCATCATTGTGGTACTGAGAATCGATGATGATCCAAATAGATGATAATGTTTTCTAGTGATCATAAACTTAGGCGGATGTTATGTTAGTATTAACAATATGAGTAAATTATTACAAAATGGCGTCTGTTTGCCGATGTATTGACACAATGCGCATCTTTCTAGGAATGAATAATCCTATACGCTGTCAATGCTTTTGCAGAAGATATTTTGGTGTCGCATAAATAATGTAAACGTAGAATTAACAAAATAAAATGTAAAGAATGCAATTGCATTTTCGTTTGGGTACCTACGGATGAGTATTCGGTATTGGTCATGTTAAAGACGTGGGTTCGAATCTGGAGTCCATGGTCACTTCCTGTCAATGATTCCTTAACTTTAAATAGTTATAGCCTACTGCACCTCTCCCCTAATTAAATCTCTTTTTAGCACTTCCCTGGTCCAAGGTAGCCTGGAATTTAGTTTTTTGTTGTGCACTAAAGAAAGAAAGAAAAATGTTTATTTGGTACACTAACAACATTTAAAATACTTAATATTTAGATACAATATATATGGGTACTAAAAAGGTCCCCACTTCGCAAACGGTCGCGACATCTACGCCACGACCACGGATATTCTGTGGGGCCTGTTACATAATTTGTGTCGGCACTAGCCCAGCCACAAGGGTAGCCGTTGCTCAATACAAGCCACTCGATACACCAATCCTGCGCAGACAAAGCCATGGGCACCAACCAGTATACATATACACACATACATACATACATATGCGATAGTAAATTGTGTGTTAAGTTGAACCACAGAGTACTTTATTTATACTGCAATAGAGTTGCAACTCGATGTCAAAATCGGTCATCGCAGATGTGCTGCCATCTGCAAGTTTCGGATTGAACTATGGCAGATAAGGTCACGTGGTATTCATGGAAAATAAAATGGCTAGGCTACTGATTATTTTATTATTTTCAAATGCAATGATCATATACATACATACATACATACACTCACGCCTTTTTCCCACGGGGGTAGGCAGAGATTACGTCTTTCCACTTGCTACGGTCCTTACATATCTCTTTCGCTTCATCTACTTTCATAACATTCCTCATACATGCTCGACGATTGCGGGTACTTCTGACCTGGCCTTTTTTGAGGACACTTTCGATTTGTTCGAAATATGTTCGCCTAGGTCTTCCTCGTCCCGTGTCTCCACTCACTCCAGCTTCATAAATCATTTTGGTCAGTCTCCTTTCATCCATCCGTTCCACATGCCCAAACCACCCAAGCATCCCTTTCTCTATTCTTGTCACGATATCATATATAGATCGTAATATATGTATGTATTATAATAAGTGTTGGAGGGCATGGAGAACATATATATACATTTCACTCATTTATTTTGTGGTCTAACAAATCAAAAACACTTTATAGGAGTCTCTGTCTCGAAAAAGCAAATCAAAAACACTTATTAAAAAAGAGTTTCTCTGAAACATGTTATGCTATATTAACACTAATTTAACCTAAAGGAGTGTTTTAGTAAATAAACAATGAAAATACTTTAAAATTTAAAGAAAACAAGAAATATTTGAAAGTACAGCCGGCAAACCGAAATGTAGCAAATCAAATATACTTTTTGGTGTTGACAGAGAAAAAAAAATATCCCGATAAATTTCATTTTAGTTTGAATATTAAATAGATTTAAATAGTATTTTTCTAATTTAGCAATTACGCGCATTTTATTTTCTAGTTTTATGTAAATAATTACATGATTTGAACTGATGATATTCAAAATACACTTACTTATTTACTTAAAAACTACTAAAATGAATGTTTTTTTTTTCAAACTACGTAACTAAATTATACCTAAAATTTATGTGAGCAATGAATTCCCCAATATCTAAACGTAAAGATACTGACTCTTTACTTTGGATGCATTATAGCGTTTAAAGCGACATCTACATTTTTCGGAAGTAACTAGTATATTATAATGCAGCGAAATTAAAAAGGTACGAATGTTAAAGTGTATTTGATACATATCTACATACATAAAATTTTGTACCATTAAAACGTCAGTGTTCTCACAACTTTGTACTAAGATTCTATACCCTGAGTTGAACTAAACATATCTGTATCCTGCTACTTTTTCTATTTTTTGCAGCATTAATGCTTGGTCAATTGGTTGGTTGGTTGGTTTTGCAGCAATATGGACTTGGTCAATTTACAACCACTAGTGGGTACCCTCGAGATTGTCTTTTATTAGCATTGCGTATCTTCATAAATTGTAGCCTTTTTTTTCCCCCCCTGAGGAAAATCCATTAAATTGCATACCTCTTAAATTTTAGCCTATGTTTCATTCTGATATATAAGCTATGTTATTCCAAGGCTTCATTAAAATCCATTTAGTAGTTTTTAAGTAAAGTAACATACATTCATACATACAAACTTTCGCGTTAATAATATTAGTAGCGCTGGTGACAATTCTGTGCCACTTTAGTGATGGTGTTATTACAGTTATTGAAATGAAATTACAATTGGGTAGACGACAATTTTTTAAATTTAATATATAATAAGAGTACTCTTTTAAGTGAGAAATATTGTAGAACCAACAGTACACCTGCACCTATTACTTTTGAAGATACATCGCCATGTTTGCGGCGCTGTCGTGGGTCGCTCAAAAACGCTCCATACTAAAAACACTGCAATCGTGACGTCATAACTCAGTAAACTCGTCAAATTTGTATGAGCGTATAAACAAATTTTAAAATAACTTTGTTATTTGTACGTTTATAGGTATACTTTCTATATGAAAAAATGTTACATTTAATGTGAGAATGTTAGAAATGTGTTGGTTTCATTAGAATTACGTAAATAATAATTGCTCATTTTTTAGAAATCTAAAAACAATATAAATTAATAATTAAACTGAAATGTCTATATTGACATACTTTCATGAGATATAAATTGCTCAAATCAGATAATTATAGTATAAAAACGGCCATAATCATTTGTAGTCGTCAAAATATAATTTTGACAGATAAATTGACGTTTGTCAAAACGGACATCTTAGATTGTGATGACTTTAGAATACATAATAATTTTGTGGCACATATTTTAAATTAAGTCTAGTTCAAGGTAAGGTACGAGTATAAACTGCTGCGTAACCAAATAACATAATTAGATATTAGCAAAATGGCTTTCGCGCTGTCGTCAGACATATTGCCAATATCAAACAAGCTGATTCTCTGAACTAATTTGAAGAATAAACAAAAAAAGCGCTTCGCATTTCGCTATTCGGCCGTTTCTTTATTGGTCGTATTGAGATGTTGGACATTTTTTCTCACGATGGCCGACACGCGAAATTCGACCCTCTGCGTGTGTACTACGTTGTTAATTTGATCGCGCTTATTATGACATAGGTTTGCGTGGCGCAAGTCATGAGAGTCAGTATTTTGACTCGTATTGCGAGTACAATGGGATAGTATAGAGTCAAATATTAATTTTAAGCCCGGAATAACTTTCTATTTTGTTTGTTATTCTTACTTTACAATACATGAAACTCCACCATATGTTGTTTAATAAAACTTTCATATTTATTGTGAATGTTATTATTTTTACAGGCTTTACAGGCTAGGTCATAAGTAATATGGTGGGAACTTAGCATTAACATACGTATTGAATTTAGGATATATAAAACGATACAAAAAGATAAATAAAAAAAGAATAACAGCCTGTGTAGACTAATAAATAAATATGGTGGAAACTTAGCATTAACATACGTATTGAATTTAGGATATATAAAACGATATAAAAAGATAACTAAAAAAAGAATAACAGCCTGTGTAGACTAATAAATAAATAAACACCAAATTGTTTTTAATCAATACAAATTCAATCTTTATCATTATCATAATTTCACCCAATTACACTAAATTCTGTCTACACTAAAGTCTGTCCATCTTGTGAGAGGTCTCCTAATAGTGCGGTGTCCGCCCTGCTAACTAAACTTCAAGTTTCGCAATTCACTAAGCTACTCGTATGTCGGTGACCTATGCGAAGAAACTACGAGCACACTCCTCGTCATTGCATTAATATATTTTTTATTTATAATTCTTTAATACGTGATGTTGTTTGGCCTTAATATTAATTGAATTTATTTTATATGATCTATAAACTTATGAGTGAATTAATGAAATGAAAAGTAAATTTATAAGTGAACTGCACATAATCATATTAAATGATCGGATAATCGGATGCATATTTACCTAAAGTTAATTTTTGGCTTACAAATTATGGAAGCGACTTTTTAAAATACATTTTGTTAAATAAAAATCCCGGGAAAATACGGGACTGTAAATTTAACGTAGTGATATTGATTGAAAATTACTAAATTAGCATGTGGTGTTTATTTTCAAAAGACCGAGACTCCGGGTTCATTTATACAACTATGCATACGTATTTACATGAAGTTTAGTTTCAGTTCCCCGTGCGATTTATGAATGTACGATTTATTACATGAAGAGTGTTATACGAAAGTAGTGAGCTAGTTTGACTAACAATGTACCTACTCACAAATCACACGGGGAACTGAAACTAACCTTCATGTAACGTCGTTTTTAAGCTCATATTACCGACTAGTTTTGCATTACCAAAATGTTCTACAGTACCGGAATTCCGGGATTTTTATTTATGGAAATAAAATAAAAAGACAGTTCCATACTTTGTCAAAAACTAAATTAGGTAAATAAATAAACATCCGGCTATCCAATTCCGCAATCCCGGGATTTTTATTTAACAAAACAATAAAAAACCGTTTCCATACTTTGTCTTAAACTAACTTTAGGTAAATATGCATCCGATTATCCGATCTCTAATTATGAGTAAGTGTATCAAATCTATATCTATATACTTATAATAGCCCGCGACTTCATTCGCTTGAAATTTAACGACAAGGTTAATCAGTTTTTTTTATTTTTGCATTTTTATTTTCAGTGGCATACGCGTCGGTGTAATTAGCCGTAAGCCTCTCACTTGTGCCATATACTGGCGTAGGGTGTGCTAAGTAAACAATTACACCGCGCGTATCAATTAATAGTGCATTGTTGCTCGACTGACTCGAATGTCAAGCAAGTCACGTGTCTTTCCTCCTTTTCGCCGCGGCAGCATTAGAAAGAGACAGCTTACGTCGGCTTTAACAAGTTGTACAAATGTATAGGTACATATTGAAAAAGAGTTATAATCTATAGACAACAATTATGATGTAACAATTAACACAGCGTTGCCGCCATATTTTTTGATTATTTGCACTTTTGTTGTTTTCTTATCTTATTATCTTTTAATAAAGTGACAATGACAAAACAACAACGAGAAAAAGACAAATTGCAATGTCGATATACACTCATGGACAAATTTAGAGGAACGCATAAAAAAAAGGTTCAATTTCCCTTGCTGTAATTATTGTATCGTACTGGCCACAAATATTAGAAAATCCTATGAAAAAAAGAAAGTATTGGAATGTTTTTTTTTATTTCGAGTTTCATTTGTGTTTTTTGCATATTCTATTTTAAAAGTTACAACGAGAAGACAACAACGAGAAACGACGAGAAACAGTCAAATTGCCATGTCGATATATTTTTTGATACACCGGCTTTTTACAAACGAAAACTAAGTGATTAATATTTAATAAGTAATAATAGAAACATGTGATGACCTTCGTAGTTTAGTGGTTGGTACACCGGTTTCAAGGTGTCGCCATCTCTGAGGTCCCGGGTTCGAGTCCCGGTGGGGGCAGATATTTGCGTGATGAATGCGAGCAGTTGTACCTAAGTCATGGTTGTTATTATATATTTCTATCAAAAATATTTATATATGTATAATATATGTATGTCTATCCGTTACCCTAGATCTCATAGCAGAATCCTGACAGAACTTACTTTGGGCTAGGCTAAGAGCAGAAGAAAAGTTTAAGTGTATATATGTATGTCAACGTGTGTCATATGATATACATTATTTGCATTAATATGATAGTTGACTCATTTGTTATCACGTTGTGCACTGGATTCTTTCCGCCTAACTATGATTGTGTGGAGGTGTTCATTACACCTTGACCTTAGAAGCCTTAACGTGGAGAATAGGCGAGGTTATGTGTACATGTCATATAATCATAAAATCATTTCCATAACAAGAACATACACAAGAAAAAAAACAAAAAATAGCAAATGTACAAAAAGCGACCTTATTGCTAAACAGTAATCACTTCCAGGTAACGTTGGATCAGGGAAAGCGGGTAAGGAGTCCCTACTAATCACTTTTACAGTGTTAGTTTGGATACTTTCTTACTTATTTCTGCTCTAACACGATAGTGTTCGCATTACCGAGTCCCGGCATGCAGGGTACGAAGGGTACGAAGGTTCTCAAAGGTTTGTTGTGAATTTCACAGGAATCACTAACACTGTAAATTTAGTAATTCACAATTAAATCAATAAATTAATATTATTTATTCAAACGATATCGCCCGCAAAAACCGTCTTTACTATAAGGACACACGGAGCCCGTGCCTTCTTATAAACTTACTAATATGCGAAAAAAGTTATGTCTAAATTATACGACAAAAATTAAATTGTGCGACAAAAATGATTTGAGAATAAATGTGTCAGAGAAATTGTAGGTCTCCATTCTCAGGGGGGCTTAGGAATGGTACATGTGGTTTCTCTTTTTTTTGTCTCTTTCTCTTGCCCTGTTACCAATTTTGTTGGGGGTCGGCGAAATATGTCTTTCTCTTCCACTCTCAGTGATAGACACTCGCCATTTCCACAATCACTCTCTTCTTCAAGATATCATCATTCATATATGCCATCTACTTTTCTTCATTAATCTGTAACCCTCACAAGAAGCACGAAGTACGTTGCCAACATCTAAATATATAAAAGAAGAAACTGACTGACTGACATATCAACGCACAGCCCAAACCGCCTTAAAAAAATCCTTATAAGGTGTAGGGGTGCACTAAGGAAGGATTTTTCAAAATTCATCCCTTAAGGGGGTGAAATGGGGGTCCAAAGTTTGTATGGAGAAAAAAGATTTGTTTGAATATTTTATTCGAAACTTCGCAGGAGTACTCCTAACAATAAATGAGTAAACACGTCTTTCAGGATTTTTGAAAATTCAACCCCTAAAAGGGGGAAATGGGGTGTCAAAGTCTGAAAATCGACAATGGGTATTGTTTCTATGGTTTATCGGGTCGCTGATTACGAAAACAACAATGATTTTAAAATCCAACGTGGCGGACGTGAAATAACATCTCCCCTGTCGGGGTGAAATGGGGTTGAAATGTCTAACTATCAATATGGGTATCGTTTTTATGTTTGTTGGAACCTCCTTCACTAAAACGTCATATACCGAAACTTCCAAAATGTTAGAAATACTTTTCCGAGAAGCGTATCTAAATTGGTTTAGCCAAACATGAGATAATCGCGGACAAACATACATACTTACATACGTACATAAAACATACGGGTCACACTGAGAAGCCCCTTTATGTAGACGGTTGAAAAATACGATTAGTACGCGGGCGAAGCCGCGGGCACAAGCTAGTATGACATAAGGCAAAATACACTAAATTCTAACATCTAATTGGCAACAAATCAAATCAAATCAATCAAAATTACTTTTATTCAAATATGACTTTATAAACGCTCTTTTTTTCCTATCAACATAACAACGTGGGCATAACTTCAACTTCAATCATTCACAAATATAAATTTCGCCAGAAAATAAGATATTTCAAATTGGATCGTCTCCACAGGCATTTGCTGAAAGCTCTGAAAGGGTTGGTGGTCATGTCTGAAGCACTGGAGAGTATGGCGAACAGTCTAGAAAAGTAGCGGCGCGCCCATGGAAGTACCTTCGTTATCGCGTTCTCATAATTAGCGCGTCCTGTATTGCCTGGAATTCAACACCTATCAATACCAGTCTCGTATTATCGCACATTAAGCAATAAGGTATTCAAACATTGATATCGAATATGCCTATCCAAGATGGCGACACTTTCGAAGCGTGAGAACGTAATAATTAATAGCTTCACAGTTATTTGAAATGATATAATTATGTTGCTGATATGTTATTGAAATATTCGTTTTGTTTGATGAAAATAAACCTTATCTATCTTTATATAAATAATAATAAACTTCTTTATTCGGCACGGACACAATGAACTCGATTAATAGCAGGGTACATGTTAATATAAAACAATTGCGTTAAGCGTGCCCGAGCCGAAAGGGTCGCCATCTCAGCGTGTGCAGGATGTCAGACACTCTGCGCTGGTTTTCAGCTGGCACCCATAGCGGAGGAATAAAATATATATGTTTATATATATAATAAATAGATATTCCTACTGGCGACATCGAAACTATGTACAAATGAACGTGAGCTATTATGTTTAAACGAGAGATTAATTTTGTAAGCATACATAATATGTGATAAGCCATTATTATATTGATATTTAAAGTAAAAATTAATTTAAATTTTAAATTGGGTATATTGTATTGAATTAAATAAACGATTTGTCTAGATTAATATTATTAAGGTCAAGGAAAGAGCGTACTCCCATTTAAAAGGCAGGCAACGCGCTTGTGACTCCCCTGGTGTTGCGGGCGTTCATGGGCGGCGGTAATTGCTTACCATCACATAAAAAAAAAAAAAAAAGTTGTGAATCCAAAATAAATTACTTAAATCTAGTCCTAAATGTAATTATATTTTGTAGATATCGAATGGTTAGTAATGTTATATAATCACAGCTCACATTTTTACCCACCGAGAGGCATGATAATGCCCTAACTATGTTAGGGCGATTAGGTCTTTGTCAACCAAACTGGCACAGGGCAGATTGGTTAACTACTTACTTTCACTGACTTTTAACGTGTATGAAGGTTGGTTGCTAGAAATAGATGACACGAACACGAAACAGACAACCCTCATTACACATTACATAAGATAGAAAACATATTCATGCTTTGTTAATAAGGAAGATGAAGTGATAGAGATTTAGATTAATCCTACTACTATTATGAAGGCGAAAGTTTGTAAGTATGGATGTATGGATGTTTGTTACTCTTTCACGTAATAACTACTGAATGGATTTGAATGAAACTTTACCACAATATAGCTTATACATCAGAATAACACATAGGCTACAATTTTTGAGGATGTGAGGTCGTAAAAAAAAACATTTTTTGCGCTTACATTGCAAATTGTCTGTTGTGTCTGTTTAGTAGCTACCTATAGGCCTATGATTAGGGCTCTGCAGTGCTTAGTTACCGTATTTCTTACTTATTACTAGACTAGACGGGCCGAACCTGAAGTCCACGCGAACGAAGTCGCGGGCAAAAGCTAGTAAATCATAAAAACAAAATTCAAAATGTTGATCATACTTAAGTTAGGAAATATAATTTGAAAACAACTTAGTAATAAACCAATACGCATATGTGTTGAAGTGCCTAATAAGTTCATAGACGAATTGTGAATATAATACAAACAAAAAAATTGGTAACAGAGAATCTATATACTGTCACATACATAGACGGACTTATTCAAGTTTTTCGATGTTTTTTATACGTGTTTTGATTAATTTATTTATTTACTTATACCACAAAAAAACCAAAGCATTCTTACATACAGACACCAATCTACGTTCATTAATATACCAGATCAGGCCTTTTTTTTTTGTGTTTTTTTTTATTTGTCATCTTGTATTGTACTTCAGCTTAAACAAATAGTAAATGCTTAAAATTGTAATCTTGTAATTGGCTTGTAAATTATTTTATGCAATATAACTTTAAAGTTAATCTATAAGACTTCATTATATCTTCTCCTTTCTCCTGTTTCCAATTTTATTTTACTCTATCACTTGCTATTTCTACACCCACTCCCTTCTTCAACATTTCACACGTCCATCCATTTTCAAGTCCACAACTTGCCTAGTAACAAGATCGTTCTCTCTTCTCAACACGTGACCATATCAGGAAAGAAATTAGGACTTGTTTATGTCAACAAAATAAATTGATCTAAACAAAACAGCAAAGTCACGCCCAGTTTTCGATAAAATAGTCATTATTGATCCGAACTGTTTTATTAATAGACCGAGCTTGGTGTCAGTTAGAATTACTGTTTCATGCTGTAGTTAATTCCGAAGATTAACTGCGGAAGGCATTAGCGTTCCATCTGCTGTGACCATCAATGTGGTCATATGCGATCTAAGTCAGTCGCACTTCACATGGAATAAAAATATAATTGGAAAGGAAACGAGTTAGATATTTTTGGATGTAGTCTAATATTAAATTGGATTATTTAAGTGGTTTTTACTCAATTATAAGAAGGCATAATTTAACTTATCTAAAACTAATCTAAGAAAGTATTATTGTTAGATAAGTAAGTGCTGCGCAACTCACGTTAATATTAAGTCACGAAATAGTATTATAAGATAATATGACGCTGTATGTACAGTACGTAGTAGATCCAAACGAGGACAGTTTAAAAAAGGCACGGACTATGAGTCCGTAAAGTAGACATATATAATAATAAAAGAAAAAAAATCTAAATCGAAATTTTTAATGTTCGGATGATAACAGGTCTATTAACTTCAAGCAATATAGTACAAATAAGTATCTTTTTAATTACTAAGATAGTTACAAATAACTATTACAAATGTGTACTAACTATTCTGTAGGTACCAACAATAATGGTGGATCTCCTAATGTGATTACTTAAATAAACATTAATTTAATGGTCTCATAATCTTAAAGCCTAAAGTCCCTTGAAGCTTAAACATAAAGATAATTATGTCATAAAGTTAGTAAAGTAGGACTTAAATTCAGAAGAATGCCTGTTAAATAAATTTATTGTTTATTTATATATTAGATTAGATTTAGTTAGTTTTATAGTTAAACTTAAACTCTCATTTAGATATATTTCAGTAAAGATAACTATAAATAAATTGAAAAGTGATTAATGAAAATGTCGTATTAAATGAATGATTGTGTATTCTGAAATGTGTTTAACTGTGATTTAGCTAAAATAACTAATAATATTAATGAATTAAATGGATTTTCTGAAACATAATATACCTACATTTTTAAACGACTTAAATATGAAAGATCAACTTGAAATTAGCAATGTCATTGAATTTTACAATTAACGTACTTCAGGTATATTATTTAGCGACATCTAAAGAAAATATAAAAAAAATATCGGTCAATTTAGAACTGAGTCCATTGACGGCATTTGGAACTGGATCCACTTTCAATTTATTTAGGTACGAGTGAAACTAAATTAAGAACACTAGGTAAAATTACAATCATCAATAAAATTTATAGATTCATTAAATATCTATCAAGGTAAGAACTTGTAGAGATGACGATTACTTACACTGGCTATTTCCATGTAAAGCAATAAAGAGACTATATATTAATCTATTTAATAGAATGTAACCCAGAAATAGAGAAATGTTTGAAATTATAACTAAATGTTTCAATGCCATGATCAATTATTAATTGTATTGTTATGTTTCATGTATACAATTGGAAGATTTTGGAATCAAATCATACTTTTTTACAAAGATAAATTAAAATTAAAAATAATATACAATATATTTTTAATCCTATTTTTTTTACTTAAAAATGCAGTGATTTCTAATCGTTGTTAAAATTACGCTTTATCATTAAAGATATTAATTCTTATTGTCACTAAATAATTTTCTTGAAATTTATGTTTTTGTCTGGATCTCTACACTGATAGATTAAGTTATTTTTAATTATTAAACGCCAAAAAAATACTATCTACCATAGATAAATTTAAAACGTTGATTATGTCTTACCGGATGCATTAAAATGTCTAGAATTAACAAAGAGCGAACGATTATACAAATATGTACGAGTGGTACAAAATTTAATTTGATTATGACTCTATGATGTGTAAGATATGAGAAATAAAAATAATCAGAAATTGAATTAGGTTATCAATGAGTACCATATTCGTGTATACTAAAATATAATGAAATTAGAACATTATATTATATTTTCACAAAAATAGTATACTGTAGAAAAAACATACAAAAATGATGTCATCATCAGTTCTTATGTTAATTTTGATATTAAATGGCATTCCAATTCTTTGAATTTTACGACTAAAACTCTACCTTATCATAACTCTAGCTGTTATTGTATGGAACGAACTTCAGATTATTTCAGTGTTTCCAAATTCAAATGACTGACTATAATTTGATGCTCTACATAAAGAAAAGAAAGATGACATAATTTTCGAACATGACACTGACATTATTCACACATCAAAAATACTGTAGTTATTTTAATTGCAGTACAGTAATAAATAAATAACTTATTGAGCAATTTTAACCGAAGTATAGTAAACAAACGTACGATGATACGATTATGTAATATTATCAGAACGGCGGGATTGCATTTAAAAAAAGTAACATTTGATGCATCATTATTTATAGATGCTAAATAGACAGTAATGTCAGCAAATGCCCAAGTTATTGCTGATGTAATCCATATTTCCAATTACGTACTGTTCTAAGCAATCCTTTAAATAGACTCCGTGACATAGACAAGAAATTGCAATGATATTTACATATTTCGCTGTTATCTGTGTACTTTTAAAAAGTAACTTTATAAAAAATAATTAACCAATTATGCTTTAATATATATCTGATTTGTATATTAATAAAAAATGTATAACTGATAGAAATTAATGTGAACCATTTTGTAAGAGTGCTGTATATACCTATAACAAGAAGTTACATTGTCTATGGCCGTTTTAGAATCTATTGATAAATGATGCGCAATATTGTTAATTGTGTAATAAAAAAATAAATGCTAAGACAGACTGATAGAGAATGCCGTAGAAGTTCAGCTTTTATCTCTACACGATGTTGAGTAATATGTCTAATTTTATTTTCGTAAAAACGAAAATAAACGCAAAAATTAAAGTCTTCTCTTTTTAATGAGATAAATATGAAATCTAATAAATCGTTTTGTGGGACTTATCAGTTTTAGTATTAGCGGCTCAATTTTAATATTAAAATAATTGTAAGACTGGTTTAATTTAATCCTATACAATCTTCATGTCTGACATAATTTTCGCAACTTGATTTTTTTATGCTAGCAACACATAAAATTAATAGGTTAATTTCTTAAACAAATTTTAATAGCCTAAATGAATTAAAACCACCGACAGGAGGAATAATATGTGCATTAAAATAAATTGATATTACACGCTCGTTTTTGCGCGTTTAAAGAAAAACATGAAGGCGAGTGTGAAAAGTCACCTTTAAATGCTAAGCGACAGTACAGGTGTGCCCCTTCGCTTTTTCAATCCACCAGAGAAACAGTTGCAACGGCAAATTTGTATCAATTTGAATTTCGAATTGTCACCGCATTACCGGCCAGTGTTGGTGGTTGGTGATAACAAAAAAAGTTTCGTTGGTTTCACGAAATGAGCATTATTGTAACAGAAGTTCTTGTTTGTCATTAAGAAAGTTTCGGAGGTCATCAACCTCAGCGGCGCCATCTGTTCGCCGGTGGACGCACTAAGTTTTTGGGCAAAATGGTAAATTTTCGTAATTACATAAGATTAAAAATAATTTTGTAATTCATGTCGGTAGTGTATATTATAATGTGGTGCACTATTTTTAGTGTCCATTGTACGTGACTTTATATTTTTTAATAAATTCCTTTTTAAAGTTGCTTTCAGTATGTCTGTTTAATATATTTATATATTGTTTCAATATTGATACAAATTTATACTATATAAGTATAACTAGATTATCAATAGCTAGATTGTCAAAAGGTTGCGTTAATGCCAGAGTTTTCTGAAAACTACTGTTTTATATCCGAAGAATTAGGTTTTTATCTACGACATTGAATAAAAATCCTAAAGGTGTAATTATGTTAAAATTTTAATAAATATTTGATCAATGTTATCACTGTTCTACATTTTTAAAATAAATAATGAAGTCTACCTGGACTCTACATTTCGCTAAAGTACAAAAGTAACTTAAGATATAATGAAGTAGCCAATGTGAAATGTGCGGTGTTCCAAAGGAATTAGGGGAAGCTCATCGCTAATTGGCACTGATCAATCACCGAGTGAATTGTTCCGTCGATTGAGAATCGAACGGCGCCCGCTTGCCGGGAATCCATCCCAATTAAGAAAAGCGGCAAACAAGACCCCATTCATGTGATTTTAATGCCCTCTCTACATATCACTGGCAATTACTCTAGATATTTTTTGATTAAAAAAAATAAAATATTATAATTTGATTTTTTGCATTTTAACTATTTTCGAATTGAAAATATTATTTTTAAGTTTTTCTAATTCGACACAAACTAGTTTTTTTAATGTAGAGCTTTGGGCGCGTTTCATTTTATTGTAAATTGTCAATGTGTAAATATAACTGAACTGGTTTAAGCTTTTAAATTGTTAAGAGTTTACACTTTTAATTTGCCACTTGGGATTTTATATGTTGTCATAGCTGAGATGATTAGAAACTCCTTTTGTATTACGAAAAACAGAGGCATTCCTATAAAAATATTATCTTTTTCTTATTAATTTTAATGTGATTTCTCATTATACTGTAGTGAATACTTTATCCAATATGAGATTTAATCTTTTGCATGTATTGATAACACGGGGCTTCGGTTTAAAGAAATCATTTCATCCAAAAAAAAAAAAATATGTTAAAAATCGCTACTTCTTGTTGGTTTACTAAACTGATCAAAAACCAATAAGAACAAGGTTGTCTTATAAGACTTTGCAAAGTGTTATTAACTTTTCGCACAGTTTTCCCTTTACCTAGACAGAGCTTTTGTAAAGTTCGCAAGTTGTTGAGGCTTTAATTCACGGTCATAATTCCCTATTATATTATTGTTCACTAAAGCAGCACTTAAAACAACACAGACTTCACTTACGTGTGTCAGCTGAAGTTCTTGTAAAATCACAATTAATTTTCAAAGATAGTCTACACTACACCACCCAGTCAAAATTATCACAAACTTGCCAAGTCTTCAAACAATCTTTTCGAATCACACATAAACGTCTTGATCGCAACAAAAAAACTGTTACGATACAAATAAAAGCGAAACACAGTCAGCTACGCCCAGAAACAATATTCCGAGTCCGTGCGAAAACAAAACATAAACATTACACAAACTAAAAAAAAAGTTCACTGTCCGTCTATAATTGCGGCAAAAAAAAAGTAATCATTGAAAAATAATTATCACACTTTATTGATAGTTCACAATTCACAATCGATTATCGTATGAAGGGATTCGATTAGTTATTATTACGTAAGGCGATCGTCAGATAGCGCGGAGCGACGAGGCCGCGAGCGCGCGTCGTTGCCGCGACACACGACTGCAGTGCGATCCTTCGGACGAAGCCCCACCAACACTACGTGCGCATCTGAGGCTCACTCCTTGGCGCGGCCCCGCCCAGTGGGACGCTACTCGGTAGCTAAGATGACCGTCTCCCTCCTTTTTACACTCAGGCGAAACTACTCGCCCCATCCCGCTCCCCCGCGGCGACAGTGGGGCGCGCCAATAGGATCGGTTCGGCGGATCGAGTCGAGACGATGAATCGAGATGTGTACTTAGGTATCACTGCACAAGTCCTTTTCTTGTAGTCGATAATAGGATGCGCTTTTTTTGCGGCGCGATCGACTGCCCGGCTCTTTGGACACCGCACAGTATGCGTTTGTTTACATTGTCCGTACATATGCACCCGCTGACAGACGACCATAACAAATATGTTTTCTTAAATCACATAAAAAATGACTCTACATTTTTCATATTGAAAAATTATTATTGACCTGACAAACGCGTCTGATGACTACGCAAAAACAAAATGTATTCACGAAATAGATTGTACAAATTTGTATAAACATTCTCAATAAAAACTATTGCAATTAATGCATCGAACAATCGCGTTACCTTGAAATAGGAAAGTGCATGAACACAAAACTCAAAGGGCAAGACGGTTAGGGTGATCGTCTCAGTTGGCGGCAGGGGTGGCTGAACTCGCTAGGGCGCAGATGTAGGTCAGTTTTTGTTTCGCGCCAGCCGAAATTCGGTTACTAGGTTCGTTCGTGCTATCTCTTCAGTAGTGCTAATTATCGAAACGAGAACCTCAATTTTTACCTTTCACTAGGTAAAACAAACACAAAACTGTAGCATTTTCATTGCCAAGTCATTGAACGGGATCTGAATAAGAGTAAAAGTTGAAAAAGAAACTTATACTTTACTGTTTTAACCAAAAAAAGAACAAATATCATTATTATTATTATTATATCAATCACATCTGGTTTTTTATGAAATTAAATTGACATTAAAATGAATTTTACCATCTTTAATTGAATTGATTTATTAATAATTCGCAGAAGTATATATAGGTACAAATGTTCAATTCAATTTAACAATATTTGGTTTCGTTGCCGTAGAAAGTAAAAAAAAAATGATATTTAAAGCATCTGGTTCTTTTATTTCAAACCGACTTTCTAAGTCCGGCGAATTTCTATCTTCCCGCCGCTAGATGGAGCGACCCGTCGAATTTCCTTCATTTTCCGTACATTTTCCGAGCGAGTGTAAACTTTGGTTGCGTTGTTTGCAATAATGCTTAAACTGTAATGGTTCTTGTCTATGTAGATAGAGTTAGAAATGTAGAGACGAATTTAGGAGAATGTTTTTAGTCAATGTTACGAGCTATTATTTTCACTTTGCATAAACTTGTAAGTGTTTGGTAAACAAATTACGCGTCTTAACGGTAACATTAGGTAAAATTACTTGGCGAGTGGAATTTATATATTATTATAAATTTTATTCCTCATGTGATGCAAAAATTGTATCGAAATAGATGCTAAGTTGACAGGCGATTTACAAACCTGACACAAAATATTAAACGATGCGAAAATAGTATTTGTTGGACAACTGTAAAAGAACAAAAAAGATTTCGAAAGTTAATGTAGAATTTAGCGATTTTCTTTATTAAAAATATAAAAATAAATATTGTAATTTTTCTTGTAATTTTTATACCTAATAAATTACAATTCGATATAGATGTGTTTTGTGACTCCTTGGGGGTATACAAAAATAAACTAGCGTGTCATTGTTTCCATAAACTATAGATAAGTTTGTTTTTCTTTAGCTTTTATGTGTAATATTTAATATGTTTATAATAGTTTCCAATAATCAATATAACAATAACAATAATTTATTGCAAACATTATGTACAGTTTATGATGCAGATCTTAGGCATAGTTTTGTTTTACATAATGACCTGCTAGGTATGGCAATGTTGTGCGCAGCTATTTATTTTATTTACTCCTTTGTCATCTTCATGTTATATATATTGTTTTGTCCATTAAATTTCGTCTAAGGTGTAATAACACCTCTTGATTAGTATATCTTTGAGTATTTTTTCAAATTTGATATTGTCTTCAATTCTTAATTTGCACAGGAAGCTTATTAAATATTTTTACGGCATTGAATATGGGCCTTTGCTGTGTATTGCAAAGATTTGAGTGTGGCAAGATCAATTTGTGTTTATGTATAGTTCTTTTTTGATACTTTCTCATATTAGGTACTTTTTGGAACAAATTTGAATTTTTTTTATACAAATTTACATGATTCTAATATGAACATTGACACAACTGTTAATATTTTAAGTTTAATAAAGTAAGGTCTATGGAAGTGTGGTATGTCTGTATTGGGAAGTTGGATGTTTGCTAATATACGAATGCACTTTTTTGGGCAATAAATAGGTCTTTTACGTGTACACTGTTACCCCAAGAAATATACATAGCTAGCCAAGAAGATGCATAGGCGTAGTACGGTCAACATATCTTTACACTTTGCAATAGTTAAATCGAAAATAATGGTACTTTAGGTCTGTTTTTATATGTTTTTTGATATTTTCATGCTTTATTATAAGTCTGTTTGCTACCTTAATAAATAAATAAAATAAGTCTGTTAACAATTATTTTAATTTGCAGGACCACCGCTAGTTTTGTAGCCTTGTACCACAGTGTTTTCTGTTATTCAAATTTCATAATGTATGATTGTAAAATAACTTTTATGGCGAAGGGAATTCGAAGGTGCATGTGATGGTTTATGATGTTTACAATTATATTATTAAGCTATTAAGCATATCGCGATTCCGATATTGTAGCTGGCATTTCTCTATGTGTGCCTGTTTGAGGGACGGAGATAGAATTACGTGTATTCGAAAAAGTATAAACGACGGAGCGTTGGTGATTTCGATGTGTAGTCGTCTTCCATTTAATCGGGACTTGGGTATAAAACCTTTTTGGTAATACAAAGAGATTTTCAATATTCATATATAAAGAAAACTGGTCGAAATTGCCCTGAAATAGACTAGGATATGATAGGACTTCAATAGTTAAAAATCCTACTACTATTATAAAGGCGAAACTTTGTAAGTATGGATGTATGGATGTTTGTTACTCTTTCACGTAAAAACTACTGAATGGATTTGAATGAAACTTTACCACAATATAGCTTATACATCAGAATAACACATAGGTTAGAATTTTTGAGGTTTCTAATATGAGGTCGTAAAAAAAACGGTCAGCTCTATGTGGCTTGCTCACGTGTTTCCAAAGCGAAGAATCTGCATGTTTATGCTGAAGGAAAAAGATCGTTAAATGTAGTTTATAGGAGCATACTGCAGTAGCTACCTATAGGCCTATGATTAGGGCTCTGCAGTGCTTAGTTACCGTATTTCTTACTTATTACTAGACTAGACGGGACGAACCTGAAGTCCACGCGAACGCGAAGTCGCGGGCAAAAGCTAGTAAATAAATATTTGTTACACTTACACCAATTAGCCTAGCCCAATGCAAACCCTGTAAGGCTTGTGTTATGGGATCTATGGTAATGGATAGATATACTTATATTATAAATATATAAATAGATTTGGTAGAAATATATTATAACAAGCATGACTAAGGTACAAATGCTGGCGTTCATTACGCAAATATTTGCCTCCACCGGGACTGGAACCCGGGGCCTCAGAGATGGCGACACCTTGAAACTTGTATACCAACCGTTCGTTCGTCGTATTATATATCTTCTATACTTATGATTAATCTGTAGAGAGGTCAATTCTGTACGTGAAATATATTTCCAAAATAACTATCAGGGGGTGATTAGGGATCGATACTGATGCCAAAAATGTAATAAGTAAAATTTTTGTCTGTCGGTCTGTATAACCATTATATAAACAAAACTACTGGACGGATTTTAACGAAACTTGGTACAATTATTTTTCATACTCCTGAACTGGTTATAGTATACTTTTCATCACCCTACAATCAATAGGAGCAGAGCAGTGAAGGAAAATGTTGGTAAAACGGGAGAAGTTACTCCATTTCCTAAGCTTCCGTGCAACCTTAATGGTTAAAGCTACACAGAAATCATGTATGACAGAAATATTCTCCTTAAAATTATATAATTCCGTTCCCGCGACAACCTTCCATCCTCACCATCTCAATACTTGGCAGTCCACCACTGTGCGTTTCACTAGAAACTTTCTGCCTCGCACAGCTAAACTGTGGAATGAATTGTCGCCTGCAGTGTTTCCGAGGCGTTACGATATCCAAAACTTCAAGAAAAGAGCGTACTCCCATTTAAAAGGCCGGCAACGCGCTTGTGACTCCTCTGGTGTTGCGGGCGTTCATGGGCGGCGGTGATTGCTTACCATCGGGTGATCCGCCTGCTCGTTTGCCCCTATCACATAAAAAAAAAAAAAAATATAAAAAATATCCCATGACAGCATATTTCTATCTTACAAAGGATATTGATTACGTTTGCTGATTCCGCACAGTTGATGATGACTTGTCCAACAAGCAGACAAGGTCGACACGTGTTTCGTCTCTCAGCGAGACATCTTCAGGATATGTTGCCCGCTCGGTGTCTCACGAGCGGCTGGCTAGCCGCACGTGAGACCGACGTGTCGACCTTGTCTGCTTGTTGGACAAGTCATCATCAACTGCGCGGAATCAGCAAACGTAATCAATATCCTTGTAATACAATGGACTTCCGCAAAATAACACCTGCTACAATAGAATATTCTATCTTTTATCGTTGGCTTACAATAACACGTGTAACTTCCGATAGCTTAGGAGTTGGAAGCTTTCTGATTATATTTGTCTACTTTTACGTTCATAACTTTCAGTCATTAAAAATACTACCTAAAACTATGACTCCACGCGGACGAAATCGTTAGCACAGCTAGTATTTCCACCACCACTGAACAACATTCCACCACCACTCAGGGATCTTAAAACAGTACGAACATTCCGTATAAGATTTAAACAATATTTATTGACTCAACAAAATTTAACTAGACTTTAAGTCTTGTTTTTGTTATTACGAGCCATGTAAAATGCAAAGCTATTTATCTCGATTTAACATTACCACTGACATTGACATATGGACGTTTGACATTGACACTTTGTTAATTTTTTATTTTTTTTCTTAGTTATTTTGATGGCTCTGGGGCTTTCATGTAATTCATTGGGATGAATTCGGGAGTTGACAGTGTGTAGTGTGTTGAATTATTGAATAGTATGTTTATAAGTTGATTTTTATCAGTAGATCTACCTCCTTGTTTTAGATACATTATTATACATATTAAGTTATTTTATTATATGTCAACATAATTATAATTTATTGTCTTGTCAGTGTATTGTATACTTTTATTCAATTACTTGTTATATATATTTTTGGTTGTAAATTAGTTTAAATATGTAGTGGTAATCCGATTGCTCCGCGAGGTGCGAATACCTATTGCGGGCCAAGCAGAATACCAGCGCTGCAGCGTCTCGCGATGCTGCAGCTAAGCGCTGAGCTTGCTCCTGTTTTGTCTCTTTTTACTTTTTAGTTACCTAATTATAATAATATTGTATACCGAGACAAATAAATGTTTTTTCTTTCTTTCTTTCTTTCTTCTATTTAATAAGATGGTAACAACTTAAAAATATTATATAAATTTAGCAATAACAGTGAACACTAATAAATATTTTGTCACAGCTGTTGGTGTAAGAGAATAATGTATGGGCCAATGTACATTTAAAATTCTAGTACCTTCAAATAAATGAAACTAATCAAGCATAGCATCACAACAGTTAAATAAATAATTCAAACAAATATTGAGCCTCCATCTTGGGGCCGAAGCAACAATAGTAAAAATGCAAACAGACTGAGATATTAAGAACAGATGTCTCACCCCTTCGATGCGCGTCTGAGCGACGAAAGGGTTGTAGGAGATTATTGAGGATACGAACTTTTATTTTTTTAAATTATTATTAAAAACAAATCTAAGTAAGAATTACGGACGAGAAGAATTTCAGTATAGATTAATGAATATACGTCTTATTTGACTTTGAAGTTTATTTGATAATGGGTAATAAATACCAGTATAATTATTCAGCAAGATTTGAACCCTGGAACAAATCTCGTTCGAATCCAAAACTTTTTCCATGTACAACACATATTTTAAACTTTCTTCATTCATTTAACATTTCTTTTTGTAAATTACAAAGTCCCAAATTTTAAAGAGTTGCTTTTTCTCAATTTGCACATCACCATTAAATAAGGTCTTTACTGACTTGACATTGTAAATACAGTTGAATTTTTTATTGGGTTCAAACCCTGTCCAAACCCAGGAGTCGAGATTTTTATTTGGTCTGTTGTCTGTGCAACAAGTGCCGCGATGTTAATGTTGCATATTAATGACTCCAAACCGATCGAGGCAGCTCGATCGAGGTGAATTACCGATCTTAATAAAAAATAATAATAAATAAAATAAATATTTGTTACACTTACACCAATTAGCCTAGCCCAAACTAAGCTCTGTAAGGCTTGTGCTATGGGATCTAGGGCAACGGATAGACATACATATATTATACATATATAAATAATTTTTATTGAAATATATATCAACAACCATGACTAAGGTACAAATGCTCGTATTCATCACACAAACATCTGCCCCCACCGGGATTCGAACTCGGGACCTCAGAGATGGCGACACCTTGAAACCAGTGTACTATCCACTCGACTATGGAGGTCGTCAAGAGTGGTTGGATCTTTGATCTTGGTTGAAGAGTGCGTGGTGCAGAGGGAAGACATGTTATCATGGCGATACCATATTAAGTATGGAAAGTGCCTGTTAATGAAGTTTCTGAGTGACGTCCTTTAAGAACGTCGGAATAAGAATGTCGTAGAAGAAGACGGGAACGAACCGCGTGACACTTTTATATCGACGGTTAAAAGGAAATAAGCGACAAAAGATGAAATGTTCAGGAGAGCCGTTTTAAGTTTAAATTTTAGAAACACTGACGTATTTCCGTCATTTATTAATATATTTTGAAAAGTGAAACAGCTATGATTTTATATCTGATAGAAATGGAACAGTTACTGGTATTCTTAGTTTTAGTGATTTGACGTTATTTAAAGTAGTGTTAGTCGCTTATAACCAACAGCTTTTAATTTTAACACTATGAAAATGTTTCTTTTTGCTTGGGCATAAACGCCAAAAAAGGCATCGTAGAGCCATGTAAGTAAGCGCATTCGAAAAAGCAGAAAATTTTGAGTCCAATGGCATATATAACTCATTTTTGACCAAATTGTTTCTTACGCCCTATTTCCTTTTAACCGTCGATATACATAGTTTTTATGGAGACTAAGATTCTAAACTTAAGTACAATTAAAAAGAGATAGCTGAACCCACATAGCCATCTCTTTCTAATTGTACTCGAGCATAGATTTAAACTTGGGTTTTGGTATTTTTGCCGGCATAATTATATTTACGTAATTGTGGTGAAAAAGATAATTTTTTAATATTTTTTATTTCATTATTTGTCACCGTCTCAACCTAGTAGTAGGGGAGCCCAAGCGGGGATTTTTGAAGTGACTCGAGCGTGTCAGAAAATTATATAGGGAGAATCCTTGCATCATTCCTTCAAAATAAATAAAAATTGAAACGCGCTCGAGTATTTCAAGGTGACATTTTTACACAACTTCGAGACACGCTTGTTTCTTAATGTCACGCTCAAATTGTCAGATTATTCAGATATACAATCTTCTCAATATAATTCAACTTTCTCTATTCATATGGATGTTTTATACTTGATAGTGGTACATTAAGGAATGCAAGGATTCTCCCTATATAATTTTCTGAGACGCTCGAGTCACTTCAAAAATCCCCGCTTGGGCTCCCCTACTATAAATTTCTCGGTAGTATATGACACCTGTTTTTTTTTTATTTTAGTTCATTATATTATATTTAGTTTACCTCCAGTTTGTATTAGTTTCAATATTATAAACAAATGTTATAAAATTATAGAAAGACTAATTTAACTTTGTCGTATTTTCGTCCACAATACATTATAATTCAATTGGACGATTCCACGTTATGCTTTCAACAACAAAACACAATAAGAGTGAAATTTTTTATTTTAGTTCATTATATTATATTTAGTTTAGTTCCAGTTTGTATTATTTTCAATATTATAAACAAATGTTATAAAATTATAGAAAGACTAATTTAACTTTGTCGTATTTTCGTCCACAATACATTGTAATTCAATTGGACGATTCCACGTTATGCTTTCAACAACAAAACACAATAAGGGTGAAATTTTTTATTTTAGTTCATTATATTATATTTAGTTTAGCTCCAGTTTGTATTAGTTTCAATATTATAAACAAATGTTATAAAATTATAGAAAGACTAATTTAACTTTGTCGTATTTTCGTCCACAATACATTGTAATTCAATTGGACGATTCCATGTTATGCTTTCAACAATAAAACACAATAAGAGTGAAATTTTTTATTTTAGTTCATTATATTATATTTAGTTTAGCTCCAGTTTGTATTAGTTTCAATATTATAAACAAATGTTATAAAATTATAGAAAGACTAATTTAACTTTGTCGTATTTTCGTCCACAATACATTGTAATTCAATTGGACGATTCCACGTTATGCTTTCAACAACAAAACACAATAAGAGTGAAATTTCTAAAGACTAAGCAAAAAGTACCCTTATGCAAATATCCTGCTTCGAATATTCATTCCACGGGCTTAACAAAATCGAATCTACCTTTCGATCCAAAAAACTACGCGTCTCACTCCATTGCCTACAGATAAAGTAGGACAACTGATCCGCGGCCTCGAAACTCGGATCTGCAATCCGCGACACCGTGTCCATTATTAATTTCGGAAATGATTTATTAATTTCCTACATTTTTCCGTTTCTCGATCTCCCCCGTTGGAGTTATAAAAAATTCTATAAGAGTTAATTAGGCAAAACGTGAGATACGGCGGAAGGGGTTCAGGAGGGTTTTTTTTTCTTTTTTCAATGGAATTCGTTAGAGGATGGATTGGCTACATTCACGAGTTTGGTGAGACGGACTTTGCAATTAACTGATCAAAGACCAATCGACAACTCGACAATTAATGGTCCCATTATGTCTTTTTTTATTTTTATATGGCAGTTGACGTCCTCTATTTAGCCATAACATATAACTATTGGCATATACGTTAGCCACTAATCACGAGCGAAACATAACCAATAAAGAATCCACTAAAAATAGTAAGTTACCTTTAAAAAGTATGTTAAAAATTGAGTTTCTCTTCTTAAACCGTCTTAAAATTATCCACGCATATTTAATTGAGGCGATAGCCAGTTTTCCCCTTGTTGCAACACTTACTAAATCAGATACGTTACCAAATTATGACATAAGGTGTACGGTGCAAAAGTAAACAGCTTTTATAGTTTAGATGTACGTAGAAAAAAAGCTCCATTTTGATTGGTAGCTAGTTTATATTACACTGTTTTAATTCATTACAATTTTATTTAAAACATAACTTATTGTCATATTACCTACGTGTATTCAACCATTTTATTTAGTCTATGGTCTCATTTTGTATGCGAACTATTTCCATAGACAACAACACTCGAATTCCGAGTAAGTAGGCAATGATTAATACAAATTGCACGTTGACATTCTTTGACAGCTAACTGACAGCAAGTTAAATAGATAAAGCGTAAATCACCAATTTCGCTCCTTGTATAACCTGGATCAAAGCCCGCGTACGTTTACCATTAATATGAACTTGCTTTGAAGACTTTATTACTTCAGTTTATGGTAATGTTGCATTTTTAGCATCAAACGCTGGAGCCATACAAACGCTGATTTTAACATCAGGAAGAGAATAAATTAATTACCATCTCTTTATTGCAATTAGTCGGTCTGTATTTGTTGTTTTATCTGTAATTGGTTGGGAAAGGTCCCTGTCATCGTTCTGTATTATCTTCCGGTTATTTTCGGCTGAACGCGGTGGAGATACCGTGACATTTTTTTTTATAAAATACCAGCCATTGGATTACAGTGGGTTGTTTTTATAATTATTTTCAGAGATGTGAAAAATAGTTTAGTAAAAGTATTTAAATACAAAATGCAAATGCATAGTTGCTAGCACTATTTCAAATAGAAATATAAAATAGTTTTGAATAAATATAATTTAAATACAAAATGCAAATACGTATTTTTAAAATAGGTTTTGAAATAAAATACATTGTTAAGCAAACACTTTTTATTTATTGAATTGATTTTAAAACTAGTATTTGTTTCAAAATTTCATCTTTCATGTTCCCCTATGGGCCTAAATGTTGGCATTATTGTTCTAGTTGACAAATGACAATGACAACATTACGATCACGATCAGTGCGTTCATAAATAAGGAAATCATGGATTTAAGAATGAAAAATTGTAAAAATTAATTAAAAATGCAACGAAACTATTTTATAAATACTAAATATTTATATAGAGTATTTCAAATAAAATACAAAATACATTTGGAAAATAGTATTTCAAATATAAAATAAAAATGGGTATTTTGCATTTTGTATTTGCATTTGAAATATATGTATTTCAAATAATTCACATCTCTGATTATTTTATAGTTCGGTTTCAAATTTTCGATTATTTTAAGCATTTTAATATAATACTGAACTTGATTAATTTTTTAAATATAACTGTGATGGCTTTTCAAAATCAAATTTAAAATTAGCTTTATTCAAATATGACTTTATAGAAATCTCTTTTGAATCGTCCAAATTTTTTCCCCTACCACACGTCACATAAATACGTCCTGAATACCACCTATTCAAGACGTATTTTTAGCTGATAAGAAGAATGGGCGCAAGAAACTTATCAGCTTTATCAAAAGTAATAACAACATTTACAATAATTTATGTCGTTATCATACAATGTACATATGTGTTTACAATTTATACGGGAAAACAAATATTTACAATTTAGAATGTAATATCTTCAAATCAACACCAAGCATGGCATCATTTAAATAATCATTGACTTTGTAATAGCCCTTACTTATTAGCGTCTTTTTAACATGTACCTTGAACTTATGAAAAGGCAATTTAGCTACACTATGTGGAATCTTGTTACCTCTAGTTTTTTGTAGCCTGTACGTTGGAACGGCAAGTTTATTTTTATTTCTTGTGTTTAAGTTATGCATTTGAAAATTAGTATGAAATGTGTGACACACACTTTTTTGGTACTATTTGAACTTTTTTAAATTGAGCGCCATAAAAAATGTATATGTGCATTACTTTTTAACCGAAAACTGTCCAAGTTTTGATTACAATTAAATCTTCGAATAAGGATATTTTAAACTAAAATGTTTTTCTTACTTACTTGTTTATGAAAGCTTTGATGAGTTTAATTTATACGCGATACTCACGCAAATATCCTTTACATAATAAATTTTATTATACATATTTTTTACAACCGAATGACAAATTGTTTTATATAACATAATAGCGATGTTAATATTATTAATATTTTGCTATGTGAAATTTGAAATAAACTGTCACATTAGCATGTATAAATAAATAAATATAAATATACTTATAATATAATATTTATGTTTTCTTATGATAAAATGTACTATTTCTTTTTATATATCGACATCCTATGCTATCAATTATTTATAACATACTAGCTTTCCGCCCGCGGCTTCGCCCGCGTTATATTCGAATTTCCCACAGGAAGGATATGTTTTCCGTCGGTAAAATTATCTTATGTCCTTTCTCGGGCTTTAGACTATCTGTGTACCAAACTTCATTTAAATCGGTTCAGTAGTTTTAACAATATTTCCATACAACCTATTATCCCTCCTTTCAACCGCTTACAACCTTTTTTGCATGAAAAAGTAGCCTATGTCCTTTCTCAGGCTCTAGACTATCTGTGTACCAAATTTCAATTAAATCGGTTCAGTGGTTTTAACAATATTTTCATACAACCTATTATCCCTCCTTTCAACCTTTTACAACCCTTTACAACCTTTTTTGTATAAAAAAAGTAGCTTGGGTCCTTTCTCGGGCTCTAGATTATTTGTGTACCAAATTTCATTAAAATCGGTTCAGTAGTTTTTACAATATTTCCTTACAACCTATTATCATTATGACGACCTCCATAGTCGAGTAGATAGTACACCGGTTTCAAGGTGTCGCCATCTCTGAGGTCCCGGGTTCGAATCCCGGTGGGGGCAGATGTTTGTGTGATGAATGCCAGCATTTGTACCTTAGTCATGGTTGTTGATATATATTTCAATAAAAATTATTTATATATGTTTAATATATGTATGTCTATCCGTTACCCTAGATCCCATAGCACAAGCCTTACAGAGCTTACCTTGGGCTAGGCTAATTGGTGTAAGTGTAACAAATATTTATATTTATACTAGCGACCCGCCCCGACTTCGCACGGGTACAATGCAGATACTAAATACACTGCAAAAAACCTGTAAACGTTTTATAATATTAAGATTTATCATAGCAGCGCCATCTATTGATTACTTACTCAACCCAGTCGAAAGGTATCGACATCTGTTAGAATCATTTGGAGTTAACAGGTAATTGTGACTGTCAAATAATAACAGCAAAATAATTAGCAATAAATTAAAATTGCAACGATAATTTGAGATTTAAACTATTCTATCTCTCAAGTTGGATCGAACTGCACATGGTGTGCGAATTTTATTATAATCGGTTAAGTAGTTTAGGAGTTCATTGAGCACAAACATTGTGACATGAGATTTATATATATTAGATTATTTATTTATTCCTCCTTTCAACCGCTTACAACCTTTTTTGCATGAAAAAGTAGCCTATGTCCTTTCTCAGGCTCTAGACTATCTGTGTACCAAATTTCATTTAAATCGGTTCAGTAGTTTTGGCGTGAAAGCGGAACAGACAGACAGACAGACAGAGTTACTTTCGCATTTATAATATTAGTATGGATAATAAGAGCGACTGTTCCAGAGTGAGCGATTGTGTCGCGTGTACGATACATTTTTTGTCCGTCTGTAGCACGTTCCATGCACGCTGTCTCGAAAGGTGTTCGTCTCATGATCTTGATTGTATTTTTGTTAATTGAAGACCATTGTGGCAGCGAAGCCGGAGATCACTGTGGAAGATTGGCAGCTCGCATCTGTGCTATATTTGCATGTCAAACAAATACCCTTCACATAACTTTCTCATGTTTAAAACGCATCGCGCAATAGTTTTTGGTAATAGATATTTGTCAGTATTTTTCATCGTAAGTTGAAGGTATAAAGTCCTAATTACCGAATTTAAATTTTCTACACAAAGTGAAACACATGAAAGTGTGAAACTGACAAATAAATATGTCATCTTGACAACTAGTCAAGATGACATATTTATTTGTGTGTGAAACTTTGAGTAATAGTTCCAAAAAAATATTTTTATAAATTATACGATGTTTAAAAATTCTCGTGTTATCTACAAATTTAAACACGTGTATAAAAAACTTAATATTTTAAAGTTCATCATCTACACTTCTAAATGAAAAAGAAAGATTTGATTGTTTTTTATTTGCTTGTTTGTTTGCATTGAAACTATTTGACTGATTTAAAAAAATCTTTACGTAGCTATACTATCTTCAGTGAACATAGATAATATTACATTTTCAAATAAGTAAGGGATCTAAAATATATATGCGAGAGTTTGTGTAAAAATTTATAACTTTTGAAATGTTTGTTTAAAGTAAAGTCTAGGTTTAAAGTAAAGGCCTGCTAGTATTCTAATATTATACGAATTAGATAATTCTTAAACAGCCGCCATTTTGAATTTAATTCCTTAAGGAATTGTCTGCACGACACATTTCGATATCCGGATGTGAGAAAGTAATCACCACACCATCAAATATATAATCTTACATCATCATACCTTACAATACAGACGAAGACATACATTTTTAAAGGCTGTAACCACACTCCATGCCTTTTTACGCTATGGTGCCTATTATCAAAAAGCATAGCTCGACTCAGTAAGGGTTGAATATTGTCTCCGTCTTGAAACAAACCATACCTGCTTATTACAACGCAGTAAAGTCTATACTCGCGAGGATCGACTGCAAAACACATGTTTGTTCGCCAATATTTATAACGGCAGGCATCGCTAGCAGCATTACCGAAATTGTACATTTGTAGAATGGATTGATATCTTTGATGCGCTTTTGTTATGGTTCTTAATGCCACGTGTATTTTAGGTTGAAGATCGAGTACTTAATTTATTACTGCTTGCGTCTTTATGATGTTTTATAAACGTTGAAATCTATTCTTTATAATTTAAAAATTGTGAAATCAAAGGTGATGCTTCCACACAGCTAAGAAAACACTTATTGCAACAAGGATTAGACAATCTGACTCAAAGTCTAAATTATTATGTTCCTAACTTCCCCTGAAATTTTATTCGTTCTTTTCTGTTGCTGTCTGCTGTCCTGAGTTCACATCCTAAGTGCTGCGGCAACCTCACAGGTAACGGGTATGGGAATTGGAAGAAAACACATTGTTTTCTGTATTATCATCAGAGAACTTACACAATCCGTTGCCAGGGCCAACACTGGATTGGTCCCCCGAGCCAAAAGGGTGGCGGGCGCATTGCATCGCCTGCTGCCCAATCTCGGGGGACCGAGGAATGGAGTTCGCCGCCACTGCGCATCAGACCTCGATTAGGCCCAGCACACGCTGGCGGAGTGCCCCGCGTGGGCCTCCGAGCGCCGAGTCTTGGTCGCAGAGATCGGGCGAGATCTGTCTCCGCCGGCATTGATTGCGGCAATGCTGGCGGACGAGGGAGGTTGGAGGGCTGTGGCCTCCTTCTGTGAAGCAGTGATGCTCCAGAAGGAGGCCGCCGAGCGGGGTCGGGAGATGACCGATCCCGCTCGAAGAAGGCGGCGCCGCCGCGGGTCGCCGGCGGGCGCGAGGAAGTCGCGACTGCTACGGCGACCCGGGATGGACCACGCCCCTTCCGTGGCCGGGGGGCGTAGTCGGTGGAGGAGGCCGGGGGAGGTAGTGTAGCCTCCCCGAGGAGGGCTCCCCTCTAGGCAGGGGAGCGCAGGCTGGGGGTTCCCGGAAGTGGCTTGATGTTCCCGGGGGCTCCCTACATGCCTGAGAAGGCCATCCCTGAGGTTTTTAGTGGGTAGGCCTCCCCCTTCTGGGGAGGAGAGCCCCACATAACCGCCGGCTCGCCACAGCCGGGGTATGCAATTTAATGCATTTTCCTCAGGGGAACAAAAAAAAAAAGGCCAACACTGGAAGTGATGCCGTCAATTGCCTTAAACTCCCCACGTCGGCTGCAGCATGTTCTTATTTCAAAACCTGACACACGCTACATATGAGCAAGGAGTCGGACTTCCAATGAGTTTGGCAGGGTGGGCAGAGATCAATTTTCCACTTGCTTACTTAAAAATACTTTTCTTGTTTCCACAACTTGCTTTGTACTTTGACTCCTGACCTTCGTAGTACAGTGGTTAGTACACCGGTTTCAAGGTGTTGCCATCTTTGAGTTCCCGGGTTCGAAACCCCGTGAGTAAATAAGAGATAAATACGAGCATTTGTCATAGTTGTTATTATATATATTTCTATCAAAAATATGTATATATGTATAATATATGTATGTCTATCCGTTACCCTAGATCTCATAACACAAGCCTTATAGAGCTTACCTTGGGCTAGGCTAATTGGACGGAGGGGCTACAATGCGCTGATTCTGCCGTCCGTGGGGGTCGGCGGGCGGTTCGGATGGATACCGTATCGCCTGCATTGCACACAGTACTCCTGCGATAGTAGGGGGAAGTATGGTGAACACTAGCTACCCTACCCCTACCCTAGAGGAGACAGAAGCCCGTGCTGTTCCACGTTGGAGCGGTGCGAGCTAGGCCGCGCGGCTTACGCGAGCGCAGCACCCTGTGCAAGCGACAACGAAATTTTGTATGAAAACCTTGTACAGCGCCCCTAGCGGATCGTCATTGTACTATTCTTTCATATTAGGTTGTAGCAGAATACCAGGAGACCTATTTTTGAATTACGAATGCGACTTAGAAATCACCGATGTGACTAATAATCACCGATTTTCAATAATTCTTATTTTTGGATATCACTGATGTGACTACCTTAGTCACAGGTGTGATTTCATTACGAGTGCCCTCACCCACTCTATATGTGTATCTCTATATGTGTATATGTATATAATAACCGCAATGGTTAAGCCAGCAATAACCGGCAGTGGCTACATTCTGCGTGGAACCGAACTCTTACATTTATTTATCTATGTTGTACTTTATCTATGTTGGCAGCTCTGCGATCGACTTTCAAAAATTGGATGTTTAGGAATCCGTGACCTCAAAGTCATCGCTGACCAATTCTTATCACTGAGCTACGGCCCTTTTACACCTCTACAGCACACACAGCTCTTGGTTTGTACTGGGTTTTTTGTTTTAAGAAAATGTTATTTTAGTTTCATTGTGTTCCTTTATTTGTGTGTGATGAAGATGTTTCGTAAATAAAAAAAAATATCTATCTATCATATTAAACTGACACGAGTTCTGTAGTTTATTATACGTCAAATACCTAGTGAAAACGACAGCCAACTCGTGGTAGAGCCTCTGGTCTTCAGGATTATCTGGTTTGGGCCAGGCTTTCGCCTTGCCCTTTCATATTAGCCTTATAAATTACAAACATGATTTGTCTACGTGTTGAAGCCATTTAAGCAATAGGCTTGTATCCACTATGAACAAATCTGCATGCATTAGGTTGCATAACTATTAAGATGATCATTTAATTATGAAAAAACAAAGTTTTATAAAATAATAACTTTTGATTATTTATATTTTTATAAAATAAAATTGCACAAAATAAGCCATAAGTCACGTGACAGCAAACACCAATTAAAAAGTGTTACGTCACGCCGTGCGAAACGTCAAAGTCAAAATGTCATTCCCAAGTATCTTGTGGAAGTGCGAAAAAGAATGGGCATCATTCCTTCTCGCGAGTGTCAGCCACTTTTTACGTATCTGCCGATTGTTTGGCACGTATATAAATAATTTTTTTGGTGTTTTTATACTTGTGCTTGTACACTGGGGCACTATGCAGTACTTGTAATACGATGAATCCATTTTTTATTAAAATAACTTCACAATACCGAATATTCCGATACTAAAACAGCTGTGTTTTGCACGGCGTGACGTCATTCAAGACGCCATGACAGTCATGAGCGTTTTTGATGACTAATGTCAAATATTTAATTAAAAGCAAAATTATTCTTATAAACAAGCATTTTTTTTCAAAAATAATAATTATTTTGTATAGAATAGGCATCAAGGTATATTCTGAAATTTAGGCAACAAGCCTATTCCTTCACGATTTTTGTCACAACATGTTTCACACCGCACGTTTCCAGTAATCTAATAACCATTTGAATGTACACATGCCCTCATGCACATTGTTTCCCGGCCATCATTAATTAATCAACATCATTATATCCTTCAAAAAAGTACTCAACACTCGTACTTCTAAAATGAGTTGGCTGTAGAGTCAACAGCGTATAGATCTGACGCAATGGACGACTGATTGGTTATTTATTTTTGATTTTTATAAATATACTAGCGACCCGCCCCGGCTTCGCACGGGTGCAATGAAAAAATGCTTATGGTGGGTTATCCCTAAGAGATACTCTTATACCATCGCGGACGTTTTTGTGGACTTTTGTAAGTTGTACAATACTGTAGAACATCATTTTGACCAATCTCGTAGGGTTTGGCCAGCGTTTGCAATATAAGCGCAAAAAAACGTGCTTATTTACGACATCACATTAGAAACCTTTAAATTTATCAGTGTTTCTCTACTATATTATGCATTTATTATACATACAAACCTTCCTTAAGAATCACTCTATCTATTAAAAAAAACCGCGTCAAAATCCGTTGCGTAGTTTTATAGATCTAAGCATACATACGGACATACAGCGAAAGCGACTTTGTTTTTATACTATGTATTGATTTTTATAGGTATAGTATATTTTGGAATATCTACTTAATTAAATCATCCAACGGGGTAATGCTGCCAGCCTTTTGGGCACCATCCCTGACGGCAGCACTGGAGGTGAAGTTTTTTTATTTTGTAAATTTTGTATATTTTATTTGTAGTAATTTTTAGTCGTTAAGTAGTTTTAAGCTTAGAATATACCTACTCTATTAATAGTTTATTTAATTTATTTTTTAGATTTAATTAACACTTAATATATTATTATACATAGTTATTAACATGTAAAATTAAATAAACTATCAAGATTTTTCATATTTTCAAAGTAAAAAAAAAAAAAATCATTTTAATATATTGAAATAATAAACAATATTTCAATATACGCTAAAAAACCGTGGCGCGACCCGCGCTTTTACATTTTTGTTCCTATTTATTGTCAGTGTTTTTTTTTTGGCGGCAGAGGGAGAGGCCTTACCCACTAAAAACCGCACCGTGTGCTAGGCTGAGTCGAGGTCGGAGGCGCAATGGTGGCATCATGTCGTGTCCTCCCTCAGATACTCACCGAAACAACCATATCCGGTGAGTATCTGAGTCAAGCGGTTCGAAGTGCGGGAGTACTGCATCGACGGTGCGCTGACACATGCAGCCCCCCGCTCTAGCTGCGCACGCTAGGCCCTTTCGATCCATCGGTGCATGTGCATTTCGTGTGCTGGTTCCTGGGGGCTCTCCCCGTCGCCCCCCCGACTGACATGCCGCGGCGCGTTGTATTTTACCGCGTACATGTCAGCCAGAGCTCTGCACCGGGAGGACCTCGTGCAAAATGCTTAAATGCTGTTTTTCAATTAATATTAAGTTATTAGTAGCATTTGAAACATAACGGGACTGGGGAGTCTCCTTCTTCAATTATTCGTAAGATTTATTCTTGTATAACTTTTATTAATACTACAAACTAAAAACAAAATAATGTTTAATCAATAATGTCTGTATAAGCACTAATTGACGTCAAAACGCAGTTAAGCTTGTGAGAACAAAAACCTTGAACGTGCATGCGAACAAACAAATTACATGATTCGATGATCTAGAATAGGACATTTGGAGAAATCACTAACAAAATTCAATAATTAAATTTGTGACACCGACAGTCAGTGAATTTGACAGTGAATATGTTTTTGTTTCATCTGTAGCTAATCATATAATGAAAATAACGACCACAGCTTATTAGAATGCATTAAAACATGTACATAAATTAACGATAGTAAAACCCGAGACCTTTTGAAAACATAAAACAAATGTACCCGCAACAATTTTTATTTTCACGCTTTAAAATTATATATTCTTAAGATTTACGACACATGATCATTGCATTTGTTAATTGGATTTCTAATTGAATGAATGTTGTATTTTTATGATTTTACGCCTTTTTTATAATTCGTTGTTATGCGTTCTGGTTGGCTGTTTTGTAACTCAGTCCATTCCATTTCGCTCACAAATTTTTCGATGTATTTATTATAAACTAGCTTTCTGCCCGCGGCTTCGCCCGCATGGATTTCGGGATTGGGTAGAGGGAGGCTATAGAGGGTTAAGGGTCGCCTATAATATATTAAGTTCCTGTAAGATTTCCAGCATATCTACAACCCCCCATACCAACCCGGAAGTTACTACCCCGGCGCAGCAATGCGAACACTGTTATTTCGCGGCAGTAATATGTAAGACGGACCAAGCAGTCTATACTATTAATATATATGTTATTCAATAGAAAAATAAATTGCCAATAAAAATAAACTACTTAGAAAGTAGAATGTAATGTAGAGTCTTTCCTTCGCTCTTGAAAGAGAATTTGTGAATTGCTGTGACAAAATTATTTAATTTATTATTAACAATTTTATATTAAGCTCTTGAACAGTTCTACGCATTTCGAAGTCTGTGCGAGAGTTTGTATGCAACAATTAAAATTTGATGATGCGGGCGCTGTGTTTCGATGCACTCGCCTTGCGTTAATGTCGCCAACTGTACTTTCAACATTTGAGATCTACCGGTTAATGGCATCAACTTTTTTTTTGTTGGAGAAAGTACAATGGGTCATCGAAATGTTTGAGTCTTTTTGTTTTTACTATTCCCAATACACATTTTAGTTTGTGTATACATG
Organism: Scirpophaga incertulas; assembly: GCA_036419045.1. NCBI lineage: Eukaryota > Metazoa > Arthropoda > Insecta > Lepidoptera > Crambidae > Scirpophaga > Scirpophaga incertulas. The sequence goes on along the minus strand of CM071646.1, from coordinate 3,055,408 downwards.
TTTTATGAATTAAATATATTATTTTAGTTGGAAATTTGCATGTATTCATTTCGTTACAATAAATTCTATTCTAATTGCATTTGTTTAAATTAAAAATTGAAGTTATAGCACGTTTGCAAATTTGCACGTTATATCACTTGAAACGTTGACCTGGCGTTATTTATTAATGCTTTGAATTTATTTTTATGCTGGCTGTGACAAAAGAAGGATAAAAGCAAGATTAATGCAGTGGAAATGACAGCTTTGAGAGGAATGGCTGGAGTGACAATGAAATGATATTTTGCCAAGAAAGAGGTTGCAGCCTCTCAAGCTATCATGCTGATTGACATATTAAATTACATATGATCGGAGGAAGTCGTCTGCTTGGGTACGTCTGTCTATCTATTTCTGTCGCGAAATAGCAGTGTTCCGGCATTAAGAGCAGTGAAATTACTGGGTATCTTACGTTACATTTTGGCCACGTATACAATTTTTTTTGGGGGGTTGCAGATACACTGTGAATCTTAATGGAACCGCACATCCTATAGGCGACTGCAGCAAACACTTTGCAACAGGTGGGCAATCTGCTTGTTTGTCATTATATAAACATAAAAAAAATTGTCAAGAGTTGGGATAAGCAGAAAGCCTCGTTGTCTTGGCTTACACCATCTTGGCCGACGGAATTGCAAGCTTAGTTTTGGGCTTCACCAAACTTAACAGACGTTTGATGGTGGACCAAGCTTGGTGGAGATTAAATTCGGCTTCAGGATTCGACTTCCAGCTGGTCTGACGACAAAGCTGGGCCTTACCAAACTTAAGAGATATCTAACGTCAGACCAAACTTGTAGGAGATTAGGATCTTCCAGCGGAGGAGCAGAGGAGGCTTCCAGCTGGTTTTACGATAAAGCTGTATAAAAAAATATCTATACCGAAACAGATCTTACTTTAAAATACATGCATCAAACCAAAGAGCGTCACCGAAGCGACACAAAGAGATGCGTGCCACCAAAAAAGTTGCATTCACATTGTCACCGACCCAAAAAGTCGAGATCTAAATATAATAACCGCTCGATTTGAATGTGAAAGAACCGCCATCTGTCTCCAATGGGAGGAAGTGATGAAAAGAGACAAAAAACAGAGGCGGGGGTGTACAATTGAATTGTCGCGCTGATTGAGTTTTGTATGGTCCTTTGGTCGATTTTATCTCAGGTGTTGTAGGTGAGGCCAGTTCATTGGCTTGGCTTCTGTTTAGGATACTACGAATCTGTACTTTTGCCTTGAGTATTTAGTATTTCCTAAGGTTTATTTTTGGACGTTTTTTATACCATAACGGTACCAAAGATTTACAGCTGCCTGATGGTAAGGAATTACCGTAGCCTTCAGAACCAGAGGTATCACTGTTTACTGCCTTTTGAACTGTTGAGAAGTGCGTTAATGCTGAAGGTGGAAATAAGTTTCGCCTGGACTCCTCTCACAATGAGGAACTGGTGATCTTATCACAACAATGATACTTGGCTAACTACAAAAAAAAATACTACCACCACCTTACGACTCACCAAATAGAGTAGAAAAACCAATGGTGAATTGAACCTGGATTTGCTAATTAGCACTCGGCTGACCCAGCAGAAAAGCTAAGATAAGATTGTCTTGAATCAGAAGTTCCTTAGCCTTATGCACGCATGCAGCTGTGTTGTAGTTTACTTAAGGAAAGTTGCGTGCTCAGCAAGGAGTGTGATAATTAGAGATCGGATAATCGGATGCATATTTACCTAAAGTTAATTTTTGGCTCACAAATTATGGAAGCGGCTTTTTAAAATACATTTTGTTAAATAAAAATTCCGGGAAAATACGGGACTGCAAATTTAACGTAGTGATATTGTTTGAAAATTACTAAATTAGCACGTGGTATTTATTTTCAAAAGACCGAGACTCCGGGTTCATTTATACAACTATGCATACGTATTTACATGAAGTTTAGTTTCAGTTCCCCGTGCGATTTATGAATGTACGATTTATTACATGAAGAGTGTTATACGAATGTGAGCGAGTGAGTGAGTGAGTGAGCTATATACCTACTCACAAATCACACGGGGAACTGAAACTAACCTTCATGTAACGTCGTTTTTAAGCTCATATTATCGACTAGTTTTGCATTACCAAAATGTTCTACAGTACCGGAATTCCGGGATTTTTATTTATGGAAATAAAATAAAAAGACAGTTCCATACTTTGTCAAAAACTAAATTAGGTAAATAAATAAACATTCGGCTATCCAATTCCACAATCCCGGGATTTTTATTTAACAAAACAATAAAACGCCGTTTCCATACTTTGTCTTAAACTAACTTTAGGTAAATATGCATCCGATTATCCGATCTCTAGTGATAATGATACGGTATCATTAAAAATAATGATAACTTATCCGAATCAAATGAAGAACCGGCACTGGGCCAGTGCGGTTTGATTAAGGCCTAATCACTATTAGGTAGGCTGTTGCCCCTAAGTAGGAAAATATATAAACTATGAAGATGACAATTGTTGTTATAGTTATCAATTTAACAACAACAGGTTACAATTTAGTCGGCCTTAATATCCGCCATTATGATTTTTATTTGAAACACGTACCTAAATAATATTTCAAAGGACAATCAGGATATTTTTGTACCTGATTGGAGGATACGAGATAAGAAGACATAATTAAAATATTGATAAAATCTGACTGGAAGAAATGTCTAATAGGGATAAGTTCGCCTATGTACTTGTTTATATTTGTATTGTTTCTTGTTTGTTTTAAATGTGCAATTAAGATGTATATAAATTAACCCTTCCTTGGGTATAAGGATATTTTTTAAGCATTCCAATGAAAATAGCATATTTTAAAGAGTTTCTGTTCTAAAGATATTTACGAATATTGCTACGAAATAGAAAGTGGTAATACACACCCAGACACATGTATGTGACAACCCGTTTCCTGACAAAAAGATGGGTGCGCGTTTTTTATAGATTATCACATTCGCTTATATTGTTTGAAATGAAAGTGTTTGCTCGAATCCTTATAAAATGAATGGAGTTGATTGAGATCCTTCTATAAATACAGCTATCATAAATATGTACACAGATAATAAATATAAACGAAATCTAACAAAAAGAATTTTTAAGACGGGAAATTTGTGAAGTTATAGCGTTTATAAATCGAAGTTATGTTTTGTAAGTAAGAAGTAAGTAAAAAAAAACAATTTAAAAAGTATCTCGATTGTATGCGGATGGTTGGAGGCACAGGGAAGAACATACAATAATTTTACCACGGGATAATATATATATATATATATATATATATATTCTATTTTTTTTTATCGGGATAATATATATATATATATATATATATATACGTACATACGTATATTATACATATACACATAAATTGTATATTAAAAACCATGACTAAGATGTACGAATGCTTGCATTCATTACACAAACATCTGCCTCCACCAGGATTTGAACCCGGGACCTAAGAGATGGCGACACCTTGAAACCAATGTACTATCCACTCGACTACGGAGGAGGAGGTTTTGCGGTAATAGATAAGAGACAGGTTAACTAAACAGATGACTCTAGTATGGTTTATTTCCGGTAATACTACCGTTTATAGTAGAATATAGAAATACAAACTCAAAATAAAGTACAATAAATAGTTCAACTGATGATCCAAATTCAAAAATCTCGAGCCAACAAGCCTGTATCAACATACACAACAAACAACTGTCAAAATTCAAACATCGAACAATATACGCAAAACCGTTCATATGCAAAGCAGTGGATGAGAAATTTTGACGTAACCATAAAAGATGGATCACATTTTAAAAATGGAACCACCATTCAAATATTTAAACAATGCGTTCGATCCGAAAGCGTTCGTTCGGTTTTTGAGCTAATATTTTTTTACATAATGGCTACGGAACAATCCTTGGGCCGATAACCCTTCCGTCGTCATTAGAGGATTTGAATAATAAAAATGAAATTAAAAGAGGGGAGACAAAGTTTAGTGTTGCATAAGTAACAATTATTTTTAGATAGATAATAAATTATTTCTGACGGGGCGTCGTCGTGTCGTGCATCATTTACAATTCGCAAACGATGGGGAGTTCTGATTTTTTGTTTTCCTTGGGAAGTTGAGTTTTATTTGGTAAAAACTGACGATATGAATTTTGGTATGGGGTCAATTCAGTCATGTACCAATGTATTTTTTGATTTTCAAATTTCATATGTAATTTATCTGAATTTTGCATACACCTGTGAAGAAATTCAAAGATCCACACTGATCACATCACTTCAAGCCAAGAGGGCTCATCATCAGGTTAATGATGAAAAATAACATTTGATTTCTTTTGTTTATCTGTAAACACTCTAAGAAATCAATAGCGGAAATGTAAAACAAATCTGCAGCAAGCAGCAACTAATAGACAAACCCCACTCGACAATACGAGCTGATAAAAAGCGGACAATACAAATCACAGTATCGTCTGGTAATGATCTTGATACGTCTGGATGATTGCAGAGCGGGATAGCTGCGAGCTTAGCCTACGTTGAAGCAGGAGGGTAGATGTCGTATCGGCCGGAAGGACGATAATATATGGCTCATTGTTGGTAACGAGATGCATGCGCGTGGGCAGACCCTTAAATGATTTTGCATTGGAGTCGCTGCACGTGCTAAGATTGAGAAATTTAAATATAGAATACATTCTTTTTTGGGAATCTCGTGGTATTTTTACATTGTTGTGATATAACGGTAACAATTTCTATGGAAGTGTTAACGTATGAATCGTTGTGAATTCTTTCATTAGGAATGTTTGAGGGTTGGACTTTAATTGATTTTGCTACTTATAAGAAGATCCACGCTATTATTAAGAGAATGACGTAACTTTTTACAAAACACTAGATGCTTAAGGCTCTGACTTAATTTATGAAACAGAAAGTCAACTAATATTTAATAGAAAGCTATAGAGGGTAATTTGAAAAACATGTGTTCACTCGTCGACTAGTAAATGAGAAGTGAAGTCGCCACGAAGCCGCCGAGCTCGAGAGCGCTCGGATAAATTCGGTTGCTGTCGCTCGAACGCTACATAGCACACGTAGCGCCATCTGTTTTTCGTCAGCGATAAAACGCAAAAATGTCGAACAGCAATGCCCGGGTCAATAGTTTGCACTCGCTTTTATACCTTCCGTAGGCATATTTTTTTCGTATCTTCTATACTTGTTTTATACAATCTTTTATATTAATTTTTACATACTGTGTTCTCAATAAATACCATACGAGTTATTTAATCAGCTGATATCCTTGCTTAAGTCTTTTAAAGATACCTTTTAAAGGTATTCAATAATATTACAATTAATGGCGTGACCGATTAAGCTGTATTTGTACTAGTAGCCAAAATTTCATTTAGAATAGTTGAATTGCCTTGTCATAAGTTCAAAGTACATGTTAAAAAGACGCTAATGAGTAAGGGTTATTACAAAGTCAATGATTATTTGAATGATGCCAATGCTTGGCGTTGGTTTGAGGATACATTCTAAAGGTTAAATATTTGTTTCCCGTATAAATTGTAAACACATATGTACATTGTATGATAACGACATAATTTATTGTAAATGTTGTTATTACTTTTGATAAAGCTGATAAGTTTCTTGCGCCCATTCTTCTTATCAGCTAAAAACTACGTTCTGAATGGGTGGTAGGAAAAAAAATAAAGACGATTCAAAAGAGCATTGTATAAAGTCATATTTGAATAAAGTTATTTTTTACATTTAATTGACTTACATCAATATAAAATTAAGAGTATTCAGTACATATTACTACTAAAAATGGTTTGGGGATATGTTTGGGATTTATACAGTGATTTTAGCTAGAAACTATATTACTGTCAACGATGTTAAAGTGGTCAATTAGTCTTCTAGACTGCTCTTATCTCGCTAGTAATAGCGATGTTTATGGCATAGAAAATGCATCGGCAGCATCGGCTTCGACACTACGAGCGCAACTAACTCTCCACGTCATTAAACATCAAGAAATGTCATCAAAGACGCACGATTCAATTCATTGTGTGGTGAAAACGTTTTTAGTACAGCTAACAACGCCATATTGTGTTTTTCACAATTACTAACACGTTTTTTTTTAATCTTGTACTAGTTGTAGTGTTAAAATAACAGACAAACTGGATAATATTAAATGTACAAAAATGGTTAAATTAAGTTTCATAATTATGTCCTAAAATGGAATTAATACACGTAGGGTACAAATTTCACCATCAAATGTAAAGTATTTGATGGAGAATTGTTTTTCCAATGCAAATTTACCTTTTATTACGAATGATTTTATAATCACAAAATTTTCTGTGATATTGTCTCTACGTGTAAATATTGCATCTGGTATTATTCAACATTAGTTAATTTTTAGCTTGCTTGCTGATAGTATTGAACTAAAAAATATCTCATATTGGAAGCAATAACAAATCGCTTTCAACCGCTGACGTGACCTACAGCCAGTTCGAAAATGGAACAAAACGTGTCCAGTCACCGCTCACCGATAATTCCCGCCGAGAGTGATCCTTCCGATCCATCCGAACATATTTGAATTTCAAATTTGGAAATCCATTAGTGCGACTCGTCACTTTAATGTGACACCGTATTGAGTTACTCTAATTGATGGCTTTGAGTTCTTTTTAAATTCCAATTTTGAATATTGAAATATGAATTCGTGTTCCGCTGTCGCTTCTTTGTTCGATCAACTTCCGCTTTGTTCGGTTTGAAAGTTTGCGTTCGGTTTTGTTTTGTATCGGTTGTAGAGTTGTTATTTTAAAAGGAAAGTATTGCATTACTTGATTGTCATATATTTAAATATTTTTCTCCTTTTAGTATATAGTTACAAGGCCTATCTTAAATGTAAAATTTACGATGAAGTGTTGATTAATATTCATTATTAAATATTCGTTATCTGATATTGATGTATTGATGGTAACTTGTTTGATTATGATGAGGATAGGCATGTTTGGAATTGTTGTATTTTTTCTTATAAATCTTTTATTTTGAAATATGTTGTGTGTATGTTTAACATTCACATGCATGGGTACGACTGAGTCTATGGGAGAGATTTCACGTATTTCTGGAAACAACCCTTAGTAATCTCACTCATTATTTAAGGGGCAAATCCCATGTCAGAAGCTCAGAGTTATGAGAGAGCTGTGCAAAATAGAGTTGTTGAGACTAACAGTCGTTGATGTTCTTTTTATCAACTGTCAAAACCTCTTAAACATCAAATTATTCATATTTCAACGTTTTTATGTAATTATAATATACTAGCTTTCTGCCCGCGGCTTCGCCCGCGTGGATTTCGGGATTGGGTGTATAGAGGGTTAAGGGTCATAGCTTTTGCCCACGGCTACATATACGCGGAAGTCGGTTTATGGTGCGAAGATTTTATCGCGCTTCCCGTGGGACTATCCGTTTTTCCGAGATAAAAAATGCCGCAAAACTCCTCAAGAATCACTCTATCTATTGATGAAAACCGCATAAAAATCTGTGCAGTAGTTTTTGAGCGAAGCCTTTATTGCGCATCCCGTTGGATCTGTCGATTTTTCCGGGATAAAAAGTAGCCTATGTTACTCGGGGAGAATGTAGCTTTCCCAAGGTGAAAGAATTTTTGAAATCGGTCCAGTAGTTTAAGCGTGAAGAGGTAACAAACAAACAAACAAACAAACAAATAAACAAACAAACAAACAAACACACTTTCGCATTTATAATATTAGTTGGGATTATTTTGAAGTCTATTTCATAGTTTATGTTTTGATTGCACGTCTTCCTTCTTTCATTTTGTGACTTTTCCTATCGTAGAAATCTCGTAAGAAAATGAAATGTTGCATATTTTTGCGTTTGATGTATAAATAAATTCAGTTAGTTTAAATAACCATTTGATGAATCAGTCCATTAGAATATGTTTACTTAGTTGCGGCCGCAGATTGAAGCGAACTTCGCTCGGCTTCGTCAACAATTGAAGAACCTTACCTGTAAATGTCGTTTGATATTAACTACGTTATTATTAAATAAAGAAGCCAGACGAAAGGAATTAGCGTATAATCATTAGTGAAAAAAAAGCTATTTCTATACAAAGGTAGCAATCGTAGCGTGTAATTCATATTGATGGATCCATAGATCCCGCCGATGCAGATGTCGGAGAACCATTAATCTACATTTGAACGGGTTCAGAAGGAACGGTAACGCAGTGTTAACTGGCGTAGTTATTTCTGATGCATCAATTATTGCTTATTTATTAATCTGATTGCTGAGGTGAAGGAGCGTTCTCTGTGGTGTGAATCGGGATGGGTGACCGATGAACTTTAAAATATCTCCGGCAAATTTGGTAGATGCGCGTGAAAATGTAAAGCACAATATTTAAGCTAGTTACTTTAGAGGTGATTTTTCAGATACACCTATAGGGATTATAATTTAATTAAATTTTTGAAATATTACGCCAAATAATTAAGAAAAGTTAAAGGGTGATCATTACGGGAATAACTTAAAATTAACGGTTACATTACAACTGGCTAGACAGTGTCAATTATGATTAAATCTTTAAATGTGTTAGCGTCTATTGAAAACATTTCTTTTTTCTTTTAAAGCGGGATATCTATACTTATAATAAATCTGTAGAGAAGTCAATTCTGTACATTAAATATATTTAAAAAATTATTAGCAAAGGGTGATAAGGGATCGTTAGTGATCCCAAAAATGCAATCAGTAAAATTTTTGTCTGTCTGTCTGTCTGTCTGTATGTTCAGGCATCACGTAAAAACTAACGGTTCGATTTCGATGAAACTTGGTATAATTATACCTTATTATCCTGGGCATAAAATAGGATACTTTTTATCCTGGAAAAATACGTAGAAAAAAAAATCTTAATTTTTCAGTTTTATTCATTGACGTTATTCTGTAGAACCGCGAACACACAGTGGATTCAGCGCCGTAGCCTGTAGCGCCGAAAGTCGGATTTGGCTTGAACCGTTTGCGACACAAGCGGGCTGCACGACGTCCCGCCTCCCCGACTCCTATATAATCTATACTAATATTATAAAGCTGAAGAGTTTGTTTGTTTGAACGCGCTAATCTCTAGAACTCCTGGTTCGAATTGAAAAATTATTTTTTTATTGAATAGCCCATTAATCGAGGAAGGCTTTAGGCTACATAACATCACGCTGCGACTAATAGGAGCGAAGAAATAATGGAAAATGTGGAAAAACGGTGAAAATGATTCATCTTTGAGGGCTTCCGTTGCGTGGGCTGCGAAAACGGTTCTAGATACCAAAAAAATATGTATGAAAGAATTATTCCTCTTAAAATGATCTAAAAAAATGTCCGCGACAGTATATGTCTATTTTTTAATGTTAACTAACTAGAATCGTTTTTATGGGGATCAAATTTGGATATGTCGCGTTGTCAAGATCGGGTAACAGCTGAGGTGGTTGTTTGCAAAAATAAATATGATGCTCAAAATAACTATTCCACGCGGACGAAGTCGCTGGCACAGCTAGTGTTAAATAAATTCGGACAATCTAATACTGGCTATTAAGACCAATCAATCAAAAAGTAATAACGCTGTAAATAAAATAAAAATGTTTGCGAAATTTTTCATATGACTCAATAATTTAATTGTACTAAATATATTCGACCTCATCTGTTTTTAATTAAAATGGAAATTTTTTGATAAACTTTATACATGCAAAGTAACGTGTAATTAAAACAAGCGTAAGAAAGTTTGAACATATGCAATATTGTATTGCATTACATATAATATAAGGACTACATATAAAAATAATAATTTTAAAAATTTATGGCAGGAACAGCTGCAACAAACAATGATAATAATAAGATAAAATAGCAAAAAAAAAATTATGAAATAATCAAAATGTTTGAAACATTAAGAAACAGTAAAAATTGTAAAATAATAATCACATTATTGTACCTGTGAAAAAATCGTAATCATAAATAATATATATGTATAATAGCAATTCTCAATCTCGCAAATCTCTAGTTATAGTATGTATTTTTCGAGTATAAATAAATACTCTTTTTATAGTTTGTAAAAATTTTACCCTAAAAGGGATTAAAATAGGAACAATATTTTTTTGAGTAGTCCACAGATTACCGATGATGAAAATGTTAATATAGGGATAGTTTGTAACCAGGAGACATAGGGACATTTAAGGCAAACCGGGTTATGGTGCAGTTTGTTATGAGGATGAAGTGAATGGGAAGATATATCATTTATTTCGTTAAATTCGGTACAAAGTGGGCGAAAGTGGAGGCGGATATCTAGTTACTTTATAAAATAACTAGCAGACCCAACAGACTTGATCCTGTGAAAAAAATTTGTAGCAATAATGATAACAAATTGAAAATAATAATAGTGATAATAAAAAAAATAATTAGCTTAAACAATTAGCAATAAATTTTAATGTAATCAAGTAATATGTAAAATTATTATATTAATTAATCTTAGTATTTAAACACACAAATGTAAATACTAATCATAGATATTAATTAAACATTATTAGTCTTAAGGAATAGTTAGACTGTGGGGGACAAGACCATCTGTCCCCACAAAACGGAGAACAACACCTTTCTGCTGATCGACAAATGATATGTTACTTGTAGAATAAATAATATATAAGGAAATGTAAAAAAATAGACTAACACAAACAAAAAAGAATGCGGACCAAAGAGTCCGCAGAAAACCAAAAAGAGCTAAAGACAGGGGTGGTAGCTTCATCCGGTCTCCCAAATAACTAAGGAATTTACTGTTTCACCACTTTATCTGAACAAAACATGTCAGTAATGTCAAGAGCATATAGTTATTATGGCGACAAACTGAGGCAAGATGGAACCAAACGGAACGGAAAAACTATAACCTTCACTTACAGTTGAATCTCGGATTTAATCAACACACGGTGGGCTAAATTTTTTTACGCAAATGGAGCACGAAGCTTGTTCAGAATGTTCCGCAGTTAAGTGGGGATAATACTGTACTACATACCGTCCAGGACGTATCGGAGTATGACCTTTTATTATTGTTGAGGCGGAAGGAATGCCTATTCCCGGGGGAAGATGTTAGACCCCGGCGCTATCTGTCCTCCGGGGAGGGGAGAAGGGGGAGGGGTGAAGGGGGAGGGGAAGGGGGAGGGGTGAAGGGGGAGGGGAGAAGGGGGAGTGTGGGGCTCATACTACTAAAAACTCCGCCGTGTTCCTTCTCCTCATTTTGCCACCAATGCTTTGCTTTTCGTTTCCTTTCGCTTCATCGTGACTCCGACGAGAAGAAAGGTGGCGGCCAGGGGATAATGTTGGACTACATACCGTCCAGGACGTATCGAAGTATGACCTTTTTTATTGTTGAGGCGGAGGGAATGCCTATTCCCGGGGGGAAGATGTTAGACCCCGGCGCTATCTGTCCTCCGGGGAGGGGAGAAGGGGGAGGGGAGAAGGGGGAGGGGAGAAGGGGTAGTGTGGGGCTCACACTACTAAAAACTCCGCCGTGTTTCATCTCCTCACTTTGCCACCAATGCTTTGCTTTTCGTTTCCTTTCGCTTCATCGCGACTCCGACGAGAAGAAAGGTGGCGGCCAGGGGATAATGTTGGACTACATACCGTCCAGGACGGATCGTATGATAAACTAAACTCAGCCTTATGACTAAGTACTAGGAATCATTTTGGCAAATCGTGGTTGTGATTATGGTGGACTCGACGCCGGCCGGTCAGCTTCATCGAGATCGGCTACCAACAAAACTCAGCTTGAGTAAGGTCCTATTGACCTTCTGACTGGAAATGAGGCCTACTAGATAAGGCAAAGTAATTAATAGGCAATATTCACTTTAACGCACAATTCACTTAATTAGAATTACCAAATGACACGTAAATAAACTGCAATTAAGTTTATGTTATTATATTTTAACACCAAACATTGTTATGACGTTTTTTATTCGTGACTATAGTGTAAAGCCGATATACATGCTAACAAGATTTGTGCCCAGCATAGAAGGAGTATTTAGTGTTATCTGTGGTCTATTCTACTGACAGCCGGAAGTTGACTAAAAAGTGTTTGGGCGCGGGAAGTGCAATAGAAGGCCATTGTTCAAAATGAAACCGATGTTATAAGAAATACATCTGTCCAAACATGTGACACTAGCTGTTTTGAGACTTTTAATTTAGGGTAATTTAATTAATCTGGTAATTACTTTTTTCGTCCGACGTTCTGTTTTGTATTGAACACATTTTTTTTTGGGTATCTATTTTTATTGGTAAATTTCTATTTTTAAATTACATTTTAGTACATTTTTTATTTGTTTATCTACTATCATGCTATTAATCCTCTATAAAAGAACCTATAATAATAATTAGCTTATTGTCAACATTAAAACACTCAATGATATTATGATCATTATATCATCCAAACGCGTGATATTATGAATTTCAACAAAAGAAAAATAAATTGTAGACTAATTCGTAATTTCGGATTCTTGTCTTATCGTGTTATGTTCAAGTGAAATTCAGTAATTGTACGGTCCAAAATGTAAATAATTATTATAATTAATAATTCTTTTACTTATTAAGGTTTGTTTATTGTACATGCTTCGCAATTAGACTTTTCTTGAATTTACATAGTTCTTACAACACTGTACAACACCCTATGCTATGAGAATCTTTTATAGAGGATCCACATCATAATTGTACATAAAGTCTTATATGCAACTGTTATAATTAGGTATTAAAACACTCATGTGATACTATTATCACACGAGGCGTAGCCCACATTCGTGTTTTAATACCCCTGATTATGCAACAGTTGCATAAATAACTAATTGATATTGAAATATCCATTGATATACCTATTCTATTGATTTGTAATTGGCGTTTTTACCATAATCTATACTAATATAATAAAGCTGAAGAGTTTGTTTGTTTGTTTGTTTGAACGCGCTAATCTCCGAAACTACTGGTGCGATTTGAATAATTCTTTTTTTGTTGGATAGTCCATTTATCGAGGAAGGCTATAGGCTAAATAACATTACGGTATGACCAATAGGAGCAAAGACAGAGCGGTAAATGTGTAAAAAACGGGGAAAATTATTCATTTTTGAAGGCTTTCTTTGCGTGCGCTGCGAAAACGGTTCAAGATACACAAAAAATATGTATGAAAGAATTATTCCTCTATACATGATCTAAAAAAAAGTCCGCGACGGCATATGTCTATCTTTTAAGGTTAGTCACAATGACCGTTTTTATGGTACCAAATTTGGTCGAAATAATTTGTTTAAGTTGTATCAACATAATAATACTAAAAATTCTGCGGAAACTCGACCATTCCGAAAATCCCGCAAGAACGGGAACTATGTGGGAAAAACCAAAAATCTGCCGGAAGTCACTATTCCACGCGGACGAAGTCGCGGGCAAAAGCTAGTAAAGTAATATACTTATAAATAATCAAATTAAATTATACAATTTAATTAAAATATATTAAAACCCTAAATTTAATATAAATATATTAAACCCATGGATTTATCTATAATTTTGATATAATGGTGACCTATTTAATATTATTTTGTAAAATTCTTATAAAAATAAAAGAAATTCAACGTTTTGATATATTTTTTGTTTTGATATTTGTTTTCTCATTTGAAAGAATTTGTGCACTGATCTATTATTTAGTAAACGGATCTTGAGAATATATTATAAGCTAGTTATAAATTCATTATACACTTGTCTGTGAAGTATTCATTGTATTTTGATCATTATTTTTTTATCTTTATTTTACGCGTTTCTACTAAATTAACATAATTGTTTTGTTCTACATATTGCATCTCAATTCTCAAAATACCCGGTGTCCTCTTTAGTCTAGAGTAAACGCCCGCCGACCACACTCCATGTTCGGTTTTTGTTAGAAACCGATAATCTTGTTCCTCATTCGTTATTCAAATTTAAAAATCGAACGTGCGTTTATTCCTCATTTAAATAATTGTCGTTGCTTTTGTCAATGTGCGCATACAAAAGCTTTTTAAATTGGTAGGATTATATTTTTTGAGGGATGATTTTCGAATATGGAATATGTTATGCGGATTATATTTCTCTGATTTTTTATTGCAAAGTTAACGAAACATTGTTTCGTTAACTTAAAGTATAATGCGTATAAATATTTTATTTACAAGACAATTTAAAGATCTTATTTATCTTTGTTGTGACGTAAGTGTTATGTTTTGTCGATACATATATATTTATATTTCGTGGGTTCTTGTAATTTTAAATTCTTATTAATTTTATCTTGTCTCTGTATTATATTGTTTTTTTGTTTATGATTGACGTGTTTCAGTGAAGGCACAGTATGGTTCTGATTTTTTCATATGATAACAACCTAAGTGACCGAGTGATTAGTCTGTCGGTTTCAAAGTATCGTCATCTGAGATCCAGGGTTCGAGTCCCAGTGGGGGTAGATATTTGTGCGATGAAGGAGCATCAGTCATGGCCTTAAACATATATTTCTATGACAAAATATTTATTAATGTATGATTGACTGTATATCTATCCGTAGATCTCATAACACAAGCTTTATAGTGCTTCTTTTTCGCTAGGCTTTAGGTGATACTGTAAAAATATTTTTAAAATTTATGTATGTATATATTTGATGTTCCAATGATACAATTTGGAAGTACGTACCATTTACTGACTTTCAATGACAGTTAAAAAAAAACTGTCGTTACCAAAACCTACTGTGGGTTTTACAATAAGTTTCACAAAATGAGTACGATCTTTAATGTTTCACGTCTTATCAGATTAATCACTTTTTTTTTTGTTTTCGATAAATTATTTCCTCATTATCAAATAGGTTTTAGAAGTTAATTATTATTTTCTGTTCCCTTTTAGAACGTAGTATTATTAGTTGCTTATGGCAGTGATTCTTAACCTTTTATTTGTCGCGGCACATATTTAACGATTTCAACATTTGGCGGCACACAAAGAAAAAGATAAAAATTATTTACTTACTACAACACACTGCATTAATAGTAGAAAAATGTTTTACGAACCCAATGAAATATCTTAATATCTAATAATTTTGGAAAATAATGAATAATTCTCTTCTCTAATGTTGTGTTAAAAATATTTTTTTTTTAAATGATATAATTTAATAATATTAACATTATTATATACTAGCTGACCCGCGCCCACTTCGTTGGGCATAATATTAATAATCCCCGAAGCGAGCACGAAAGCGAACTGAATTAAACCCGAAGCCATCGCGCGCCGTCCGCTGATGATGATGATGATGATGATGATGATGATGATGATGATGATGATGACACTCAACAATAATGTGGCTTTCTATTGGTGAAAGAATTTTTAAAATCGATGATGTTGATGATGACACTCCGCAATAATGTGGCTTTCTATTGGTGAAAGAATTTTTAAAATCGGTTCAGTAGATCCCGAGAGTACCCCTTACAATTTACAAACACACAAACTTTACTTCTTTATAATATTAGTATAGATTTGTAAAATTTGGCGGCACACAAAGGTGCCGCGGCACAGTGGTTGAGAATCACTGGCTTATGGCATAGAAAAGAACTAATATTATGATAAAAAAATTATCACATATATAATTTTTGAGTCATATTTGGAAAATATATTGAGATGTTAGATAAAATATGCTTTATAAATCTATATGTTATTCTGATCCATTTAGTAGTTTCAATATGGATACTTGCAAACTTTTGCGTTTTAATATTAGTGGGAATTTGTAAACAGAAAAATAATCGTTTAATATAAATCTTCGAAATGTGTCTAAAATATTTTCTACCGATTAAGTTATGTAACGGCATAATTACCCACTTTCTTTATTAATTAAAATATACGTCTTAAGACTATAAAACGGTAAAAGCGTTTTTATGCCGCCCGATGCGTTGCGAGCTGATCAGCCGTGACCACACCTGCCGTCAATCTGCGCACGCGTTCATTAATGTATTTAAAAATAACGAATACAGTTTCCCTTTCGTATCTCTAGCGTATACTGTATCAAAATCAAAATTAACTTTATTCAAATATGATTTTATATTAAGCTCTTTTGAATCGTCCAATTTTTTTTCTACCACCCATTCAGCACGTATTTTTTAGCTGATAAAATGAATGGGCGCAAGAAACTTATCAGCTTTATCAAAAGTAATAACAAGATTTACATTAAATTATGTCGTACAACGTATATATGTGTTTACAATTTATACGGGAATACAAATATTTACACTCTAGAATGTAATATCTTCAAATCAACACCAAGCATTGGCATCATTTAAATAGTCATTGACTTTGTAATAGCCCTTATTCATTAGCGTCTTTTTAACATGTACATACCTTGAACTTATGAAGAGGCAATTCAGCTACACTATGCAAAATCTTGTTATAAAAATTTATACATTTGCCCACAAACGAACCTCTAGTTTTTTGTAGCCTGTACGTTGGAACGGCAAGTTTATTCTTATTTCTTGTGTTTAAATTATGCATTTGAAAATTAGTATGAAATGTGTTACTCGTGCAATTTTATGTATGTAACAGAAGCATTAACAAGTTATTGAGAAAGAAATTATTACCAAATATTTATGCGTCGTTGTACATTTCTAGTTGGTGCCCGCGACTTCGTCTGCGCAGGATTATTATTTCGAGTAGCTTATATTAGCGTAGCGTATATCTTTATAACTTGTAGCCTGTGTGTTATTCTGATGTGTAAGCTATATTATTGCAAAGTTTCGTTAAAATCCATTTAGTAGTTTTTATGTGAAAGAGTAACAAAATCCATCTGCACAAACTTTCTGAATTCAACACGAACTGCAACATAAATTCAAAACAACTTTGTAAATTCATTGACGTACATTTTATAGATAACTATGTAGTTGGTGCTCGCGGCTTCGCTTGCGCAGGGTTAGTATTTCGAGTAGCTCATATTTGTAAGGTCACCTTAGTAAAATATACTTTCCAAGTAACGAGTATCGATACTTTGGAAAGTATATTGAATACATGACGTTCCGCTGTTTAGGCTGTGTCGGTAATATTAGTTTTGCCGACCGGAAGTCGTAACGTCAACAATGTATATCAATCGATACTCGTCACTTGGCAATAAGCAACCGACACGAAACGTGGTGCAGTGAAAATTAAATCAGTGATTATCCTTGCAATCCTCGTTTTATTCTTGAGTTAGAGGCATATTCGTTCAACTCAGAAGTGGGATATATACAACACATCCACTATTTCTTAGAGAACGCTTGTATTTTTTTTTCATTTTGCAAGTCATGAATAGTGAAAATAATTTTTATTTTATTTTATTTAGAAAACATACAGTATTTATGACTATTTAATAAACATATTTAGTTAACTAACTACCATTAACATGTTTTCACATATAGAGTATAGACTAAAGGCTAACATATACTTAAAAATAAAGAAATGACAAGTTTTTGCTACTAAAATTAATTAAGATATTCCTATGAGTGAACATTGAACCAATCAGATGACATAATTTTTTTCACACTTTTAATACTCGAAATAAACAAATCTATCTCGGAACGATCAGCCAATGAATTAAAAGCGCTAGCAGATCTGATAATGAAAGAGTTTTTCCTATACTTAGTAGAAACACGTGGCAAAGAAAGAGTCAATTTTCGTCTAATAGTTCTTCCGGGGGCTCTAATATTTATTAAAGATAGTAAATTTGGGGAATCGATCTTAGACTGAGCAATTTTAATTAGAAAAACTATGTCTGCGATTCTGCGTCTGACTTGTAGCGGCAGTGTGTGATATTTGCTACACCTTCCTTCATAGTTAGGTATAAAGGTTCTGCTCTTGTATTGCAAAAATCTCATAAACTTATGCTGTACGCGTTCCAGTCTATTAATATAAACATCGTACTGTGGATTCCAGACCTGCGAGCAATACTCGAGGATACTACGCACATATGAGCAATACAATATCTTAGCTACTTTAATATTTTTAAATTGAGAGCAAGAACGCATAATAAACCCTAATGCTTTATTAGCTTTTTTTACTATATCGTCTACATGTTTTTCGTATGTCATCTTAGAATCATGAATTATACCTAAGTCACGGGTTTCATTAACATTTTTTAGCCCTATTCCTCCCAAAGAATATGAATTTGTTATGAGACTAGATTTACGAGTGAAACACATACTATAGCATTTGGAAATATTTAAATCCAGTTTATTTTGTATACAATATGCCTCAAATCTTCGGAGATCATCTTGTAATTTGTAACTATCATTAATGTTTTCAATTTTCTTATATATTTTCATATCGTCTGCATACAGTAAGAAATTAGAGTTTAAGAAACAGCGTGATATGTCGTTAATAAAGATATTAAATAACAAAGGTCCAATCAAAGATCCTTGGGGAACTCCCGAAGGGACGGAATACCACGTAGATGAGTAGCCGTTTACTGTAACAGCCTGCGATCGATTTTCTATATAAGACGTGAACCATCTAAATAGGCTTCCATGAATTCCAGCTGCTAATAGCTTTTTTAGGAGTAATGAGTGGTCTATGCGATCAAAAGCTTTTCGATAGTCAGTGAATATGGCGTCAACTTGACCCCCCGCGTCCATTCCTGAGGTTACAAACTCTGTAAATACTAATAAGTTGGATGTAGTTGAGCGGTTTCTTAGAAATCCGTGTTGTTCCGGTATAAACATGCTATGTAATGCCTGATAAACCTGTGAATATACGATACGCTCAAAAACTTTAGCGAATAAACATAGTTTAGAGATAGGCCTATAGTTCTTTATGTCGCATTTATTACCGTTTTTATGTATGGGGGTAATAAATGCAGACTTCCATAAAGCAGGGAATGACCCTTCATCGATTGAACGCCTGAATAGTAATACGAGTGGCTTAGTGAGATTTTGAGCACATTTTACAATAAATTCAGATAATTATGATGAAAGTCCCTCCCAGAGGAATCGATATACACCAGATGTGATAGAAACTCAACTTAGAAACCAACGTAATATTACGGCGAGCTTGGGAAAAACTACGAAGGAGAATTGCAGACATCACCGAAGGTCACGAAGCAAATCTACCGATACCGGCGAGCGGAGGAGTCGTACTATGGGGCGGCCTGGAAGAAAACGGAGCCGGAGACACAGCCGAACTCGCAAATACGAACATAGGCCGAGTCGCAGTACGAATAGAAGGCAGAAGAAAAGACGGTATTCCAAGCGTAGACACACTTCATCAGATCGAGATGATTCCTCATCAGGTAGCAGAGTAAGTGGATCACCGAGCCCAAGTAAGAATGTTAACTTTTCTTTGACCCCTAATAACGAAACGCAGCTATTCTTGAATGAATTGGTTAAATCATTAATTAATTCTAAGCCAGAAGGCAATAAATTCCCAATGATAGGCAATGTTATTCCAGAATTTGATCCAATGGTTAAGAGTCAAACTATCCATATGTGGCTTAAAAAGGTTGAAGAATGCGCTAAACTATATAATTGGGATAATGATCAAATAATACATTATGCATTACCACGTCTGACGGGTGTCGCTCGTACATGGTATCAAGCGCTGCCTTCAATGTCGTTTTCCTGGCCTGAGTGGAAAGTTAAATTGGTTGAGTCTTTCCCTTGTAGTGATGATTATGCAGAGTTATTAACTGATATGTTATCTAAGCGGGTAAAGTATAACGAATCATTAGAACTCTATTACTATGAAAAGATTAATTTATTAAATCGGTGCGAAATTTTCGGTAAACGCGCGGTCGATTGCATACTATACGGTATTGAGGATCGTTCCTTAAGACTAGGTGCGAAGGCAGCTAAGTGCCAGGAACCCGAACAGGTGCTTAATTACTTCCAATCGATTAAACAACAAAACCGAGAAACTGATAGGGATAGAACAAAGTCAAATGGACAAGACAGGCGAGGCGTAACAAATACCATAAACCCAAGTTTCAAACAATTTTCAAATATTCAGTCAAACGACTCTAAAGGTAAATCGCAAACAGGCAAGTCTGTTGTACGAGTATGTTACAATTGTAATGAGCCTGGACACTTTAGCTACAAATGTCCGAAAAAAATACTTAAGTGCAATGTTTGCAATAGGTTGGGGCATACCACTATTAACTGTCCACAATTGCCAAATGAACCTAGCAAGAATGATGATAAACCCCCAACTAAGTCTATATTGCAGGTAAATGTAGATGATCCTAGTAATAATAAATATTTGATTTCTTTGAAAGTCAATGGTTTTTACGACAAATGGCTATATTGATCTTGGTAGTCAGTGTACTTTGATACAGCGTAGTGAAGCGTTAAAAGTAGGTGTAGTTTGGTATACAGGGCAACTACCTATTATGCGGGGATTAGGAAATAACATAGTCATACCGTTAGGGTTGACACAAATAAAAATAGAAATCAATGATGTTGTAGAGAATGTTGATACATATGTAGTTGATGATGGTGTAATTAAATATCCAATACTGATTGGGCATAGTTTCACTGAAATACCTGGAATAATAATTATTAAAACTGATGAGTGCTTAATTATTAAAAAAAAGTGTGCAACGAAATTGCATCTACTTTTAAGAGATGATGTGAAGATTGCGTCACAGCGAATAAAAACTATTCCAATCATTATATCAAACTGCAATCATTCTGGATCTGTCTTCGTTAAGGGTTCAATTAGAAGAATTCCACCAAACGAATTTTATTTGTTACCAGGAGAATATAACTTTGACAATGGATTAGGATTATTATTAGTTTACAATTTTGGTGATAACGAATTAGCGCTCAGTAAAGGTTCCCTGGTAACTCGTGTTGATAATTTACAGTGCTTAAATGTCAACATATTAGACTTTAATGATCGCAAGTTACGAACAGTCAGTGCAGATAGCGAACGATATCCTGCGTGTGACACCGCACAGATGATTGCAGATCGTAGTAGATTGTACAGATTAATTAAATTTATTGCATTATACATTAATACAAACTTTTTTTTAAGTTAATTGTTATCATTATTAGTTATACTAGCTTTCTGCCCGCGGCTTCGCCCGCGTGGATTTCGGGATTGGGTGTATAGAGGGTTAAGGGTCATAGCTTTTGCCCACGGCTACATATACGCGGAAGTCGGTTTATGGTGCGAAGATTTTATCGCGCTTCCCGTGGGACTATCCGTTTTTCCGAGATAAAAAATGCCGCAAAACTCCTCAAGAATCACTCTATCTATTGATGAAAACCGCATAAAAATCTGTGCAGTAGTTTTTGAGCGAAGCCTTTATTGCGCATCCCGTGGGATCTGTCGATTTTTCCGGGATAAAAAGTAGCCTATGTTACTCGGGGAGAATGTAGCTTTCCAAAGGTGAAAGAATTTTTGAAATCGGTCTAGTAGTTTAAGCGTGAAGAGGTAACAAACAAACAAACAAACAAACAAACACACTTTCGCATTTATAATATTAGTTGGGATTATTGTAATTTGTAAGTACGAGCTACGAGCAATCAGTGCGGAAGGAATGGTAATACGCAGTTGGTATCGCACAGATGACTGTAGGTTGTAATAGATTGCGCAGAGTGAATGATCGCAAGTTACGAACAGTCAGTGCAGATAGCGAACGATATCCTGCGTGTGACACCGCACAGATGATTGCAGATCGTAGTAGATTGTACAGATTAATTAAATTTACAAATGTAGCGATCATGACTGTAATAATTATACGGTGTATTTGGTACTTTTTGATTTATACAGTGAGAGGTCTCACTCTGTAAAGGATGGCCGAGTTGTAAGGTCACCTTAGTAAAATATACTTTCCAAGTAACGAGTATCGATACTTTGGAAAGTATATTGAATACTTGACGTTCCGCTGTTTAGGCTGTGTCGGTAATATTAGTTTTGCCGACCGGAAGTCGTAACGTCAACAATGTATATCAATCGATACTCGTCACTTGGCAATAAGCAACCGACACGAAACGTGGTGCAGTGAAAATTAAATCAGTGATTATCCTTGCAATCCTCGTTTTATTCTTGAGTTAGAGGCATATTCCTTCATATTAGTGTTACGTATATCTTTATAAATTGTAGCCTGTCTGTTATTCTGATGTGTAAGCTATATTATTGTAAAGTTTTATTAAAATAAATTCAGTAGTTTTTATGTGAAAGAGTAACAAACATCCATCTGTACAAACTTTCTGAATTCAACACAAACTGCAACATAAATTCAAAACAACTTTGTAAATTCATTGACGTACATTTTATAGATAACTAGTTGGTGCTCGCGGCTTCGCTTGCGCAGGGTTAGTATTTCGAGTAGCTTATATTAGTGTTGCGTATATCTTTATAAATTGTAGCCTGTCTGTTATTCTGATGTGTAAGCTATATTATTGCAAAGTTTCGTTAAAATCCATTTAGTAGTTTTTATGTGAAAGAGTAACAAAATCCATCTGCACAAACTTTCTGAATTCAACACAAACTGCAACATAAATTCAAAACAACTTTGTAAATTCATTGACGTACATTTTATAGATAACTAGTTGGTGCTCGCGGCTTCGCTTGCGCAGGGTTAGTATTTCGAGTAGCTTATATTAGCGTTGCGTATATCTTTATATATTGTAGCTTATGTGTCATTCTGATGTATGAGCTATATTATTGTAAAGTTTCGTTAACATCCATTCACTAGTTTTTACGTGAAAGAGTAACATACATCCATCCATCCATCCATACAAACTTTCACGTTTATAATATTAGTAGGGATGTCAAAATTTGACAACGTACATTACCTATTCGCTATCGCAGAGACTTCTACCATTTCCTTCCTACCTTACCTTCTCCATTCTACCTTAAATCTTTGTTCTCTTTTCGATCCTATTCGTCATGTCGTGCCTTGCGTTCTAATTTTAATCTAACGCTTGATATACCGCCCCGAAGTACCGATTTTTTTTCATATTCTTTTTCGGCTTATGCCGTCCGGTTGTGAAACTCTCTCCCTGAGGGTATTAGGAGAGCGAGAACGCTGGAGTCTTTTAAGAATCAAGTCCGTGTTCACTTCCTGTCAAAGATTCCTTAACTTAAACTAGTTACAGCCTATTGTCCTGTCCAATTACTGCACCCATCCTATGTTTAAATCACCTTTTAATACTTCCCTGGTCCTAGGTTGCGTGGAAGAGATTTTTTTTTTGTGTATTTTATGTATACAATAGAAAGTTATGTTATGTTGTAGTGCATTGTGTTTTTGTAGGGGTTGCAGATATTATTTCTCAGGAACTATTTGTACTATAGGCGATGATATCCACTTATCATCAGCTAACAAAATTTTGTCATTATCAAAAAAATCAATTGCTAATTCTTATTGTATCTTTGATTTAAGCTTTAACGTAAATTAATTTATTTACCTTAGATGCGCTACTTGGATCATAATGTCGCCATGATGACCATGAAAACCGTAATCCTTAATCCAAACAAATCGCAAGAACTCGAACCCTTTGTGGTAACGCTAATAGCAACCATTAGCGCATAGATATATCCCGTAAAACGAGCGATTCGCGCCGCTCCTCAGAGCAGCAACTTGATACGATTCAACTACTCTTCGCATCTGTCAACGCCACATTCACTCAACCCCAAAACGCCATTCTTCCGCGCGATCCACATTGTGCGTTTCCCGATTTGCATAGGTCGTTTTAGGGTTAACAAAAAATTTGCATACTTAAAATAGTGTTGCGCTGATTTGAACTGTATTGCCATAGTTGAAAGTATCAATCTGATTCGAATAATGAAAGATGACGTTAATGACGTATCTGTCATAGTTCTCGTAACGGTTAGTCCGAGCAAGTTTAGACTTTACGACGTGAATTTTAGAGTTGATTATTCACTGCGCTTTAACGAGCCTGGGAAAGACGCTCAACCCTCAAATGGCTTATGATAATTCCTGTGAAAGCGAATTATTTTTACTATCATTTTTCAATAGCTCATTAAAAGCGCGCTTTAGCCAATTCGGGCGTAAGTACCATAAGTTTTGTGAGTTTCATAACTGTATACATCTGATAGTATTGTGCCAAGGTCGATTTTATGGCCGTCATTTGAATTTCGATGGAGTTTGAAGGGCTTATTTGCATGATTGTGATTTACGTGGTCGCAATATACCCGATTTATGGGATACAAGTAAACGCACTTTGACGGGTGAATCGGATAATTATGTTAAGCGGGTGGGTTATGCAATGCTTACTTAGACTTTTTGAATTCAAGGGGTAGTGAGTTACTTATAAAATAAATGTATCGCAAGCTTCGGATTAAAATGCAGATTTGTTTTTTTTTTCTTTTTTTTTTGTTCCTCTGAGGAAAATGCATTAAATTGCATACCCCGGCTGTGGCGAGCCGGCGGTTATGTGGGGCTCTCCTTCCCAGAAGGGGGAGGCCTACCCACTAAAAACCTCAGGGATGGCCTTCCTCAGGCATGAAGGGAGCCCCCGGGAACTTACCAAGCTACTTCCGAAAACCCCCAGCCTCCGCTCCCCCGTCGATACAGGGGAGCGGTCGCAACTTCCTCGCGCCCGCCGGCGACCCGCGGCGGCGCCGCAGCTGTGCTACCGAGCCCGGCGCCGCCTTCTTCGAGCGGAATCGGCCATCTCCCGATCCCGTTCGGCGGCCTCTTCTGGAGCATTACTGCTTCACAGAAGGAGGCCACAGTCCTCCAACCTCCCTCGTCCGCCAGCATTGCCGCAATCAATGCCGGCGGAGACAGATCTCGCCCGATCTCTGCGATCAAGACTCGGCGCTCGGAGGCCCACGCGGCGCACTCCGCCAGCGTGAGATTTGTTGTTTAATCTGTGGGTTATCTATCAAGAACTAACTGTAAGTTAATAGATAAGCTTAAGATAAAACTCATTAAAACATTTGAAGCTCAAATCGTATTATATCTATAGAATTACAACACTTTTGAAAATTGGACTATTTTATGAAACGCAAGTAATTACTTTTGTAAACGTGTTCAATACAAATCCAGAAATTGTTTTTCTGAACCCCATCTAGGTGCATGTTAAAAAGATGTCCTATTTCCTTTCGCTTAAGATTCATAGTCAATTATTTACAGAATACTAATTAAATTAACAACTTCAGTTTCACCTATCCACTGGAATCGCTCACGCATAACCTAAAAGTCAAATAAATTGACCGAGATACCATTTATCAAACCGCCTGCATTTTTAATTATTAAAAAACATTCGGCTAGCGAGCAGTGGAGCGTGCCAATCTGCTTCCGATCTTCAGTGTCCTTTCCCTTCCACACTGCATAACTATTATATCTCCGTCCTTGTCTATTGGGGTAATTAGTTTCTCATGTGTACGTGCTTTTGTTTAGAATGACATGTGGCCACTGTTAATTGCGGTCTGTTTTTGAATTGTCGATCGCATCGATTGATTAGCTATCGAATAACGGTCTCTTGATTGGTTTGTCTTTCTTTTAATAACAGAATGAAGCTTTTGTAGATATAACGTGAATATGTTTAATCTTTTAAAGGAAGTTGGGTTTAGATTATTTATCTGAGAAGGAAAGAAAGTCCTTGCTGGTTTTCTTGCTGGTTCTTTCCAGTACAAGGTCTCCCGCCGTAGACTTGTGAACTAATGGCGTAGCATTTGACAAGCAAAAGTCATTGTAAAAATCCTATTTGAAGAATAAATCTTCGTTGATCGTTAACCTACATACTTTTAAGAAGAACAGAAGTTCTGTGCTTACGGTGAGGTACAATCTCACCTAAATAGCAGTGGAAGGTCCGCAGAAAAGGTAACCGACGTAGCCCAAAAAATTTTGATCCACCTAAGACAATGAGTCCAATAAGAGAGTATTGCTTGCAGGATTGACGACCCTTTTGAAGTAAAGGGCTTTGATCGGCGTGGAGATCCTTACAAGGTGAAGATATTTCTGCTAAATTTGTGGCAGATAGAAAAGATGACTTATGTTTTTTTTTAATCGAAATTGTAAGCCATGAGATAACTAGCAATCCTGAGATAACAGCAAACTATATACTGTAGCAATTAAAATATTTTTTGAAACTATCATTAGTTTATCTGACGACTCATCTCTCATCTGAGTTCATGACGACCTCCATGGTCGAGTGGATAGTACACTGGTTTGAAGGTGTCGCCATCTCTGAGGTCCCGGGTTCGAATCCCGGTGGGGACAGATGTTTGTGTGATGAATGCAAGCATTTGTCATAGTTGTTAATATATATTTCCATCTAAAATATTTATATATGTATGATGTATGTATGTCTATCTGTTAGTCTGTTACCTTAGATCCCATAACGCCAGCCATACAGAGCTTACTTTGGGCTAGGCTAATTAGTGTGAGTGTAAGAAATATTTATTATTATTACTAACCTAATGCCACCTTGCATTTTATTATTATTTAATAATATTATTTTGATATAAATATGTTATTGATGAAAGGTTTAAAAGAATGCATATTGTACAATGTCTTTTAAGCTATCAGATTAGTGTTATTATACTGAATTACGAAGTCACTGCATTCCTTTAAGCTCAACTTCAAAAAGTTATTCTTTAAAGTGCCAAAGTCCGCCGACTCACATGTTTGTTATATGACACATTGGGTATTCATGGACGAAAGCTCGGATCTGATTTTAGTCTCACACTTTCCTACATTTTGTTAGTTATATACCTTAATAATTCTCTTATTTTTAATACGTTTATCATCTATATATTTATACTATGTGTACTAATGTCACTAAAACACAGATAAGGATTATTAAATAGTGTTTTTTTTACCATTTATGTTCAATAGCGAAAGACAAAGGGTTAATAATATAATATATTATTAATAATAATTATTCTTTTCTTTTTTTATAATATGTGTTAGATAATTTGTTGTTAATTTAATTATTATTATGTCTTTTGTGTTTCAGCCAACTTAGGCCCGACCAGAATACGCTGCACAGATTTTGCTGTTGCGGCTTTTGCTGAGGTCGGGTTCTAAATGGCCATTTATTAAATTATTATATCTGTTTTGTATTTATGCTTCTGGTCAATATTTTTTTTCTATTCTATTCAAACTGTTGAGATTTCTCATACACTCCCAATTTCAACACTCTACCACCAAAGTTTTAAAGAATTGTTAAAAACGTTGGACAAAGGAGGACCTTGCTAATAATTGACTATGAAAGTAAACGTAACGGCATAATAAACTTAAAATTCGTCATTAATTCTGCCATCGATCCCAGGTGAGCTGTTATGCTCGTTTACTTCGCCGTGTCCATTATAAGCGCACGCAAACTCACACAGGGGTCTATTATAGGACCCATTTTAATTATAAGCAATTAATTCAATATCATCTCAAACATTGGCAATGACATAAATGGTTTAGTACAAAAATTACTGCCGATTAAGATAATGTCGCTAGATATGTTTAAACTATTCAGACCATCGACGGTAAAAACTCCATTATTATCAATACATTAGCACGATTGGGTGTCATTATCAATTTGACACAAACGATATAGTCTCAATATTGAAGAAGATGAGAAAGAATAATCTTCATCTTCTTTCTTTTCGTCATACCAACTGATGTGACGATACGGCTGAAGTTTTACCTGAACAATTAAGAATCTGAAATCTTACTTTTAAGCGATGAGGCAGAACAGTTTTATTAACATCAAATCACTATAGCCACATGCTTAGTTAAGACGGTTACCATTTATTTCCTGGTTACGAACCAGCTAAGAGGACTGAGAAAACCAAACACATGGAGCAGGAAAACCTTGTCATATGTGTAATTAAACCGTGAACAATTGATAATGAAAAAAAGCCAATATTGGCATAATTTTTTTTTATTTTCATTAGAGGTATCTCCGCTTTTGCAAACTTAGTTCTTAAGGAGAAGTTAATTAGTAGATTATTTGACTGAAATGCTGTCTAAGATTGAGATACAAATTCATTATCTTGATGAGAGCACAAAACTTCACCTTTCTTAGTAATGTTGTGAACAACGTCATCATCACCCTTTTCTTATCCTCCTTTAAGGTGGGGTAACATGTCTTGTTATTCCATTCCTCTTTATGATACATCATCTCTACATTGAGATTCATAATCTTTAATCAATCTATACTTCCCATCCTTATATTTTCCCATCCATTTATTTTCATCTGCAATCATATATATATAAACCTTTCTAGTAACATAGCTCTTAGAACACTACAAAGCATCTTTGTTACTGGTGCTATTTTCAAATTTCCTCGTAAATTATTATTCCTTGACTTATCCATTTGAGTCACGTCAACATCCTCATCTCTGCCATGTGAACTCTTATATCTGTCTCCTTTGTGGCCCAACATTTAAATCCGTATGTGTCATTATGTATTGATCAAAATGTCTGACAATCGATTTATAGATTATCCCTTTACAGTAGAGGCATGACAGCTCCTGAGACCTGTCGCGATGTCATCTGAGCTGTCAATGTTTCAGTTGGACATGTATTGATAATATTGATGTCTGTATATGCTGATAAAAACATATATAATAATACGAACAACGTTTTAATTAAAGAATTGGATCAATTCATTTCAAAAGTTAATCTAACCAATTTCTTCGAGTTTGAAGAAAAAACCTTGGTTATTGAAGAAAAAAGTCGAACACAGCCGGTAATTAACAGAACCGAATTCGCCCATCATGCTATTGACCTCTGAATAGGGAAACCATTGTCATTGTTAAACCAAAAATCGATGGCCATTCAATTGTGGACCGTAACTCTATGCAGGTAAAAACTATCCACTGATCAGTAACTCTTAACATACCCTTGAATGGCGCACTCACCATTTAAAACTTTATTTTTAGGGTGGCTGCGTTCAAAATTGCTTGCAGTTTCGGTTCACTGATTGCCACACTTCGTTGAACACCTGCTAAGGTGGTCACCAATATGAATGTAATTAGAGGCTCCACGTATGTGTTTCTGCGGTTACAACTTTAAGGAAGTGCTCACAAAAGACGATACGGATCTATAAGCACTATTGATAAAGGATAAGGAAAGTTACAAAGCATTGGGGATGTAACGTTAGCATTCTGTGCCGGAATGCGACTACAATTTTTTTAATGTCGTTGATACGATATTATTCTAAGATACATAGATAAATGAAGCGTTTATTATTTTCTGTAAAGAATACATAAATATCGATTAACACAAATTACAATTACTGCAGCCGGAAGATCGAATAAAAACCAAAGTTGAACTATACTAATTTATTTGAAATAATAAAATTACATTAACTATATTTAATTAGCCTAATGTTTCCTACTCGAAGTGTAAATATGAAGTCAGTAAAATGAATGTTTAAATTAATAAAGAGACATTGTTCAAGACTGCAGCGCCGGCATTTTGCAATCGGCGGTGACCTCAATAACGATGTTTCC
Organism: Scirpophaga incertulas; assembly: GCA_036419045.1. Classification (NCBI taxonomy): domain Eukaryota; kingdom Metazoa; phylum Arthropoda; class Insecta; order Lepidoptera; family Crambidae; genus Scirpophaga; species Scirpophaga incertulas. Next base: position 3,025,942 of record CM071646.1, on the reverse strand, counting down.
AAATAGTGGGAATTTGTAGTGTCAAAAATCATCATCCCGCAGGTGTACATGATAATGATAATAATTGAGGAAAAAAAACATACATTTAAACACTATAAATATATGTATGCTGCAGAAAGCAAAAGACGAACTCTTCAGCCTTATCCCTCCCTTTCCTTTCCTTTATAGAAACACAAGTAAGGGTCGTCGGAGCCATCCCTACACTATATCCCCTATTCCACACCGCATTAAGAAATTCCAAGATTCCTTCTTTTGCCGTACTTCCCGCACTTGGAATTCTCTGCCTGCGTTCCTTCATCCTATAACATACACGTTCCTTCAAAAGAGGCGTGAAAAAGCATCTTTTGGGCCGGCAGGGATAGGGCAGGTAGGATAGTGGAGTAACGTCACTATCCTATCTGTCATCTCATTTGGGCCTTTTTTGCCGCTTAACATCAGGCGGGAGGAAGTCATCTGCCGGGCCTAGCATATATATAAAGAAAAGACCAAGGCTGGGCTAACTATTTGTCTAATTTAAGCAAATCACCAATTTTCAACCATCACCTTTTTGAGTGCTTTACAAATTGAGCAGATAAAAACTGCGAGAAAAAAAAGCAAATAAATAGTAAAAGACAAGAACAGGTTAATTATTTTAAAGTGTCGTTTATTCGTACTTTTTTTTTTATTCGTACTCGCTTTATTGACACTTTAAAATTTCTTTCTCTCGGTTTTCATTGAACACAGTTTGAAGATTTCTTCAAATTGCGTTCAATAACATATAAGACGTGAACATCAATAAAAGAGAAACAAGTGATCAGAATACTTACTCTCAGAATATGTTTTAAATGCAAACTAATCTGGAATCATAGTAGGGTAAATGACTTCAACTGAATATAGACATTTTTATACTATAGTTACCTTTCTAATGTAATGTGTTCTAGCGTTTTCACATTAAATGTAAAAAAAAAAAAATATATAGAAAGTATACTTGTAAACGTACAAATAACAAAGTTATACGCTTATACAAATTAGGCGACTTTACTTAATTACAACGTAATGATTGCAGTGTTTTTAGTATGGAGTGCTTTTAAGTAATCCGCGACAGCGCTTCCAACATCTTTAATAGTAATAAGCGCAGGTATACTGTTGGTTCTACAACATTTATCAGTTAAAAGTGAACTCTTATTATATATAGAAGAAAAAATAATTATCTAACCAATTCGTTTAAGAGCCGAAAATACTCATAGAAGAACGGATAGATCTGATTACAGCCTCAACTTTAATGTGAAATTTAGAAAAGGATTAAAAGTTTGCCATAACTATATTTAGGAGAGTCCAACAGTGGAGAGTCCTATGTCCAGCAGTGGACGATTGTAGGCTGATGATGATAGCTATATTAGTAGTTGGCATGATAATGTAGTTACAAAATAGTTTCATTAAACTTGGAATATTTATTATGTGGTCAAATTGAATGATTAAATTTTTCTCCTTGCTGTTGATCGATTGATCTACATTTTGATAAAGATATATATTTATATAATTCAGTAGAGTTCCTACAAAATTTGAAGTGGACACGAAATGACATGAATTAACATTAAAACTCATGGGCAGTCAAAGAACCAAAGAAGTGATTACTGCTGCTCAGAACTTACGTAATTATTTTGTAACTTTTAGTACAATATGTACATTATTAATAATGTATCTTTCAATAAAACTATTTAATTCCATAAAATACACCTATTTTGTGTAAAGTTTATCTTATTTAGTTATTACCGAGCTACAATAACCTACAAATGTCATCTTATTTTTTCTGTACTCTTTTTCTTTTCATTGCCCTATTCCCAAATTTATTTGGGGTCAGCTTAACATGTCTACTTCTTCTTCTCTCATATCACTCGCCATTCTGACTCTCACTCCCTTTTGTTTCCGTACATATATTGATTTAAAATCTGTATTTAATTTAATTCCAACTTAATTTCATTTTCATGTATTTTTTCAAACATTAAATTTACTTAATTGCACTAGCCAATATGATCTAAAGTTTCAGCAAAAAAATGGTTTTACGTCTACGTTTCATGTACATTTTAACTTTGGTTGTACATTCGAGAAATATTGAGATACTGGCGGTTTCGCTTTGTCTTGTCGCACAAATTGATTGACAGTCTTATACACAAGGAAAAGCAAAAGCTTTCACGTTTAAGAAATAGTTTTTCTTCAAAAGGGGAGTAAATAGGTTTTTGAAGGGTCGGCAACGCGCGAGTGACACCCCTGGTGTTGCTACTGTCCAAAGGCTACGGTAACCGCTTACCATCAGGCGAGCCGTAGGCCTGTTTGCCACCATGGTGGTATAAAAAAAAAGTTTCCGCCTTTCTACGTTTCCAGATGTAGTTTATACAAAAAGAGTCTTTTTATAATGTAGTCTTTGACCATTTACAATAGACCTTATAAGGTGAGTCAGTCACGTAGGGGCAATTAAGTCGGAGTCAGAAATCATCAGGTCAAGAACCAAGGCCATCAACATAGTTTGAAGAATTGCGAATCCCCAGTGGCAGTGAGCAGGATACATTGCTCTTAGAGCAGTAAGGTCCTTAAATGGCAGGCAAACACCGGGAATACACAGCCTTGGTAGAGCTCCTACAATGTAGACCGATTTGGTCTAGATGGTAGGAAGACGCTGGAGGTTAGCGAAGGGCTCATTGATATAGAGTCCTTTTGTTTTTTCTTCCTTCTTTTTACTCAAATGATGTTGATTGATGATTTAATCTCAATTGCAATGATAAAGCAAGTGTATTTATATTTCAACCAAATTGTACCTGCACCGCTCCCTTTTTTTTTTTGTTTCCCTGAGGAAAATGCATTAAATTGCATACCCCGGCTGTGGCGAGCTGGCGGTTATGTGGGGCTCTCCTCCCCAGGAGGGGGAGGCCTACCCACTATAAACCTTAGGAATTGCCTTCCTCAGGCATGTAGGGAGCCCCCGGGAACATCAAGCCACTTCCGGGAACCCCCAGCCTCCGCTCCCCTGCCTAGAGGGGAGCCCTCCTCGGGGGAGGCTACACTACCTCCCCCGGTCTCCTCCACCGACGACGCCCCCCGGCCACGGAAGGGGCGTGGTCCATCCCGGGTCGCCGTAGCAGTCGCGACTTCCTCGCGCCCGCCGGCGACCCGCGGCGGCGCCGCAGACCTGCACCGCTCCTATCTTCAGGAAACTTAGGCTGAGTTTAGCTGGTAAGTCACATCGGTCGAGCCGCCTGGATCGGTCTGGAATCTTACATAACCACCGTGGCCCTTGGTTGCGGTGCTAACCATGAGGATTCCAGCCGCCCCTCTCCTGAAAGAAAAGAAACAAATTGTAATAGAAACGAAAGCAAAACATTCCCAATAGTATTCCTTACGAAATTATAACCCAATCAAATCAATTTCTCAGATAATTGTTAAGGTAAATACTGAACCTTTAACATACCCCATATTATTGGCACGAGTATGTCGTAAGACCAAAGTATCGAAGGCGTGGTTGAGGACGATTTAAGATTACTTGCCATTTAAATGAACTTTACCTTCTATTTATGGTCATAGCTTCGCAAAACCTTGTAATTATTTTCCAATCAATTATGACGTGATAGCGGCCATTTACTTATGCCCTGCAATTAGCTATCTTGTTCAATGAGGTTAAGTGATGTTTTTAATTAATTTAATTATTTTTCGATCAGCGCTCGTGCTTTTGGTATATAAAGTGGTCTTGGTCTGTTTACGGTAGCTAATAACAATTAAGACAAGACATCTAGATATGGATAGGAATAAAAAGAGTATGTTAATAAAATTATGGAATCTATTATGAATACACAGAAGTATGTGCTTAACGAGTTAGCGACAAGTTAATATAACTTTGACAAAATGGATGGTAATCATGAAAAGCTTTAATTACATGTGATCAATATATCGTAAAATTGGCGCAACTTACTTGTTATCTGTATTATTCCAAAAAGAATTGAAAAATTTAAGGACGTTGCACATTTTTTAAAGGTTTTTTTAATTTATCAATGATACTACTTATATTTATGATCGTGTTTTCTTCATTAGTTAATTCTGTGATTTATTTTAATGATCTTTAAGTGAAATAAGAAAAATATGAATATTATGCTACTAATCAGTTTATATTCTATGGTAATAAACGGTAAATTCTATGATAAGGTGATACCAAAATTTTGGTAATAAGGTTTTAAATTGCTTTGTGAATTTCGGAATTGTTGCTAATTTAACATTTGGTCATTTTTATATCACAATTGATTCTTAATCTTAATCTATACATATAATAAAACAGTAGGACCCGGTGTGTCTGTACATTGAAGATAATTGACAAAAATGGAGTCAGGGCGATAAAAGAAAACCAATGAAACACAAAAATTTTTTTTTTGAATTTTTTGTCTGTCTGTCTGTCTGTCTGTCTGTTTGTTCGAGCACATCTTCATTCGCACTGAATGGATTTTTATGCGGTTTTCACTAATGAAGAATGCACACTCCCGGGCAGTGTATAGACTGTTTCATCAAAATCGGTTCATTAAAAAAAAAAGTTATCGTCATTTTAATGAATCTATACTAATATTATAAAGAAGTAAAGTTTGTGTGTTTGTATATTTGTAAGGGGTAATCTCGGGATCTACTGAACCGATTTTAAAAACTCTTTCACCAATAGAAAGCCACATTATTGCGGAGTGTCATCATCATCATCATCATCATCATCATCATCATCATCATCATCATCATCGATTTTAAAAATTCTTTCACCAATAGAAAGCCACATTATTGCTGAGTGTCATCATCATCATCATCATCATCATCAGCGGACGGCGCGCGATGGCTTCGGGTTTAATTCCGTTCGCTTTCGTGCTCGCTTCGGGGATTATTAATATTATGCCCAACGATCAAATCAACTCATTAAACAGGTTTTGGTATCTGAAAATAGTTGACATTTTTAATAGTATTTTATCACCAACTTTCGATAAACGAACTGTCTGAAATGTGGAATCAGGATATTTACTTAATCTATACATATAATAGAACAGAAAAAATATTTAAGTGTAAATCAGTTTCATTACGCATGTTAGTTTTTTCATAAATCACTAGATGGCGCTGTTTCATTTAATCAATTCCTACAACGCGCTATTGTAGTTTTTTCAAATAATTTTTTCATAAATCACTAGATGGCGCTGTTTCATTTAATCAATTTCTACAACGCGCTATTGTAGTTTTTTCAAATAAAGCCTAATAAAGGAATGTGTTTCGACATAAGGCGAAAATCTCCTTCGTATCTTTTCATGATCTTTGCGCTGAGAATCGAATAGGAAATTTTCTGTGAATTTTGCTTTAATTAATTTAATAATTTCTTCTGTGTTGATTTCGGATTTTGTTTTGCTTTGTGTTTAGGATTTAATCGGTAAAATCGTATATTAATATGATTTGTGTATCAATAACATTCAACTCGAAATTTACGCAGACGAAGTCGCGGGCAACAGCTAGTCTTCAATAAAGCTTAAAAAATATTTTGGGTCGTTCATATTTTAAACTAGATAGTGCCCGCTACTTCGTCTGCGCAGTATTTGCATGCGCATATTCCTAGTAGCCTATATTTTCACACAATATCTTTATAATTGTAGCCTATATGTTATTATTGACGACCTTCGTAGTCGGGTGGTTGGTGCCAAGTTGGTGGTTGGATACCAAGGTGTCGCCATCTCTTCCGGGTTTGAGTCCCGTTGGGGTTGATGTTTGTGTGATGGTTGCCAGCATTTGCACCTTAGTCATGGTTGTTTAATATATTTATACCAAATTTAGCTTAATTTGAGTTTACTTTGGACTATGTTAATCGATGTAAATGTAAGAAATATTTATATTATACTAGCTTACGCCCGCGGCTTCGCCAGTGTGAAATTAGTTTTTGTCAATCCTGGTCCCTTATGTCTAAGACTCTTACAGGGGCCAGCCTCACGTTGTGTTCAAAAATATTTGGTTTGTTTTGTTTCTTAAGACGTGATATTTGACGAACTTGCATACTAACTTTCAACCCTTATTTCACCCCCTAGCTGGTCGAAGTTTCAAAAACGCTAGAACAAATGTTTAATGATTTCTTATCAAGTGCTTAAATATAAAGTTTCACGGTTTTATCTTTTAAAATTAAGAAATACCATACAAACTTCCCATACAAACCTCTACTTTAACCCCTTCATCCCATTTTTTCGAAATAAAAAGTAGCGTATGTTCTGCCTCAGGGTCTAAAGTTTGTCTGTACCAAATTTCATCAAAATCGGTTGCGAGGTTTAAGCAGGAAAGTGTAACAGACAGACAGACAGAGTTACTTTCGCATTTATAATATGAGTTGGGATTTATTTTTTACGTGAAAGATACATAATAATATATACTTACAAATTTTCGCGTTTATACTCGTATTAGTAGAATCTTCATTTAAAAGAAATAATATATATCCGAGATTTGATCTAAGTTTGTTATTTTTACTACGGCATTATTGTTAATTTGAAGAAATGCTATTAAAGCTGTTCTGTAATCGAGATTTCTACTGGTTATAATTGACGACAATTTGTTGTTAAGTTTTCTTATTATTTAGTTCAGTTTCCGTTTCTTCTATCACTAATTGATGCAGCTCAACTATATCTACAGTACCAGCCCCATTATTCTTATTCGGGGTTAATAATTCTTCGCAAACCGATCCTTCCGAAACACGAGCTTCACCCTGTCTTCCGATATCAGCTATCAGCTAATCAGCATAACAATGCGAGCATCTGCTTTAGCGACCCTCGGCCTGATAGCAGCCCCCGCGGATCGAAACCGAATCAATTAAGCAGAATGCAATATATTTTATTCAGTTATCTGTTCTAATTATAGCTATCAGAGTTCCATATTCATCAGGCTAGTCAAGATTGATTTGTCTATTATCTATTGTTTATTAACGGACATCTTTCTACTTTTTATTTCTACAATATTCCTTTTCTGTCGTCAAATTGTAAAATGGAATCCTGCTTCTTAGATTCTGCTGTTTATAAATTATGTATTTCTGTTTATTACAAAAAATACAAATAATAATAAAAATTGTAAAGCAATTAGGAGGCTTTGAGAAGGCAGGTGACCGGAGTCTCTTCCATAACCCAGTTCTGTGCATCTAACTGGATATAGAAGATAGAAATTCCACTCAGTTGGTATACTCCATGCACGCTTTCATTAAATTGCGCTTAAATGGCCTCTCTCTCTCTTTTTTTTTTTGTTCCCCTGAGTAAAATGCATTAAATTGCATACCCCGGCTGTGGCGAGCCGGCGGTTATGTGGGGCTCTCCTCCCCAGAAGGGGGAGGCCTACCCACTAAAAACCTCAGGGATGGCCTTCCTCAGGCATGTAGGGAGCCCCCAGGAATACCAAGCCACCTCCGGGAACTAAATGGCCTCTACGCGTTGGATCTGTATCCCTGCGCAAGCCTTATAAAGGACCGTGTCTTATAAAGACGCGTGATATAAGAGACAATAAAAATAGAACAAAAAGGGGACTTATACAAGAAATGTGACTTTTTTGTCGATATTGATAAAGGAATCAGGTAGACGGTAGAAATTTACACGGAACAGTTAGTCTTAGGCATAGATCACAGTTTTCTACTTGCTACGGTCCAAAACTCCCCTAGCTTCCTCAACTTTAATTGAATCTTTCATGCACGCCCGTCGGCTACGAGTACTCTTTGGACCGGGACCTGACCTTCTTACTTCTTTCTAATATTTTCGACTTCTTTAATATATCACTTTTTTTGTCCAAGTATGTTCGTCTAGGTCGAAGGTTCCCAAACTTTGCCGTGTTTTGGGTAGCCCCCCTTTTTTTTTGTTACGCTGAGAAATAATGCATTATATTGCATACCCCGGCTGCGGAGTGCCGGCGGTTATGTGGGGCTCTCCTCCCCAGAAGAGGGACCACTTACTTACCCACTAAAAACCTCAGCGATGGCCTTCCTCAAGCATATAGGGAACGAAAACGACTTCCGAGAACCCCCAGCCGCTCCCCTGCCGGTGCAGGGGAGCCCTCCTCGGGGGGTTGGGTAGTACTTACCTAAAATTGAATGCCTACATCCTACAATTTACAAAATTTTATAAATATTTATAATAATTTTTTTACTTCGTAGGTACTTTTATATATAGTTTTTATATATAATTTTAGAAGATAGCAATGTAATGTAATTGAATAGGTACTATCAGTGTATGTTGAGTTCGTTGTCGTGGACGTGTTTTCATTTCATGGAACCCGATTTTTTTTTGCTGACATAGACCTCTTGTAGCTTGTCATAGATCCCTAGGGGTCGATAGACCATTTTGAAAATCGCTGTGCTAGAAGATCGATAATCGAAGCACGCTTCATTTGAACTCAGCAACAAAACAATTTTTTTTCGAAATCTATACATATAATAAGACAGTAAAAATATTTTGTCTGTACATTTAGTATTTTTGACTGAAATGGATAGAGGGGCACTTAAATAGATTATTAGAAAGCAAAAAAATTTTTTTGGAATTTTTTGTCTGTCTGTCTGTCTGTATGTATGTTCACGTTTATCTCCGAAAGTACTGAACCGATTTGCTTGAAACTTTCACTATTTGCTTTGTTTTAACTCAGAATAATATCTAAACTTTGTTTCATCAAAATCGGTTCATTAAAAAAAAAGTTATCGTCATTTTAATGAACTCAATTAAATAAAACTGGAGTGTCATCTGTGAAAATTGAAGACGGTGAAATTTTAATCAAAAGTACTGTGAAAATAGTATTTGTGGAAAAGCTCATTGTTTTGTGCCATACTATACATACATACATACTAATATTATAAATGCGAAAGTAACTCTGTCTGTCTGTCTGTCTGTTACGCTTTCACACCAAAACTACTGAACCGATTTAAATGAAATTTGGTACACAGATAGTCTGGAGCCTGAGAAAGGACATAGGCTACTTTTTCATGCAACAAAGGTTGTAAAGGGTTGTAAAAGGTTGAAAGGAGGGATTATTGGTTGTATGGAAATATTGTTAAAACTACTGAACCGATTTAAATGAAATTTGGTACACAGATAGTCTAGAGGCTGAGAAAGGACAGAGGCTACCTTTTAAAGCAGAAAAGGGTTGTAAAAGGTTGAAAGGAGGGGGTGAAAGGTTGTATGGCAGTATTGTTAAAACATATCCTTCCTGTGGGAAATTCGAATATAACGCGGGCGAAGCCGCGGGCGGAAAGCTAGTCTCTAATATGTGTAGATACCATTGTTATTACTTTGTTGCCAAAGTTTGACAAATAATACAAAAGAACTTCTGCCCAATTGGGAATCGAACTCTGCACCTCACGATCAGAACGCGGTGGTAGGAATACTCGGATCGGAGGCGATTAGGTTCTTTTATTACAGCTCTTGAATTCATTACTGAAAATGATAAACAATTTATTGTTTATTAACTGTCGTGTCCCAAATTGACACAAACAACTATTGACGCCTTTAATATTTAAGGCCCCAAGTTGGGGTAAGGGTCAATCGGTCGGTGGCGTAATCGCCACTATCGCACGATCGCCGGTTCGATTCCCGCGGGTTGTAATTAGATTGTTACTCGCATGCGATATTAATGTGTCATTTGTGCCGACCGAGCAGTCTTGAGCTTTGAGGAAAAATAGAACACTGACTTCGATTTCACCAACCACTTTTTTTAAAGTATGGTAGAAAAGATATTGGTTTTCCTCTCACCTGATGGTAGTAAAAAGGGAGATACTAAAGAGCTTTTCAAAGACTGAGGAATCTTATTGACATATTGTAAGATAGTAAAAATGTATCTTTGTTAGCTAAGAAATATTGTAGAAGCAACAGTTTAACTGGGGTTATTACTTTTGAAGATACAGCGACATGTTTGTGGCGCTGACGCAGAATCTAAATAGAATAAAGAATCTAAATATTATACAAAAATAAAATACATTTAATGTGCGAAAGCTAAAAATGTGCTTATTTTAGTCGAATAATGAAAAATTTTTTTTTTTGTTTAAAATATGAATTTATGTCAAATAATGATAATAATTTATTTCAAACTACGCATCCATCTAGGAGGCATCTAGGACGTAGACTCTGTACCAGGGTCGTCTGCATGGGTACCTCCGTCTTACCTATTTCCGCCGCCAAACAGCAGGGTTCGCTTTGCTGTGTTCCGGCGTGAAGGGTAAGATAGGCAGTGAAATTACTGGGTACTGTGACTTTACATCTTATGTCACAAGTTGGCAACGTACACTGTGGTTCTTATGAGGTTTGCAGACTTGCTGCGAATCTCGTGGGAACCACATGTACTATAGGCGACTGTTACCACTTACCATCAGGTGGGCAGCCTGCTTGTTTGTCAATTTTAGCAATAAAAAAAAAATCCATATTTTTTTATTTGTATGTTAGTAACAATGTTTTTTATTTTAATTAAGTTATGCCTATGATACAATAATCTGATTTAAAATTTAAACTTTACTATTTTGTGAGTCACATGATTGACTGAACTGATATTTTGCATTTTGACATTAAAAAAAAAATTGCTGAAATTAGATAATTTTATAATATTAAACAGCTGTAGTTATTTAGTTTAATTCAAGGGCGTGGGTTCGAATCCTACTTCTGACAAACTTAATCCTTACATCCTAGCCGTAGCATCTTTATGATCAGTGGGCGTCGTGGCGGTAGAATCGCGCAAGCGTACCCCACCACACGCGCCCCGATATGGGCCCAGAGAACAACGAGGGGTTTTTGTGGGTAGGCCGGTCCTCGCAGAGCTTGGCTCAACGGGAAGGAGGAGGTCACCTACCGATTGACTCAGATACTCACCGGGCACGGCTGCTTCGGTGAGTATCTGTGTCGAATAGGACGGGAGGGATCGACACATTGTCACCACTGCGCATCCGACCTCGACTCGGCCCAGCATACGCTGGCGGAGTGCCCCGCGTGGGCCTCCGAGCGCCGAGTCTTGGTCGCAGAGATCGGGCGAGATCTGTCTCCGCCGGCATTGATTGCGGCAATGCTGGCGGACGAGGGAGGTTGGAGGGCTGTGGCCTCCTTCTGTGAAGCAGTAATGCTCCAGAAGGAGGCCGCCGAGCGGGGTCGGGAGATGGCCGATCCCGCTCGAAGGAGGCGGCGCCGGGCTCGGTAGCACAGCTGCGGCGCCGCGCTACGGCGACCCGGGATGGACCACGCCCCTTCCGTGGCCGGGGGGCGTCGTCGGTGGAGGGGACCGGGGGAGGTGGTAGCTTCCCCCGAGGAGGGCTCCCCTCTAGAGAGGGGAGCGGAGGCTGGGGGTTCCCGGAAGTGAAGTGGCCTTTGTGTTCCCGGGGGCTCCCTACATGCCTGAGGAAGGCCATCCCTGAGGTTTTTAGTGGGTAGGCCGCCCCCTTCTGGGGAGGAGAGCCCCACATAACCCCGGCTCGCCACAGCCGGGGTATGCAATTTAATGCATTTTCCTCAGGGGAACAAAAAAAAAAAAAAAAAAAAAGGCCGGTCCTCGCAGACCGAAGAGTCGCACACACGGCGCGCCTAGCCAGCTCGGTGTCATGGTGCATAAGGAGCATTCAGCTTAGTTGGTAAGTAATTCCAGTCAAGCGACCTCGATTGCTCTGGAGCTGCACCCTGACAGTTGGGGTGGTATCTCAATCTATAAGGATTCTCAGCCTCTAAAATCTAAATCAAAATTAACTTTATTCAAATATGACTTTATAGAAAGCTCTTTTGAATCGTCCAATTTTTTCCCCTACCTATTCAGGACGTATATTTAGCTGATAAGAAGAATGGGCGCAAGAAACTTATCAGCTTTATCAAAAGTAATAACAACATTTACAATAAATTATGTCGTTATCATACAATGTACATATGTGTTTACAATTTATACGGGAAAACAAATATTTACAATTTAGAATGTAATATCTTCAAATCAACACCAAGCATTGGCATCATCTAAATAATCATTGACTTTGTAATAGCCCTTACTCATTAGCGTCTTTTTAACCTTGAACTTATGAAAAGGCAATTCAGCTATGTACACTATGTGGAGTCTTGTTATAAAAATTTATACATTTGCCCACAAACGAACCTCTAGTTTTTTGTAGCCTGTGTCTCTCCTATCCAGAGAGAAAAAATGATTAAATAAGCAAATAAAAACCAACTAGCCGCAAGTATCAAATCCATCGAGCGCCGTATCGATACATTTCGATGTCGATAAGAAAGTCAGTTGAGAATTTAATATACATAATTTCTTTTAACGTATTACAGGGTGGTGGCCGCACTGTTAACCGCGGCTTTATTAGCCGATCGATTGCTATAGTTTTATTGCGTTGTTTGGGGAACCGTTGAGGGCTGCTTAACTTGTGGTTATTTACATTGGTAGTTTACGACCTCGCTGCGTATGGGGTAAGTTAATAAGTAACTTATATTTATTTGAATATGGTACACGTTTATTTGATAATATAATCAACGCGAATAGTGAGAAGCGTCTGGGTTCTGGGGTTCATCTTGTCATTTACGAATGGATTTTTAATATTTAGGGTTCCGTACCTCCAAAGGTAAAAACGGAACCTTATAGTCCGTCTGTCAAGACCCTTTTTCTCAGAAACGCGTCGAGATATCAAGCTGAAATTAACATCACATACTCAGGTATCCTATCTGTCAAGGCAGTGAAAAAATCAAACTTCTAAATCAACGCGATAAAAGGATATGGCCGCTAATGTTCGATTTATATTGCATATTTACATTTGCAAGGGAATCAAAACCTATAGGGTACTTTTCGTTGACCTAGAATCATGAAATATGGCAAGGAGCAATGTCATCTGCGCAGATGAAGTCCCAGGCTCCAGCTAGTGAGAAATATGTACGAACTAGCTTTCTGCCCGCGGCTTCGCCCGCGTGGATTTCGGGATTGAGTCTATAGAAGGTTAAGGGTGATAGCTTTTGCCCACGGCTACATATGCGCGGAAGTCGGTTTATGGCGCGAAGGTTTTACTGCGCTTCTCGTGGGACTATCCGTTTTTCCGAGATAAAAAATACCGCAATACCGATAAAAAGTAGCCTAAGTTACTCTTCATCCCTTCAACTATCTCCACGTAAGTCATGTTAATTCGTCGCTCCGTTTTGCCTTGAAAGACGGACACACAGACAGACACACTTTCCCATTTATAATATTAGTATGTATGGATAACTCAATTGTATTCTGGTTTGTGTGTCAAATAAATAAATACATTCCAGATATCGTTCAATCATAGCACGCAATCATTCCAGATACAGAAGTGCTCAAGGCCAGGGAATCCCGATCCCGCAGGATCCTGTCGGACCACAATTAGATGGTGCAGAGCTGCACTGCAATTTACTGCCTTCACGCTATTTTCAATTAAAACCCTAATGGTTTCGGTCCACCGATGCGCCATTGTCTAATTGTAGATTCATATAAAGCTGTTGCAAAACTGCTTACTTGCTAGTTTTGAATGTTAATTTAAGTTGAAGTGTAAAAATTCGGTCAAATGCTGCAATTTCATTTAGTCGTGGAGCAATAGTGAAGTTATGAATCTCTTTTTTCGGTTTCTTTTCCGGTTTTTTTCCCACGGGGGATGGTAGTGAAACCTCATAAGAGGTGCGCCACTATTGTAGTCGTCTTATTAACCCCTTGGTACTCGGACGACCTCACTCCGGATACCACCCGCGTCCGGTCTACGGCGGGTGGTTATGTTAGACTCTAGCAGAAGATTAGCCTACCAACTAAACACTACCTACAAGCCTTTGGTCGGGCAGAAGGTTTGAGACCTTATCGGCTTTGAACTAAAGCGCCCGCCCTACAGAGCAGTGGGTGGTGCATAGTGACGTCCGGTTAAGGAACTCTCTCTCTCTAAGAGCATTGGGAGAGCGCAAACGCTGGAGTCCTTTAAGAATCAAGTCCGTATTCACTTCCTGTCATCCTGTCAACGATTCCTTAACTTATAATAGTTATAGCCTATTGTCCTGTCCAATTACTGCACCCATCCGCTATTTAAATCTCTTTTTACTACTCTCCTGGTCCAAGGTGGCCTGGAAGAGATTGCTATTTAACAACAAGGCTGCCACTTGTACTTTTGCTATTTGTTTTTTGTTTCTCTTTTGTCTATGTACTTGTTCTTGCTGTTATGTTAAAAATGAAATAAATAAAATTTCATGCAGCATATAAATATTAATTGGCTGAATGATTTGAAAAAGCAAATACTTTTTGCAACGAACGAGCGGTAAAATCATCTCGTTGTAAATATCGCCGGCACCCGTACCAGTGTACCCTTTGGAAAAACTTGGCTATAATCGTTTTCCATCAGATCTGGTAATGTGCGAAGTTTCCCTTATTTTATAGAATAAACGTTACCCCGCGGCTCCCCCGAACACCAGGGCAGTTATGTTTAACTTCAGCTAATTGTTATTGGAACAATTATTGCCATTTTCCAGTCGATTTCAACTTCGATATGTATCCTAATGCTTTCTAAATTAATTTGTTACACGATTTGAATTCAGTAAAAGCCAATATTAATTGTTTTATAGGGCAACCTCGAACAATCGAGGATTGTGCTAATAACTGCGACATAGTTCGACTAAAATAGTTGTTACGAATAATGTAGTTGATTTTCAAATAAATTGCGATATTTTATGCTGTAGTACAAAGTGCGTTTATTCACAGACCAGTATGCAAAGTTACAAGTGAGTAAATGAAGAACATGAAAGTGCGAAATTCGCAGTCCTTTGCCATTGACATATTATTTCTTCCCATCCAATCAAAATCAAAAATAACTTTATTCAAATATGACTTTATAGAAAGCTATTTTGAATCGACCAAATTTTTTCCCCTACCACCCATTCAGGACGTATTTTTTAGCTGATAAGAAGAATGGGCGCAACAAAATTATCAGCTTTATCAAACGTAATAACAACATTTACAATAAATTATGTCGTTATCATACAATGTACATTATGTATATAGTGTTTTACAATTTATACGGGAAAACATATATTTACACTTTAATTACGGACACCTTCTTTTTTTTTTGTTCCCCTGAGGAAAATGCATTAAGTTGCATATCCTGTGTGTGGCTACGGCTGTGGCGAGCCGGCGGTTATGTGGGGCTCTCCTCCCCAGAAGGGGGAGGCCTACCACTAAAAAACCTCACGGATGGCCTTCTTCAGGCATGTAGGGAGCCCCCGGGAACACCAAGCCACTTCCGGGAACCCCCAGCCTCCGCTCCCCCACCGACACAGGGAAGCCCTCCTCGGGGGAGGCTACAATACCTCCCCCGATCTCCACCATTGACGACGCCCCCCGGCCACGGAAGGGCGTGGTCCTCCCGGGTCGCCGTAACCCGCGGGCGCGATTCTCCTCGCGCCCGCCGGCGACCCGCGGCAGCGCCGCAGCTGTGCTACCGAGCCCGGCGCCACCTCCTAAGAGCGGGATCGGCCATCTCAAGACCCCGCTCGGCGGCCTCCTTCTGGAGCATCACTGCTTCACAGAAGGAGGCCATAGCCCTCCAACCTCCCTCGTCCCGCCAGCATTGCCGCAATCAATGCCGGCGGAGACAGATCTCGCCCGATCTCTGCGACCAAGACTCGGCGCTCGGAGGCCCACGCGGGCACTCCGCCAGCGTGTGCTGGGCCGAGTCGACGTCGGATGCGCAGTGGTGGCAATGTGTCGATCGATCCCGTCCTATTCGATACAGATACTCACCGAAGCAGCCGTGCCGGTGAGTATCTGAGTCAATCGGTAGGTGACCTCCTCCTTCCCGTGGAGCCAAGCTTCGAGGTGCGGGAGTACGGCACCGACGGTCCGCTGGCGCGCGCAGATCCGTAGTTCGAGCTGCGCACGCCAGGCCTCCACAATCCGTCGGTGCCACTCTCGCTTAGGCACTTCGTGCGCGGGTTCCAGGGCGCTCCTCCCATCGCTCCCCCGGTCGAATGTCTTCAAATCAACACCAAGCATTGGCATCATTTAAATAATTATTGACTTTGTAATAGCCCTTACTCATTAGCGTCTTTTTAACATGTACCTTGAACTTATGAAGAGGCAATTCAGCTACATATGTGGAATCTTGTTATAAACATTTATACATTTGCCCATAAACGAACCTCTAGTTTTTTGTAGCCTGTACGTTGGAACAATGATGTCCACATTGTGATTAATGAAGATAATTGGGTAGATGACAATTTTTTTTTATTCTATACATTATAACAGTTTTTTTTAGATGAGAAATATTGTAGAAGTAACGACGTATTTGCGATTATTACTTTTGAAGATACAGCGCCATGTTTGTCGCTCAAAAACGCTCCATAGGAAGTACACTGCAATCGTGACGCCATAATATTTTCAGTAAATTATGACAAATTATTGTATGAGCGTATAAACAAAATTGTCAATAACTTTGTTGTTTGTGTGTTTATATATATATATATATAAAATAATTATTAAAGGAAAAACAGTTGTTGCTATCTGTAAAGAAGATTTATTTCATCACGTTTTATTCCTAAAATATAATGAGATACATCATAAAACCAAAACTAACCAATAAAGCACCTGTAAAGCAGAAACAACATTTTATGGTTATTCCTTCAACCTGACTCTTATTATTTTTATTATTTAATTTTTAAATTATGGTAATTAACAATTATAATTTCATATTAAATATCCTTTACACCAAATGTTACACATGTCAAATTCTAACATAGCTGTCACTACTTCTTCTTTATCGAACTTCTTTTAAAAAAAATAATTTATAATATAAGGAGGTTTATCTCTACGGAAAATAGGTATTAAGAAAATACATTTTCTTTACATATATTGTAGAAGATATGAAAAAAAAATATGTCTACGGAGGGTATAAAAGCGGGTGCAAACTATTGACCCGGGCATTGCTGTCCGTCATTTTTGCGTGTTGTCGAAAAACAGATGGCGCTACGTGTGCGAGCGTTCGACAGCAGCCGAATTTATCCGAGGGCTCTCGGGCTCAGAGGTTTCGTAGCGACTGCCAGTCTCATTTACTTAGTCGACGAGTGAACACATGTTTTTCAAATAACCCTCTATAGTTTTCTATTAAATATTAGTTTTGTAAAAAGTTACGTCATTCTCTGAATAATAGCGTGGATCTTCTTATAATATACTATATACATTAAATAATGTTACATTTAATGTAAGGAAGTTAAGTAGAAGTAAGTAAGTTAGGAAGTAAGCTAAATTTTGATAAATCTTCTTATATATAAAAATGAATCGCAAAATGTGTTGGTAAGCTCATAACTCAACAACGCCTGGACCAATTTGGCCAATTCTTTTTTGTTAATGTTCGTTGAAGTTCAAGGAGGGTTTTTACAATGAGGAAAATTCGAATAATTATCGGAAATACCATAAAACAGCCCTTTTATTTTGCCATGCAAACGTTTTCTAACAAAAACGTACAGTCGAATTGAGCTTTATTGTTATTGTATAAAGTTCATATTGCAAGCACTCACTGTTATCTAAGCAATGAAGGTGTGTTCCTAACATCAAAGAGTCAATTTGCGCTTTATCAACGCTACATATAGTTGAAATTCAATCATATCTATCAAAACAGTGTGCGTGCGTGCGTTGGAGCACAGAATACATCGTTGGAGGATTTAATGTCACGTTCCAAAATTGAATAGCCACAAAATGTCATTTAGACTTTTTTTGCGATTTGGTTGGCTATGCGACGTTATCTATAAAATAATTAGGAACAAAAAACTGCCACTGTACAAATCTTTTTGACAGGACGAAGTCTGTCGGGTCCGCTAGTTTTATAATAAAAATAGGCATATTCAGTTGTAGCTATCTACCATATTATTGGATTAAAATTGATCATCTCTGCATATCTGAAGTCGATTAAACAGCACTACATCACCGTTGATTAAAGTCTCTTCCCAAGTTTGGGTATCAATAATTACTGGGTTGAGTCTCTCCGTAGGAAGTTTTATATGTCACCTTAACACATACAGAAAACTCATATGGCAGTTGAAAACAAGACCCATTACAATTTTATAGCAGCCTGAACACCTGGAAACAATAAACACGACAACGCAAGGAGGACTCGTCGTCAACTTACATTTGACATATTTAGGAGAAATCCTTCCTCTTGCTATAATGAGTGTCATATTCGGAATGTAGGGTTGACAAAACAAGTTGCATATGTTAGTCTTATTCTTTTAACTCCACGTTCTGTATATCGCAACGATTAACGTTAACTTGAACTAAATAAGGCGAAAGGTGCCAAAACAATTCGCATGTGTTAGTTTTATTCTTTTATTTCTATGTTTTGTATATCGCAACGATATACAACTTTCAATTTTGATCACGTGTTATCGGATTATTGAATAACGTCAACGTCAACTAAATAATGCGAAAAGTGACACTTAACGAAGTGACGGTCGGATTAACGGAGCTTGGTCCTCTGATTATGTATAAACAGATAATCGATTTACGTCAACTTGAAGTAAATATTGCGAAAAATAATGTTTAACGAAGTGAGGATCTAAATAATGATGCTCGGTCCTCTGATTAACTACTATTAATGGATTATCGATGAACGTTAACTTGAAGTGCGAAAAGTAACGTTTAATGAAATTAACGATCTGAATAACGGTGTTTGGTCTCCTGATTTGATTGAAACTGACAGATAGAGTAATAATATTGCTGCTTTATTAAGACTCATTAAACTTTTTTGACAATTTCTGATAGACAGGTTAATAATAAGTTTACCTGTACCTGTTCTACATGGGTGTTTCCATCTTATTTAAGTTTGTCCTGATAAATATTGCCTGTATTTATTCTGTACTGCACTAAAATGTAAACCACATAAATTTCTGAGCAAATAAATCTTGTAAATCTAACATCTATACATATTATCCGCGAAAATAGCTTTAATTACGTAAAGATTAGAGGTACTTGCTACGATCTCCGCTTTGGAGACATCATTAGTGCATCATTAGAAATGTGGTTTGAAAGAGGATATCGTGACAAGAATAGAGAAAGGGATGCTTGGGTGGTTTGGGCATGTGGAACGGATGGATGAAAGTAGACTGACCAAAATGATTTATGAAGCTGGAGTGAGTGGAGACACGGGACGAGGAAGACCTAGGCGAACATATTTCGAACAAATCGAAAGTGTCCTCAAAAAAGGCCAGGTCAGAAGTACCCGCAATCGTCGAGCATGTATGAGGAATGTTATGAAAGTAGATGAAGCGAAAGAGATATGTAAGGACCGTAGCAAGTGGAAGGACGTAATTTCTGCCTACCCCCGTGGGAAAAAGGCGTGAGTGTATGTATGTATGTATGTAATTAGTGCTGTATTAATACAGTCTTTTTTAATATTGCATTATAACAAGCCAATGTCAAGATTTATATTTGGCTGATAAAATAAAGAATCACACACGACGCGTTGCTGACCGTACTGCCGTCGCGATACACAGCACCCAAAGAGTAGCGACGTGTAAAATCTGCATTTCTTTGAGATGCACTTGTCCTCCCCCCTCCGACGCCTCTCAGATAAAGAGGGCTCTACTTTCGCACGCTTTGAGCGCGCTACGTTTTGTTAGCGACGCAGCTATACCTACGTTTTGTTTCTCGCTAGACGCCTAGCTTAGAATTCCATTGTGTATATCAGGTTGAATATGTTTTGTTTTCGCTGTTTCTTATTGGCGTTTTCATATTTCCTAGAGCTTTGTTATTTGAAGGGAGCGAAAGTTCATAAGTGCCTTAAGCTGTCGAGTCACATATGATATTGTTTTATTGTAAAATATTAAGTCGAGAAACAATTATTTATACATGTAAAAGCGGCAACGTGTCTAGCTTCACTACATTACTAATACAAAGTCGCTATCCGCCGTCTGTCTGTCTGTCCCTATGTATGCTTAGATCTTTAAAACTACGCAACGGATTTTGATGCGGTTTTTTAATAGATAGAGTGATTCTTAAGGAAAGTTTAAATATATAATACATGCATAATATAGTAGAGAAACACTAACAAATTTAAAGGTTTCCAATGTGATGTCGTTAAATAACAAGTTTTTCTGCGCTATATTGCAAAAACGCTGGCTGAACCCTACGAGATAGACCAAAATAATGTACTACAGTATTGTCCATCTTAAAACAGTTAAACAAAAAAGACCGCGATGGTATATGTCTATCTCTTAGGGATGACCCACCATAACCATTTTTGCATTGCACCCGTGCGAAGCCGGGGCGGGTCGCTAGTTATAACTAAGCTACAAAAACCGTCGCTATTACGAAAAGTATTCAAATTCAAATTCAAAATCATTTATTCAGTCTGGGCTGTTACAAGCACTTGTGAATGTCGAAAAGCTACGCCATCGGTTCGCAAATCTACGGCGGGAGACCTTGTACTGAGAAGAACTGGCAAGAAACTCTGAAGGTCTATTTTTTATCTCCTCTTTTCAATGTTAATAATTACAATAATATAAAAATACAATATAGTATAAGATACAATCATACCTTATTAGGTATGATTACAGTCGTATGTATGTTTACATACACAAATAAAAATAATACACTATTATAAATAATGTTGTTACCAAACATGGCTCTATGAATAGTGTCCAAGGCCTGAAAAAAGCCTGATCAGCAGGCCTTGGGGAACTATTACTACACAACGTTTTTAGGCACACTATCCAATGGCGACGGAATGTTAGACTAGTTTTTTATATGGTTTTAGTTATATATTTTAATACATATTTATATAACAAATAGTCTTATAATAAACCATGAAAATATCAACAAATATACGAGTATGCAAACAGACCTAAAGTACCATTATTTGCGTTATGACTATTGCAGATTGTACAGATATGTACTATTATTTATATATTAAACATTAAACATAAAAACTATAATTAGCCATACGAGTATAAAGAAAAAAACACTTATCTATAGTCTGTGGAAACAGTTACTTGCTAGTTTATTTTCTGTATACCCCCCAGGGAGTCACAAAACACATCTATATCGATTTGCAGTTTCTTATAAAAATTACAAGAACGCCGCAAAATGATATTTTAGCATAATTTGACCGACAGTACGGAACAAAAAAGTGTCTTTGAACATGAGGAAGTCCTAGGTACTCTTATATTGATTCTTTGAAAAAGTCCGGCCGAGTCAATATTACATATGTATTTATTACAAGCCTTACTACATTAATTTTTTTTTGATACATATATACATAAATATATTCAGTTTTCCACTTGCTACGATCAGTGGCGGATCCAGGGGGGGGGTCATCGGGGTCATGACCCTCCCCCCTGAACTGGCTCCAGGACTTAGGTTGAGCACTAATTGAACATAATGATTTTAATTATATATTTTGTCATCAGACAGATTTTATGTAACTCGCGTCATACTCGCTGCTATGACAAATCACTCACCACGGCTATGAAATATAAATAGGTTGCCTCATTCCGTGCGTGACCCATCAACACCGCCTTCAGCGGGTTCATCCCACGACACCAGTCCATATTGGCAGAGGACACGTAGACCGCGACATGTCCTAAGCGACCCCCCTAATCAATTAACGCAGGACCTTCTATACCTGCAAGCGGCGACGTCTGAGCCGTCGCCTCCCTTGTCTCCCCCTATTCGGCAGCCTTCTGCTGGCCAGGCCGGTCCCACTTTGGAGAACCGCGCCTCTTCTAGCGCTTACGCCCTCTCCATGGGGCAGCGCTAACCGTACCTCTCCTGAGGTGCGGCTCCCTTCCATATAAGCTAGTAGGGTCATTAGGACCAAAGGCTTAGGCTGAGTTTAGTCGGTAGGTCTGGTGGGTCGAGCCGCCTCGATTGACCAGGAGTCCGACATAATCAACGCATCCCTGCTTGCCTGTTGCGTTGGTATCCATGACGGATTCTCAGCCTCCTCTCCTGAGGAAAAAAAAAAATCCGTGCGTGATGGTGCTTCTCTGGATGTCTTCAAGAGAAGATGGCAATATATACGTGTATATGTACAAATTATTGACGACCTCCATAGTCGAGTGGATAATACACCGGTTTCAAGGTGTCGCCATCTCTGAGGTCCCGGGTTCGAATTCCGGTGGGGGCAGATGTTTGTGTGATGAATGCGAACATTTGTACCTTAGTCATGGTTGTTGATATATATTTCAATAAAAATTATTTATATATGTATAATATATGTATGTCTATCCGTTACCCTAGATCCCATAGCACAAGCTCTTATAGAGCTTAGTTTGGGCTAGGCTAATTGGTGTAATTGTAACAAATATTTATTTATTTATTACTATGTGTTAAGTTTTTCAAGTGTACAATAAATAATAAATATTTTTAAGTAAAGTACTTACCTACATTAATAAAATACCTACTTTTATTTGTATCTATTGTTAAGATTAAATTATAAGTTCTTGACTTGACCACGATTATGTGAGCTCCTCTGGCGCCAAAGCTTGATCCCCCCTTGGCTACGATACATACTTAACTAGCTTCCTCGTCTTTGAGCTTTAAAAAAATCAATATCTTTTGATACGAGAAAATATTAGATCTAGGTAATGTTTTTCAGCGTTACAATCTCAGTCTTCAATTCTGTTTTATAAAATAACTAGCTTTCTGCCCGCGGCTTCGCCTGCGTGGATTTCGGGATTGGGTCTATAGAGGGTTAAGGGTCATAGCTTTTGCCCACGGCTACATATGCGCGGAAGTCGATTTACGGCGCGAAGTTTTATCGCGCTTCCCGTGGGTCTATCCGTTTTGCCAAGATAAAAAATACCGCAATACCTTGCTCAAGAATCACTCTATCTATTGATGAAAACCGCATGAAAATCTGTGCAGTAGTTTTTGAGCGAAGCCTTTATTGCGCATCCCGTGGGATCTGTCGATTTTTCCGGGATAAAAAGTAGCCTATGTTACTCGGGGATAATGTAGCTTTCCAAAGGTGAAAGAATTTTTGAAATTTCTTGCCCGTGGCTCCGCCCGTCGTTGCTCCGTCCGCGTTAATTTCGATCCCACGGGAACAGTAGCTACTTTCTTCCGGGATAAAATGTGATATCCTTCCCCGTACCACAGACTATGTGTATGCAAATTTTCGTGATGATCGGTGCAGTAGTTTAAGCGTGAAGAGGTAACAAACAAACAAACAAACAAATAAACAAACAAACAAACAAACACACTTTCGCATTTATAATATTAGTTGGGATGTAATCTATATCACATGGATTTTTATTATAATAGCTTAGATGATAACAACTGAATATGAATATTTTTATTATGTAATTATTAAAGTTAAGCAAATTCTATCTCATGCTCATGAACGTATGTCAATATAAAAATTTCACTTTATATTTTTATTTAAAGTTTTTAAATTAAAAAAAAAATGTTCAATTACTTTTTACACAACTCTAATGAAACGAATACATTTCTAGTTTGCTCACATTAAATGTAACATTATTTATTATAGAAAGTATATCTATAAATGTACAAATAACAAAGTTATTGGCAATTTTGTTTATAGTCTCATACAAAATGAGCGACTTTAATAAATTATGACGTCACGATTGCATTGTACTTAGTATGGAGCGTTTTTGAGCGACCCGCGACAACGCCGCAAACATGGCGCTGTATATTCAAAAGTAATAATTGCAGATACAACGTTACTTCTACAATACTTCTGATCTGAAAGAGTACTCTTATTATGTAAAGAAAAAAACTCAATCATAAAAAATGTTTCAGTATTATGTTTTATCTTCAACGCAGCCGGAAAGCACATATGTATTGTGAATGCCGGAAAGCACATTTACTAAAAACTAGTTCAATTTATATATTTGTAATTAATTCACTTTAGTTTAGTCACCATTATATAACTAAATTATACATACATGTCATTATTGTTATCTTCTAATTCAATTATAATACGTTAAAATGTTTAATAAGATAAAAAGGCAAATATCGCCATCGACGCTTCTGGGTCTGATGTGATGAATATGATTCGAGATTCAGCGAACGATCAAGGATGTAGGGGGACTGCCCACCCCCGAAGCCGGGCGGGGGTGACCTATTTGTTCCAAGTACTAACGTGAAGCACCTTAAAAATTCTCTGGGAAATTTTCGCGGAATCTTGGATTAGATGTAGTATTATTTTATCTATTCGTGTCTTTGTTTATTAAAAATCCGATCCTGAACTAAGATTGTTTAATGATGTATCCCAACTAATACTATAAATGCGAAAGTAACTTCCTCTGTCTGTTTGTTACGCTTTCCCGCTTAAGTCTCGCAACCGATTTTGATGAAATTTGGTACAGATAATCTTTAGACCCTGAGACAGAACATAGGCTACTTTTTATTTCGAAAAAAAGACTCAACCCGTGTTAGAGGTTGAAAGTTTGCATGGGATTTCTTAATTTTAAAAGATAAAGCCATGAAACTTTATATTTAAGCACTTGATAAGAAATCATTAAACATTTGTTCTAGCGTTTTTGAAACTTCGACCAGCTAGGGGCTGAAATAAGGGTTGAAAGTTAGTATGGAAGTTCGTCAAATATCACGACATAAGAAACAAAAAATCGTTTGTTTTAGTATTTTGAAATTTTTACCAGTGTGGGGGTGAGATAAGGGATGAAGTGAAGATAAGACCATAAATCTTGGTACCTTAGACATAAGGGACTAGGATTGACAAAAACTAATTTCACGTGGGCGAAGCCGCGGGCGGAAGGTAGTTGATTACAAATAATTTGACAACAATACCTATATATAATCAGCGTATTGATCTTGCAATATCCACGAAAGAAGTGCAGCGTCGACAGACATATATTCCAAGTTTTTTTTTTCCCTTATGGCAAATATTAATCATGTCAGCGTCAAGTGAAAGATAGATATGCAAAAAATAATTTTGAATTTTGAAAGAGTTGTTCACCAATGATGACTGATGAAACTGATGACTGTTAATGAAATCTGAAACAAAATGAGATTGCCACTATTATCTAACTACAAAATGCTTATAGCAAATATACACAACTAAACTAAAAATATTCAATGTATATACATAGTAATTTAATATTATTTTTAACAATAAAATCACCAATAATACTAACTAAGAATGAATTCAATGATGAGAGTAAGATATCAATATGAGACGGAAATGGATAGGAATGTTCTAAAAGTGAGTTAATAGAAGAAGAACGATCATAATTTGGACATGAAAAAAATATATGATTTAAATCCTCCTCTGCCAAACCACATATACACAGAGAAGAGTTTAAAATCTTTAACTTTTTAAGATGCACTGCTGTACAACAGTGACCATAACGGAGTCGGCATATTGTAGTGGAAATATTCCAAGTTCATTGCCTTTAAATGAAGGAAACTAGATCGCGTTTGACAAGTAGCAATGAATAATGCCAGTTTTTATGAAAATTTGACAGCAATACGGTTATATAATCAGCGTATTGATCTTGGAATATCCACGAAAGAATTATTATACATATAACATATATTTAAAGTTCATTGACCTTAAGAGAGGGAAGGGTAGTAGGGTCCTCTGCTTGGGTACAAGTAACCTTAGGTTAAGTTCCTTACCAATTTCGCCCCAAAGAAGCGCTCCCATTGCTAAATTCTGGAAGATTAAAATATGTCTGTAAAACGATTGAGTACCGTGAATTTATATAATGTGTCACAGGTTTTTTTTTTAATTAAATGACGTATCTTTTTCAATTTTTTATTATTTGTTTTTAGAACAAATGTTATAAACGTGAAAATTGGTAAGTAAGGGAGATGTTTGTTATTTTCTCACGTAAAAACTACTGAATGAATTTTAATGAAACATTACAATAATATAGCTTACACATCAAAATAACACATGAACTGTAAGGGATTTGTTATTCTTGTTTATAGTACATTACGATATTAGTGCGTTATGATGGATATAACATACGAGGCGGAATTTTAGCCCGAGCCGAAGGCGGGGGCGTAATTGAACCGCATGTTATAATCAATACGCACGTATTATATATATTATCGTACGACGTTTTTTAACACATTTGCGAGGAAACAGAAAAAAAAACATTTAAATAAACTCAATCTGTGAATGCACACTGTTGCTTTCCCGCCATTTTACTACTGACTGGCGCCGCGCGGCGATTAGTTCCAAATTTGAATAGCAACAGCGCGCGAAATGGCAAATAATACTGTTATGGAATTTGTATGGACCATAACTTAACTATTTGCTTGGGTAACGCACACGTTTTTTATGACCCGCTTTACATATTTAAAACCGGTGGAATTACATTAGCTTTACGAGCAAATGTGTTAAAAAATTACTAAAGAATTACTTGGATTAACCATTTTTATTGTTAAATTCACTTGAATGCCTTCAACCGAACTCTAGGAGTATGTCATAGTTCTACCTCCCACTCAGGAGAACAAATGATTGTAAGAACACAATCTTGATTATTTTTTTTTTCCTCAGGAGAGGAGGCTGAGAATCCATCATGGATATGCAACAGGCAAGCAGGGATGCATTGATTATGTCGGACTCCTGGTGCTGTCGAGGCGGCTCGACCACACAGACCTAAGACTAAACTCAGCCTAGTCTTGGCCATAAGGGCCCTACGGCTTGAATGGAATGGTTGGCGCACCCTCGGGAGAGGGCACGTCAGCGCTGCCCTCCGAAGGGGACATATATGCGCGAAGGAAGGCTCGGTACGCCAAAATGGGTCCGGCCTTGAAATGATGGGGCCTACTCGTATATGTGCAGCAAGCTGCGAAGTATGGACTAAACACAATCTTGATCGTTCATGTTCTTTTTATAATAATAACTAGCGACCCGCCCCGGCTTCGCACGGGTGCAGTGGAAAAATGGTTATGGTGGGTTATCCCTAAGAGATAGACATATACCATCGCGGACTTTTTTGTGGATTTTTGTAAGTTGTACAATACTGTAGTACATTATTTTGGTCTATCTCGTAGGGTTCAGCCAGCGTTTGCAATATAAGCGCAAAAAAACGTGCTTATTTACGACATCACATTAGAAACCTTTAAATTTATCAGTGTTTCTCTACTATATTATGCATTTATTATACATACAAACCTTCCTTAAGAATCACTCTATCTATTAAAAAAACCGCGTCAAAATCTGTTGCGTAGTTTTAAAGATCTAAGCATACATACGGACATACAGCGAAAGCGACTTTGTTTTATACTATGTATTGATTTTGTGTCGCTGATCTTAACCGGTTGTAACTGGTCGGGTCATCTTAACGCGGTCCGGAAAAATTGTGTTCCCCAGTCCCTGGATCGTCCTTATAAAGGACAAGATAGACATCGATGTGGTTCATTGGGTATGCCCTACGGGGTCCTACACACGCCTGATAACTAGCCATCATCAGGTAAGTATGAGAACGAAAAAGGAGCACCCCTCCATGATCCCTTAGTTCGGCAGCCTTCAGCATCGCCATGACTAGGTTCCCTCATGATAAGGCCGGCGTCACTTTGACTTCCCGCGCCTCTTCTAGCGCTTTTGGGTCCCCTTTATGGGCCTGCGCTGCATCGCCCCTCCTGAGGGGCGGTCGCCCTCACGATTTGCCTATATGGTTTTAGAACCTAGGCCAGGCTGAGTTTAGTCGGTAGGTCACGTGGCTGGACCGTTCCGGTGCGGGGGTATCCTGGGTACGTTTCGTGCTCCTTGTGAGGATTCTCAGCCTTCCTCTCCTGAGGAAAAAAAAAAAGTAGCAGTTGTTATCCACGACTCATAACTATATATTTTCTCATAGTAAATCCCTACGTGTTAATTCCGAAAACTCCAATCCTAATCTCTTTCAATATGGCAGAGCTCGTTCAAATACAAGACAATATTAAATACTCTATAATGTAATAATTCCATCTAATAAATCCCACGTATTCCTTATTTGTTTGCCAGGAACAGTGGAACAGCTAATAGCAATTGGCAACAGCACCTGGTTCTAATTGAACCCACAGGTTTGCAGGGACTGCATTCGGTTAGGAACTCATACGAACAATTTGACGCCTGCATATTTTGCATTAATTAAACATTATTGCAAAATATTTTTTGGAATAATTAGTGAAAGATTTAACACGAATTTTTATAGCAATCTTTGATATACTTCGATATAGGTTCATAAGTATTAGATTTAATTATTAAGGGTGGTATGTATTTTTAATACCACATTATAAAATAAATAACCTAATAATAGAAATTAGATAATATAAATAGTATGATAATGATAAATAGTATGGGTATGGAAATTAGATGCTTATAAAATAGTATAAAACAAAGTCGCTTTCGCTGTATGTCCGTATGTATGCTTAGATCTTTAAAACTTTGTTATTTTACTATGGAGCTTACTGTGAAATTAATGTTAATTCAGCACTCTGTTCGGTAATTTAAAAATTTACTATCAAAATGCTCGGGGACTGCGTTCGAAAACTAACTTATTTTACCGTAATGTTTGCTGTAGTTCTTATGACGTTATTATGATTACTGAGACCTGGTTACTGGATAGTATACGGGATGAGGAATTATTCAATGATCGGTATGTGGTTTTTCGTCGGGATCGAGACTACGCTACCACCGGATTAACGAGAGGAGGTGGTGTAATGATTGCTGTTCGACGCGACCTTTACGTTGCACCTAAACCAAGTTTTCATTCCACTGCGGAAGATCTTTGGATAACCATAGGCTCGGAGAATGGTAGCGTGAATAACACAATCCGCATTAACTTATGTGTTTTATATTTAAACAAAGAAAACATGGGTCTTTCTTTTTCGCAACAGCTGCGTAACTTTCTGACATGCTTAAGTAACATAATAATGTCGAACCCTGATCATAAATATATTGTTGTCGGGGACTTTAATATGAGCAACATAAGCTGGTTGCATAGTAGTTTGTCTGCTGACTCTTCATTGGAACCGTGTAACTATAATTCTCTGAATGAAATGTTGCTGATAGATGAAATCAATATGCTAGGTTTACGACAGTATAACTGTAACTTAAATAGTTTTGGCAAAATTTTGGATTTAGTGTTATCAAATGCTTCTATCAATGTGATTGACTGTAGTGACAGAGCATTGGTGCCTATTGATAATCATCACGGTGCACTAGAACTCTCTATACCTAAAGTACAACTTAAAACGTTGAACTCTGCTCCCAGAACAAAATTTTTATTTGACAAAGGTGACTATAGTATTATCAATGATGAGATCAGTAAAATTGACTGGAAGACTGCGTTTTCGAGTCGGAATCTGGAAGAGTCAGTAGATTTTTTCTATAGGATCATTCATAGCCTTATAGAAAAATATATTCCTTCTAAATTAGATAAAAAATCCACTTATCCGCCATGGTACTCAACATCGTTAGTAAAAATGTTAAAGGAAAAACATAAATTTTTACGTAAATTTAAAACATATGGAAATCAAGAACATTTGAATACGTATAAATTATTAAGAAATCGTTTTAAGACCTTAGAAATAATCTGTTATAAAAATTATATGAAATCAGTCGAAGAGTCAATAAAGAAATCCCCAAAATCGTTTTGGGCGTTTATAAAGTCTAAGTCTAAATCATCACAAATACCCTGTTTCATGAAACATGACTCTTCGCTATATGATACTGGCGAATCAATATGTAATGCTTTTTCGGAATTTTTCAAATCATCTTTTCTCTTCTCGAATACTAATAATAATCGTTCAGATCCAACAGTAAATTTTTCAGCCTCTGACATGGAGTTATCACACAATAGTGATGCTGATATTGCGTTTGTTTCAGTCTCTGAGGAGGAGGTATGCGAGTTGTTAAAAGGATTGGATCCTCATAAGTCAGCTGGTCCTGATAATGTACCCGCTCGTTTTCTTATTTCTTGCTCTGAAACACTTTCTAAGTCTATATCTCTTTTATTCAGACGTTCCTTAGCTCAAGGGTATGTACCAACCATTTGGAAGCGTGCGTTTATTACCCCTGTTCATAAAAAGGGTTCAAGATCTATGATCGAAAATTATAGACCAATCTCAAAATTATGTATTATTGCGAAAGTGTTGGAGAAAATCGTCCATAATCAGGTTAATAATTCTTTATCACCTTATTTTAGTCACTCTCAGCATGGGTTTTTAAAGGGTCGCTCCACTTTATCTAATCTATTACTACTAAATAATTTTGTTACTGAGGCTATGGATAATGGGTACCAGGTAGATGTTATATACACCGATTATAGCAAGGCATTTGATCGTATTCCGCATTCAGTACTTCTAAAAAAACTAAATCTAATGGGCATTCGTGGGGACTTGTTGCGATGGTTTGCTTCTTATGTTGAAAATCGGTGTCAGGCTGTGGTTATCAACAACTATATTTCTAGTTGGGTACCGGTTCCTAGCGGTGTTCCGCAGGGCTCGCTGATTGGGCCATTGCTTTTCATAATATTTGTGAATGATATCCATACCTGCTTTCATACATCGAAGTTATTATGTTTTGCTGATGATATGAAAATTTATGCGAAGATTGGTAATTTGGATGATGCCTATGCATTGCAGCAGGATCTACTTCGACTTGAAGCTTACTGTGATAAGCACATGCTTAATCTTAATTCAGGTAAGTGCACTGTCATGTCATTCAGTCGTAAACGAAACGTCTTATTATTTGATTATTGTATCCAAACTCATAAACTACAACGTGTTCAAGCCATGCGTGACCTTGGAGTGACACACGATGCTAAGTTGCTGTTTGATGAGCACATTGAAATAATTATATCTAATGCAACTAAAACTCTAGGTTTTTTGTTCCGAAACTCTAAAGATTTTACTGATGCTAAGACATTGAAAATACTTTATTGTACTCTAGTCCGAAGTCTCCTTGAATACTGTTCTCAAGTTTGGAATCCTAGATACGGTGTCTATATTGATAGACTGGAAAATATTCAGAAAAAATTTATTAAGTATCTGTGCTACCGTATCGGTACAAAATATGACTCATCCGAATACCTTGATATGTGTAAGAGGCACCATCTGTTAACCTTACAGAGTCGTCGGACTATAGCAGACATTATTTTCCTGATGAAAGTTGTGTCAGGTTCCATTGATAGTCCTGAGCTATTACAGCTGATAGGGTTGAATGTTCCAAATAGAAATTTACGCAGTTACAAGCCAATTTATGTCCCTCTGGCTAAAACAAATTATAGACAGAATTCATATATACTGCGCACGGGCAAGTGTTTCAACGAATTATGCGATAGGTTTGATCTTGATCTTTTCTATTCAAGCTGTAATTCATTAAGGCAGAAGCTAAGTTTGTTGTTATAGGTATATATTCTAAAAAGATAAAATATTTGTATTTCTTTTTTTTTTGCTATTCTATGTGTTTTGTGAAGCTCGACGTGTTGTTATTTTAACCATTCAAAAGTTATATATGTGTAAATCTGTTATTAGTTTAATGAAGTTTATTTAAGTTGTATTTTAAAGATTAACAACTGTTGATTTACCTTTGAAAATAAAATAAAATAAAATAAAATAAAATAAAAATAAAAACTACGCAACGGATTTTGACGCGGTTTTTTTTAATAGATAGAGTGATTCTTAAGGAAGGTTTGTATGTATAATAAATGCATAATATAGTAGAGAAACACTGATAAATTTAAAGGTTTCTAATGTGATGTCGTAAATAAGCACGTTTTTTTGCGCTTATATTGCAAACGCTGGCTGAACCCTACGAGATAGACCAAAATAATGTACTACAGTATTGTACAACTTACAAAAATCCACAAAAAAGTTCGCGATTGTATATGTCTATCTCTTAGGGATAACCCACCATAACCATTTTTTCACTGCACCCGTGCGAAGCCGGGGCAGGTCGCTAGTATGCTTATAAAATTCATAAAAATTCGTCGGATTATGGTCAATAATATGTAACACGAGAATTATATATATATGTGTGTTATGTGTGTGTATGTTTGTATGCATTCTATATATTTATATATGAATTGCTATTTTTTTGAAGAATTTATCATAGGTATAATCGTAATTTATTTGTCATGTTAATATTATTATTCAATTAATTATATTTCTTTTTCTGAAATCGTACACCGTCCACAATAATTCTTACGCTTTACAAGTTGATTGGTAGAGAACGCCTCAGTCACTAAATCCCCGTTTAAAAATAAATAAACGTATAAAAAACATAGACAATACAATTTGTGTAAATTCTCATGAATACGAACAACTTGTACTATAGAACAAACTTACAAACTCGTTAAAAAAAGTGCTGTTAAATACCACTCAATACTTACCCAGTCAAAATTATTCAAAGGAAAAGTAATTGGAAAGAAAATTTATTGCTTATTACATATTACGCTTTGTATATTGTACCTCAATTAAATCAAATCAAAATCAATTCAAACAAATATACAATTAAATGACACAAAGGAATCAAGTGTTACCTTAGACTGTACAGATACAAGGAAAAAGGAAAGATTATGAGTAACCCCAAAAATCCTTACGCCTTTGACAATGTTAGCATAATCCGTGTATTTTTAGTTTAAGTGTATAACATCGTTCAATGACCTTGAATTAAAGAACCTTGAATTGAAGAAAAAACTTCCTGAATAGTATAAAGTATTCACAAGTGACCGATTGCACTCGCTTAATTGTAATTTTACAAAAGTTTTTCTTTAGTATTTATAAGAAAATAGTACTAATTATATGTTGGCTATCGCAAGACACATCTTACTATTGCCTTAAAAAGTTTAGGAAATAACATTTTTTTTAGGATTATTCAATTACGTGTTTGCTTAATCTCTACTAATATTAACGCATATGTTTGTATGTATGGACGGATTTTTGTCACTATTTCACGTAAAAACTAATGAATTATTTAATTGAAAATGAAGAAAAATATACGCCACGCTAATATAAGCTACTCGAAATACTAATTCTGCGCAAACGAAATCGCAAACATCTTAAAATTACATCTTATATATAAAAATGAATCGCAAAATGTGTTGGTAAGCTCATAACTCAACAACGTCTGGACCAATTTGGCCAATTCTTTTTTGTTAATGTTCGTTGAAGTTCAAGGAGAGTTTTTACAATGAGGAAAATTCGAATAATTATCGGAAATACCCTAAAAACAGCCCTTTTATTTTCCCATGCAAACGTTTTCTAACTAAAACGTACAGTCGAATTGAGCTTTATTATTATTGCATAAAGTTCATATTGCAAGCACTCACTGTTGTCTAAGCAATGAAGGTGTGTTCCTAACATCAAAGTGTCAATTTGCGCTTTATTAACGCTACATATAGTTGAAATTCAATCATATCTATCAAAACAGTGTGCGTGCGTGCGTTGGAGCACAGAATACATCGTTGGAGGATTTAATGTCACGTTCCAAAATTGAATAGCCACAAAATGTAATAGGTCATTTAGACTTTTTTTTGCGATTTGGTTGGCTATGCGACATTATCTATAAAATAATTAGGAACAAAAAACTGCCACTGTACAAATCTTTTTGACAGGACGAAGTCTGTCGAGTCCGCTAGTTTCAAATAAATCATCTAATACCATCAATAATCTGTGCTATGTTCATCACTCCATACTATCAGGTAATATAGCGCAAACAGAGTGAATATCAATATATTCAGCCATCAGTATACAGCTATCACATAACTCCGTATCTACTGAACAGCGGCCGGTGTCGCTAAAAACTTAAACCTACTCGTGGCCGCTCCATAAGGCATTTTTCCGAACACACACGTACCAACTCCCCCTACCCCCCAGTGATCTGGGCGCTCGATTTCACAGAGTAACTGCTGGTATAGAAGAAACGAAATAAATTGTCAACCGTATTACCATGTGTACGCTTGGTAACCTTAGCTCAATTATTTGGTGGTCAACATTTTGTATCATTCATTTTTAGTCAATGATTGATTTGGCTATACAATATTTTAGATTTGTTTAGATGTCAATAAGTGATTATTTTAATTAGATTTTTGATTTTGATAGATCGAACTATTTTATAGACTAACCGTAATTTTAGGTTATTGTTTAAATTTATTTATATTACATTTAAAGATGACTACAGACGAAAGAAAATAAAAGGCAATTATAAATGGGCCAGTAGGTAAGGGACGACCGAGACTTACATACTTGAACCAAATAGGTAGTACTGAAAGAAGGTCAGATTAAGAGTACTAGTGGCGGACGGGCGTGCATGTGAGTATTAATGAAAGACCAGAAAACTAGGGCAAGTTTGGATGATAGCATGTGGCAAACTATGATCTCTGCTTACCTCTATAGGCAAGGGGCATGAGTTACTATTAAATATGACTGTAATAATATATAACTAATTAGAGGACAAATTTTCAACACATGCTTTATTTTGTTAGTTATATTAATTACGCAATAGAAATAAAATAAAGAAAAAATAAATATGATCTTCTATATAAATTCTAGTCTGCGAACGCTCTTCGCTTCTTCGCTTCTCCGATATTCGCCGATGTGTGCGCGGTTCGGATCGCTGAAAGACGCCCTGTGACGCTGGAGCCTTCCTGAAAATGTATGCTGCCCCCCACCCGACCCGACGCCCCCCAGAAAAAACCACCTCCCTCTGAAATACAACTCCCGTTCTGTGTGTGCATTGGAAGATCATGAGGTGCCAATCAATGTTGTTTATCAGAACCTTTGTTTCAATTCTTGTATTACCTTCTTTAGTGTTTCTTTCCCACATCGCTAAAAGCCTATGTTGAATTAATGTTTCGATTTAGATTTTGTAGTAAACTTTTTATTGAAAAGGTAGTATCAAAAAGAAAATTGTAAAACTACCTTCTGCTGATTCCAATTTACAGCGGGTAAATTTCCTTGTGTGACAAGCTGGCCATGTTAACAAAATATCTGTGTGGGTATATTGACATTTTTATACATGAATTTTATGTAGACGATTTAGTTTATATATAGCGGAGTGTGTGTGTGTGCGTGCATTATTTGTGGGCGCTTCGATGCTGGAATGAATGTTGTGTAATTAATTCGTTTCAGATATTTTCAGTGTTCGCCGTTGAGAAATTCATTTTGAAATAGACGTCGAAATCGCATGATACTACAAGTGTCGACTTGTAATTGTATATTTAATACAAGTAGTTTATATTTAGTTTTAGATCACGTAAACTTCTTTATTCTAAAAAAATCTAATTTTATGTTGTTCGATTAATAATCATTATAAGTTTGACGTACCTGTTGTAGGATTATGATACTTTGAATGTTGTTATAAGTGTTCAAAATATTAAATAAGTACATTTTTCATTAGTTTCACGTATAAAGACTTATCAATATTTGTTTTTCAAATATTAGTCTGAAAGAGATGGCGCTACGTGGGCTCAATAGCACTATCCTTTTCTAACTGTACCCAAGTAGAGATTTAAGTTGTGTTTGCTTTTAGAATAAGATCTGTAAAGTAAATATTTGTTTCTAATCTAAAATGTTAGTTAATATTATCAAAAAGTACAGTCTTAGATAATGTAATTTTTCTCTAAACATTCGTCTACAATTCAATTAAAATAATATTAAGAAACAGATATTTTACAATTGTATGTGTTGTATATCTAATCTATGTAAGTATTATCTTTATCTGTGCCTACCATGACCCCAAGCCATTAAATATAAAATAAGATTAAGAAAGTTATGTCTGTTGAACCCGATCCAAAGCCCATACTTATCTCAAATAAAACTACTTACGTACTTTTCAAAATTATTGACTATCAAAACTTGATGTTATAGGAATTTGCAAGAGCTCCATTAATTAACTAACATAAAAGTGTTCACAATAAGATTGAATTCTTTATATGCTGAATAGTTGATTTTTAAATCAAGATTACCAGTATGATAGTTTTAACGCATAGAAATTATTGTAACTATTATTTTTAGATTGCTATAAATTATCTTAATAACACATTTTAATATTCCTAGCTATTAAAAAGTCTTTGAGCTTACAGGTAACACAACTCAATATCTGTTATGGCTTAAAAACGTGATAAAATACAATATAAACAGCAAATTCTCACAATCCGTTTCACACGTACCTAGGAGGGGGTGGGTGCCGCCCCCCTGCGACAGTCCACAACCAGGTGCAGCCTGCAATCTGGTCTCGCCGTTATTAGAAGCTCGCTATTGGCAGGGCTCATATTTTTAGTTAAATTAAACTGCGAGCCGTTACTCCGACGGCGATGCTGCCGGGAAAATAGTGAATGGAAGTTCGCTGCTTGTTTATTGCAAATGGGGGGTACAGTGTTTGTTAGTCAATCGGGAAATACGGTTAGTTCGTATAATGCTTCGTGAAGAACGGTTAGTTAAATTTTGTGTGCATTATGTATGAACATATGCATGATTTAGAAGAAGCTATTATTTATTTTTGGCTCGTGTAGCGGATGGGTGAACAAAGGTCGCAGGTTGCTGAAATTCGTATGTTAAGATAAATGTATTGAGTGATAAGAAAAGGAGGATAGGTGAGGAATTAATATATCAGGAGAAGTAAAAAGTAGCTTAGTAGTTGTTGAAAAATTAAGAGAAAAGAGACTTTCCTGGTATGGTAGCGTCACGTCACGTCACGCCAGCGGGAGGGACCACGCCCCTTCCTTGGCCGGGGGCGTCGTCGGTGGAGGAGATCGGGGGAGGTATTGTAGCTTCCCCCGAGGAGGGCTCCCCTGTATCAGCAGGGGAGCGGAAGCTGGGGGCTCCCGAATGTCGCTTGGCGTTCCCGGGAGCTCCCTGCATGCCTGAGGAAGACCATCCCTGAGGTTAGTGGGTAGGTCTCCCCCTTCTGGGGAGGAGAGCCCCACATAACCGCTGGCAAGCCACAACAAAAAAAAGGGAGAGGAAGACCAAAGAAAAGATTGACGAACTGTATGAATGATGATATGACGAAGGGAGTGATTGGCGAAAACGAGTGATAGGGGAGAATAGGAGAGGAAGACATGTTGCACCGACCCCAAATAAACAATTGGAACAATGCAAGAGAAATAAGACTTTTAATAAGGTATTAGGAGACTTGTCACATTAAATCTATCTTCGTTGTCATTACATAGAAATAAGCAATAGTATTTAGGCAGCTGGGTAAAGAAGTCTTAAGTCTTCAGAATTAAAGTTTTTTTGACATGGTACTATTACTGAATGTTTTGACAAGGAATAATAGCGCCAGTTTATCTGGTACTAACTTCGTAGTGCTATCTGAAAAAGTATGAGGGTCAATTACGCAGCGGGATTTAGACATGTCCAGTACTGCTTTTGATGAATTACCCAATGAAGTTTGGTCTCTCACTTGTATTCAGTTTAGTGTACAACTTACTCAGGTTATCGCGTCTGGTTAAGACAGTAGATCTTTTTAATCAGAGTTTAGTTTGCCATGTCTTTGGGGCTTCTACTCTTCTGCGATCGAAACTGGTGGTAATGGAGGCAGGTTAGTAGGATTTAGCGCCATCCAATGATTTATCAACAACAGTGCTTTGTTTTTTGTCACATATATTGCACCAAGAGGAGGGCAATATGACTCTCCGGATATGTTATTCAAAACTAAAATTCTTTATGAAAAAAGTACAAATTAGACGCACGAGAAACGTAGTCCAGTGAATATCCTTCTCTATTCTTCTCTCTTCTTCGGCGTATGTATTCCTTAATTTAAACATACCGTGAACACGTCCAAATTTCTCGTGCTGCTAACCAGGTCGTTTAAGTCGTGAGGAGAGAAATAAAAAAAGGAAACTTAAACTATTTTTTCTAACTAGCTGGTTACCGCGAGCTTCGTCTGCGCATTAGCCTGGTGTATATCTTAATAAATTGTAGCCAAAGCTCAAAATTAGTGATGGTTCAATATGCATTATTAAATATTCTAAAAACATTAGAGGTACAAAGAAAACCATGTAAATAAATCTACTACCATACATATATGTAAAGTGTATTACATTATAACAGCGACACAGACCCGTTTCGACAGAGGCGTCGAAGTTTTCAAATTCTCTTTGTGCTATGCTGCAGCGTTTTCTGTGCTGAATTTCCTCCTGAAAAGCGGCCAATGGTGATGCCCAATTTGAATATAGAACGACCGAACCATAGACTAGCGTACTGGAAAAGATAATCTGCATTATTCAGGTTTTGAACTGTAACATAGAGGAAAGCGGGCTATTTAATGAGATCATTTCCATAGTTTGAAGAAATACGCTGGGAAAATTCTCGAGTAAAACTCGGACAGTTTATTTTAGAGGCACATATGAAAACAGAAAATTGAATTAACATTCAATATGTTTCAAAGCATTATTTTGTACTAGCTTGTGCCTGCGATATTGTCTGCGCTAGATTAGTATTTACAGGAGCTTATATTAGCGTGGCGTATGTCTTTATAAATATATAAAGACATACGCCACGCCATATATTGTTGTTTGAACGCGCTAATCTCTGGAACTCCTGGTTCGTATTGAAAAATTCTTTTTTTATTGAATAGACCATTTATCGAAGAAGGCTTTAGGCTACATAACATCACGCTGCGACTAACAGGAGCGAAGAAATACTGGAAAATCTGGTAAAAACGGGAATTATTCATCTTTGAGGGCTTCCGTTGCGTGCGCTGCGAAAACGGTTCTAGACACTAAAAAAAATATGTATGAAACAATTATTCCTCTTAAAATGATCTAAAAAAAAATCTTTTTTTTTTTGTAATTAATATTTTAAATTAATGAACTAGCAAGTTGTTGGATTTTTTTTTTTAAAGTTTTTTTTTTCTTTTTATTGATTTGCCCAAGATATGCTGTCAAAGTCGCATTGACAGCGGACGAGTGTCATCATTGGTCACAGACTCTACATTCAGGGTGGTCAGTAACACAACATGTCTAGAACTTCATGAATTTATAATTACCTACTAAATTACATTTCTTTAATTTACTATAAAACCATTTTTCCATAAGATTTAAATAATTTATCATTTTATATACTTAATTAAAACATTTTAACCACGATTCGGGATGTGTTCACTTGAATATCTAGGTACTTTCAACATCATTTATTTATTTATTATTAGGACACCAGCAGTGCATGCATTAACACATATTATTAAAAAAATATAGAGTTGGTATCAGTCCGATACACACACCCTTGTAGGTGACACAACATTCCTACAACAATTAACAGAACAATTAACATTTACAGAAAAACGGGAGATTCAAAAAAAATATAACAAATTGTAAATTGATGAACATAAAATTACCTATCGATTGATATATCTTACGTCTCTGCACATGATTGAGGCCCACTTTTTGTCCATGTCCTTACCGCAGTGGATAGTGGGACAGATAATAAGGGTGAGGGCAAGAAAATCTATACTAGTTGTACTTCACATTGGAATGAATTATCGCTTGCAGTATTTCCGAACCGATGCGATATCGAAACCTTCAAAAAAGAGCATATTCCCATTTAAAAGGCCGGCAACGCATCTGTGACTCCTCAGGTGTTGCGGGTGTCTATGGGCAGCGGTTATCGCTTACCATCAGGTGATCCGATTGCTCGTTTGCTGCCATATCCTATAAAAAAATTGGATTCTATCAAAGCGAGCTTAATGAGCTTACGAAGCTTACGAGCTAAAGAGCTTACGAATTTAAAAACTATGACTTGGAACTCCCTAATTTAGCTCGAGCTTAAATACCTGAATCCCAAAACTATCCCTATAAGAAAGTCAAATGATGAATTCCCGGCATCCAACATCTGTCTCTGGAGCTCTCCATACGTCACGGTTATAGTTTCCCTCGGAATATGTAATGGAAATGCAATTTCGCTGAAATACGACGGTCAGGAAATAAAGGCTCTTTTGGGGAATTCTTCGCGTGCTTTCTTCATATAAGATTTTAAGGTTGATTCTTTTCTGAACGTTGTTCGGTTTACTTATTTATTATACGTAATAAATATTAATTTAAAAAATAATTGAAAAATCTAACGGCTATTTATTATAGACTAGCTGACCCGCGCCCACTTCGTTGGGCATAATATTAATAATCCCCGAAGCAAGCACGAAAGCGAACTGAATTAAACCCGAAGCCATCGCGCGCCGTCCGCTGATGATGATGATGATGACACTCAACAATAATGTGGCTTTCTATTGGTGAAAGAATTTTTAAAATCGATGATGATGATGATGATGACACTCCGCAATAATGTGGCTTTCTATTGGTGAAAGAATTTTTAAAATCGGTTCAGTAGATCCCGAGATTACCCCTTACAATTTACAAACACACAAACTTTACTTCTTTATAATATTAGTATAGATGAGTGTGACCAGTTTCATTGTTTTTAAAGGCCTTAACTTTTTTGAGGATTGTCTCTAAGTTCATTATCCTTACTAAACTATATTATACAGAACTCAATTACCACTCACCGACTGACTCACTGATCTGGGGTATTTTTAAGGTATTTCGAGTGTGTTTTCAGTGTTATGATGTTGGAGCGAGATAGACTATATATATATATATATGTGTGTGTATTTCTTACACTTCCACAATTTAGCCTAGCTCAAACTAAGACCTAGGGTAACGGATAGACATAAATATATTATACATATATACATCATTTTGATAGAAATATATGACTGTATAAATACTTGTATTCATCACACAAACGTCTACCCCCACCGGGACTCGAACCCGGGACCTCAGAGATGGCGACACATTGGAACCGGTATACCCACCAGTCGACTCTTTTTATGTTGTACTTTGACGCTGATCTACTGCAGTCAAAACTACTGAACTGGTTTATATAAAATTTGGTACACAGATAGTCTAGAAAGACATATACATATGCTATCTAATTCGACAATGAGAAGAAAGGGCTTTAAATTGGGGATGAACGATTGTATAGAAAGTGCGTCATTAATAGAGCTAGAAGATTGAAACTTTGATTTAGATTAACACATTCAACGTTTATAAAAAAAAAAAATACCATGAAGAGGGTAATAATGAGGGATAAAAGATTTTGTTTGAATAACCTCAAAAACCAGTGAACCAATTATGATAAAAATTGATATAGAGATAGTTAGAAAACCGGAAAGAAATAGGGAAATTTATTAATTAATAGGGAGAATGCCTCTTTTAAATCATAACACTTTATTACATATCAAAATAATAAATGCACAATAGGCGGCCTTATTCCTAAAGATTGATCTCTTCCAGGCAACCTTGAACCAGTTAAGTACTAAAAGGAGATTTAGGAGATGGGTACAGTAGCAGTAAGTGGACTGGACAAAAATAGGCAATAACTATTTAAAATTGAATTGAATTCAATCATTGACGGGAAGTGAATACGGATTTGATTCTTAAAAGACTCCAGCGTTTGTGCTCTCCTAACACTCTCAGGGAGAGAGTTCCATAATCGGACGTCATAATCCAAAAAAGTATGAAATGAAATCAGTACTTTGGGGTGATACATCAAGAGTCATTAAAATTAGTTCGTAAAGTACGACATGAACAAAGACTTCAAGGTAGGAAGAAAAGTTGGAAGATACAAAATATTCGAAAGTAAGGATACTACTTTAGAACATTTTGTATCTTTATATATTAATAAATACTTTGATAAATATACTAAACTCCTTACTAACTAAGACTTATTATTGATATTTATCAATCTTCACCATTAAACTGCTCTTAAATCCCAACCCAATAAACAAGTAAGCTCGCTCGGTTCCAACAAGTTCCACGCCAGAAGCGTAAATATAGCAGTTTTTTATGAAGTCCATAAAGAACAGTGTTTCCTGGCCGCTGCGGTTTGATTTTATTTAAAAACAAGGTAAGAATAACTCACAGTTAGTCCGGGGGTATATTGAAAATTTTAAAAGTGCAAAATTTTATTCCGGCTCGTGCCTAGTCGCCGAGAACTGTGGAGGCGTGTAGACCTTGCGTTGGCACTACTTGTGATGTGATTTATTTGAAAGTAAATCGCGTTTATTTCTCGCTACTTAGGTACGTCACATTTTTATATATATTTTTTGTCTGTTTATCTAATTATTACCCACGACTTTTTCCGCTGCAATTTCAGTTATTATGTTAGACAATGTAGTTTTAAGTTTTCAAAAGAACATAATGTGTTTAAAGTACATCTGCGTAAATTTTTTTTTTTAGTTTTATTTTTTTGTGGCAGAAGAACATAATGGTTTTCTCCGCAACCCGGTCTTGACAACGCGACATATCCAAATTTGATTACCATAAAAACGATTCTAGTGAGTTAACCTTAAAAGATAGACATATACTGTCGCGGACATTTTTTTATCATTTCAAGAGGAATAATTCTTTCATACATATTTATTGGGTATTTTGAACCGTTTTCGCAGCGCACGCAACGGAAGCCCTCAAAGATGAATAATTTTCCCAATTTTTTCCACATTTTCCATTATTTCTTCGCATGTAGCCTAAAGCCTTCATCGATAAATGATCTATTCAATAAATGACGTGTCGTCATTTAATGACGCATTAAAATGAGTCGACGTCGTTAAGTGTGTCGTTATTGTTGAATAAACATGTACTGCTTTTAGTTTTTTTTAAGTGTGTATCTGCCGTTGTCTCGTACCTTAAAAATGTCTACCGGGACTCGAATTCCGGTCTCATCGTGATTTATGGCAGTGCATTGCGAATTCGTTGTATTTTTCATAACGCTGTTGTAGCACTGAATATGGAGTTTGTAAGAAATGTTGTGTGGCGATGTATGTATAAAAGTTTATGTATTATACATACATAACATACATAAACTATTATTATACGTCATATCATAAGTACGTTAGTAAGTTATTACACTATCACTAAACTAAAGTATTTTATCTAATACATATCTTCTTCTTTCTCCTGCCCTGTTCCCAATTCTATTTGGGGTCGGCGCAACATGTCATCTGCTTCCATTCTCTCCTATCGCTCGCTAATTCTCTACACACTCCTTTCCTCAACATATCATCATTTACACAATCCATCCACCTTTTCTTCGGCCTTCCTCTCCCCACACGCCCATCCACTTTCATGTCCATGACTCTTCTGGTAACATGGTCATTCTCTCTCCTTACCACATGACCGTACCAGGATAGTCTCCTTTCTCTCAGTTTCTCCACAATAGGGGCAACTTTCAAACTTCCCCTAATATATTCATTCTTCACTCTATCCTTTCTTGTCACTCCACACATCCATCTCAACATACGCATCTCCGTGACATGCAATCTTTGTTCATCCATTCGTTTAACAGGCCAACATTCCGATCCATACATGACGACAGGCCTAATTAGAGATTTATAAATTTTCCCCTTCAGTTTGAGGGAAATACGGGGATCACATGTAGTTCCCGTAACCTGCCGCCATTTCATCCATCCTGAGCTAATCCTTCGCTTAACAACCTTGTCGACATCTCCATCCTCCTGCAATACTGATCCCAGGTATTTAAATTCTGAACAGATCGGAAGTACCGCTCCATCGAGTGCAATACGGCAAGGATTGGAGAGACCGTCGAAATCGCAGTGCATGTATTCGGTTTTGGTTCTGCTGATTTTCAAGCCAACGTTCTCCAATCTCCGCCGCCAACATTCCAATCTGTCCTGAATCCGGAATCCGTCCTCATCGACGAGCACGATGTCGTCCGCAAAAAGCATGCACCAGGGTGCCTCCTCCTGTATGACCGAAGTCAAAGCATCCATTATTAGGAGAAAGAGGTAGGGGCTCAACGCTGATCCCTGGTGCAGTCCAACGGCAACAGCAAACTCTTCGGTGGTTCCAGCGGCTGACCGGACATGCGTACTGGTTTTAAAATACATTGCTCGGATTAGCTCCACATACTTACCGGGCACTCCTTTTCTTTTCAAACTCCACCACAAAACCTCTCGGGGGACACGATCGTATGCCTTCTCTAGGTCCACGAATACCATATGCAGGCTCCTACGTGCACGTTTGTAAGACTCGCACACTTGCCTTAGTGCAAATATGGCATCCGTAGTTCCACGACCTGGCATAAACCCAAATTGGTTTTGTGTTATCTCACATTCGTCTCGCAGTCGTTTCTCTATCACTTTCTCCCATATCTTCAGACTGTGTGACATGAGCTTTATTCCTCGATAGTTGTTGCACTCTTGGACATCACCCTTATTTTTGTAGATGGGTACAAGGGTACTTGCACACCATTCAGTGGGGATCACATCTTCTTGCAACAGTCTACTGAAGAATAAAGTCAGCCACTTACATCCATCCGCACCCAGACACTTCCAGACTTCCACAGGTATATTTTTTTCAGGCCCCACAGCTTTCCCATTTTTCATACTTCTCACAGCCACCCTCACCTCTTCAATTTTCACCTCATTTAC
Organism: Scirpophaga incertulas; assembly: GCA_036419045.1. NCBI lineage: Eukaryota > Metazoa > Arthropoda > Insecta > Lepidoptera > Crambidae > Scirpophaga > Scirpophaga incertulas. Next base: position 2,981,595 of record CM071646.1, on the reverse strand, counting down.
TAATCCCATATTACTTCTTACCTTACTAAGCATTCCATTCCACACATTCTCCTCATTCATCAACTTTTCAAAATATTCTTTATTTTATCTAATACATATGACAATTTGAAATGTACACGACATTGTCCATTAATATCGTTGTACCTATGTAATTTATATTAAACGAGAAACAAACTGAGAAAAACTACCATGAAATCAAACACTACATCAATTCCTTACTTAATTATATATTCCTACTAGCGGACCCGACAGACTTCGTTCAGTCAAAAAGATTTGTGAAGTGGCAGTTTTTTGTTCTTACTTATTTTATAGGCTGTGCAAAAAATTCTGCTGTAAGTACAGAACTGCCACCCTGGTGGTAGGGCGTTGTGAATAAAAAATAATTACTTGCAAAAAAGGTCCAAATGAACTATTACATATTGCGACTATTTAATTTTGGAACATTGAATCCTCCAACGATGTATTCTGTGCTCCAACGCACACACGCACACTGTTTTGATAGATATGATTGAATTTCAACTGTATATAGCGTTAATAAAGCGCAAATTGACTCTTGATGTTAGGAATACACCTACATTGCTTAGACAACAGTGAGTGCTTGCAATATGAACTTTATACAAAAACAAAAAGAGGGCTATTTCAGGGTTTTTTCCGATAATTATTCCAATTTTTCTCGCCGTAAAAACTATCATGGAACTTCAACGAACATTTAAAAAATTAATTGGCAAAATTGGTGCAGGGGTTATTGAGTTATGCGCTTACCAACACATTTTGCGATTCATTTTTATATATAAGATTATTACTAATTAACTATTAATTAAGTGTTCGTTTATAAGAAACCAATGTGTCAAAAAACATATCGACATCCCAATTTGACTGTTTCTCGATGTTGCAAAGGCTATATATATATATACGAACTATTGGGGAACTTAAGCCCAAGTTGGTTCTACAATATGGCGTATAGAAAGTCCTCGCGATAGGATAGCTTGGACATCGAGACGGTACCACTAAATATACTTGGCTTAGGATATCACTACTATCAATAATTCCGTTGAGTATTTTATATAAAAATACGAAGTCGCTTCTCGCCCGACGGGCCTTAAGTGACTCGAGATGAAAATAAGACAGACGATCATCATATGAACATCGGTGAGACATTCCCGAGACCGCGAACGCAAGATATCTTGTGAAAGAGCGTTGAATAGGCTCCAGTCAGACTCGACTCTAGACTATAGTTATGAATCGATACTGTTAAACTTAATGACTTATTTCATAATTAGTGGTATTCGATATAATTTTGATCTTCACAAGCTCTTTCCTTCTTTTTACCATCGGTAATTTGTGACTTCCTAAAGGGATGAAAGTCATGTCACAAAACGAATGTTGAATATGAAAGTGGAGGGATACACGGGCAGAGGAAGGCCGAATAAAAGATGGATCGATTGTGTGAAGAATGATATAAGAATGAAAGGAGTAAGCATGGAAATGACGGCTGATAGAGAGGAATTGAAGAAAAAGATCTACTGCGCCGACCCCAGATAATGGGAAATGGGCAAGAGGATGATGATGAATTTGTGACTTCCTACCCGTCGACGCAGAAACTTCTGAGTTGTCTGCTCCAAGCCTTAAGTCACGATTCATTTTTCTTAAGTATACACATTGTTATGACCTCTGCGAACTCTGTTCTGTTCTGTACGATAGGCCCTAACTAGCATAACAGATAACAAACTCTTTGCGGAACCAAGTGTTTGGTATTTTGGCCAAAAGAGTTAGCGCCAGAGACGTTAAAATAATAATAACAAAAATAAAGTAACTGTCATAGACATGATACGGAAAAAAAATACAATGAGCGTAAAAACACTATGTTTTACATTACAAGTTATGTAAATAATTTTGGAGTATATTTTGTGACTGTATGGTGTTTGTTGGTGATTAGATTAGATGAGACACACACACACACACACACATACATACACACACACACACACATACATACACACACACACACATTTATTGTTTCTTGTATTAATGATTTTACTAAGATTATTTTGAATTTTTAGCAAAAAAGGAAAGGCAAAGACAAAAAATCGTGACCCCCCAGTGTGCCAAGAGTCGGGTGCGAAGAGCGATGCCCGACCAAACGGCGGGTATCTACCGCAAATACAGCGATTTCAGCAGCACGTAGCTGAAAATCCTTCCCTTTTTCCATTTCGTGGAGTTGCAGCCGTAGCAATCTTATTAACTCTTAAGTCTCCATTTCAAACGATAGCCGTATGCTTAAAAATATATGAAGGTTGTCCGGAAGAGATCATTTTAAGCGATAAAACTTTTAACGCTTGTTAGTGAATTATTATTATTTTTTGTATTTTGCCGACTAAAATTCCCTTCAGGAGTCCTCCCTGTTCAAGGCCATCAGAAAATCTCCCTGACTAGGTATCAACAGTTTGGGTTAACTCTTAACCAAAGGTCAATGCTTCTTCCTGACCTACAGCCCCATCCCTTCCTGACCTGTGTTAGGAAAAAAAATTGGACGATTCAAAAGAGCTTTCTGTAAAGTTATATTTGCACAAAGTTAATTTTGATTGTTGATTTTGATTTTAATAGCAATTGAACATATAAATCTTTCTCTGGTTAAATTCTGAAACTTATTCTGTAACACTGTGGTGACTAAAACACGTACGTAACTGACAGACGACAGTAAGTGATCATCGTAGTCTATGACCGCTGGAACGTTGAGATTCATTATTCATTATGGATTTCATTATGGTCTTGTATCACACAGCCAGAGCCAAAATAATTGCTGCTTCTCCCGGATGAGCGCTGCGAACATCATTTATTGCACAGCACGCAGTCATAATATAATTAGTTGCTATTCTCTGCAAGGCAAAGGTCCAGGCCAGCCGGCCACAAAAGCACAATTTTCTTTCTATTCGAGGGAGGTCTCAGGGAACCTTGGAGATTTGCTTTTGTTAACATCGCATTTTAGGTTTCAAGTGTTAAAACTTGATCTCTGCAGAAACCAGCCAGAATGGGGTAAAACGCAAAATTGCCCTAAGACCCGTCTTAATATCGAGTGGTCTCGAGATAAAACCAGATGTGAGAAAATCGCAAGATGGATGTATTACATGAATATGCGATTTAACATATTTAACAGACATTCGAATACATTATCGGTTTTTATTTAATAGCCGAGGTATGATCTGATCACGAATATTGAATATAAAGTGTCTAGTTCGCTCTTGACAATACAATATGTAATTTTCAGCTACGACCTTATGCAGCACGACCGCAACGACGTAGGAAAATATTTTCCATTTTAAATAAGTATACGGAAGCGCATATATTCGCGTTATCTGTAGTTCGTTAAATATTAGCAGCGCTGAACACTGAACACGGATTGCGCACTTTTTCCTATTAATAGCTGGAGCACTGATGAGTTCCCTGCACGCCATTTTTTATTCGCAAACTTTTTCACATTTCTAAATGAAATGGCACGTATTAATTAATATGGTGGAACGGAACGATTTTCAAAATGGCCGGGGAAGTGTGTATTTTACAGTTAGTTAACAGTTGGACAGTCGACGATTATAAACCTTATTAATGAAAACTATTAGAAACAAATTGACTTAATTGTTTGATAAAATTAGTTCGAGTCGCAGATATACCTAAGTTACGTTCGGTTACTACTCATATTTTGATCCATCGTCTGTTACGAACAAAAAATGCTGTAAGATTTTCTTTCTCTTTGCCTGCGAAAAAGTAACGTCAAAAACTTTGTCACAATTTGAAGCGAACGTCAATGGAGTTCCAATTTTAAATTCAAATCAAATGCAACGCGTCTTTCACCAGCCGCCTGATTATGTAACTTTGTCACTATAAAATGTGATTGTAATACATTGCTGCTTTTTTAAGATTGAACGTGTCAATTATCTTAATAAAGTGGCAATGTAACTGCAATGTCTGTCAGTCTCGATAAAATTTGATAGCAACGGAGTTACATAATCAGAGTGCAGTACGGCGATATATCGATGCCTAATACATCATGACACGTCAATCCGTAAAATACCTATGGAAGGCGGTTACACACACACATTGATTCACGTCGAACTGAACATATCGATTCGAGTGTGCGCCGTGCTGTCCAATCGCGCGGAACCGATCAACCAATCACGACCAGCCTTCCGTGTTCGATATTCAACTGCCATTTTACGCTGACCTTCGACACGATATGCACTTTCGTCTTTTATCTGCGGCTAGGAATCGTTCGGGGAGGTGCGGCGGCTCTAGGTGTGCTGGTCGTTGGCTTCGAAGGTTCGATACCCATTGGCCATCGGCTGTGTACGTCACGTAGATTTTCTTCTGGTTTTTTCGCACGTACATGGGAGTTTTACGGGTTACTCTCTGATTCGCGAATGGTATATAACGTCTGTGCTAGTTGTTTTTTAAAGCTAACTAATAATGAGTGTCTACGTGTGCACATGCGTAGGCACTATTTCATTGTTTTAGTATGAAAAGTCTTCAGTATCACGAACTATAACGTAGTACATAAATCTATTATTGTTGCCAGTGTCAAAAAATATATTTTCAGTAATTTAAACAAATAATAAGTTAAATAAAAGTTATATGGAAGAGTTAAGAGAAAATAATTAAGAGGATTTCTGTTTTATTTAGGTACAATATCTAATCTGAAATCATGCTCTAACAAAAAATCGATAAATCTGACAAATACTCTAATATTTACCTTTGTCAATTTTCTATGCTCTCTAGTAGTTCTGGTTTCAACGTGACAAACCGACGTCTCTCGATAGCTTCAGTGAAGGCAATATAGACTAAAGCGACACTAGCGGTACCTAAAAGCCTTAAAATACCTATCCTCCCACCCCCCTTAGACTTGGCACGTTAAAAAGCAATCTCCTTAATGGAATTTCAATTTCTACGGCGAAGTTAACTGGATCCAACTAGATGCAATATCGTAGGCGAGTCATGCCTTGGAAAAATGTATTCAAGTCTCCTTTGCTTCTAGAAAGGTTGCTTTGAGAAACGCCAGATTTCTTAGCAGCGCAGGGTAATGGCGTTACAATCGCCTCTTAAAGAATAACAGGTTACAGCCAATTAAAACAAAAATAATCTATACCGAACCTTAAAAACTAGGTTGAAACTAAATATATGCACATTCTACTAATTATATTATTAAAGTGCAGCAAATATACAACTGTCAAGTTAATATGTTGAAATAACATAACCCAATTTCAGAATAACAAGGATTTTTTTACGTGGAGAGTAACATAGGCTACTTTTTATCCCGAATAAATCGACGACCCACGGGATGCGCAATAAAGGCTTCGCTCAAAAACTACTGCACAAATTTTCATGCGGTTTTCATCAATAGATAGGGTGATTCTTGAGCAAGGTTTTGCCGTATTTTTCATCTCGGAAAAACGTATAGTCCCACGGGAAGCGCGATAAAACCTTCGCGCCATAAAACGACTTCCGCGCATATGTAGCCGTGGGCAAAAGCTATGACCCTTAACCCTCTATAGACCCAATCCCGAAAGGCAGAAAGCTAGTTTTAAATAAAATCGTCTTTTCATCATCGAAATCTAACAAACTAATCAATTTTAGTATTTGATCAGAACCATATTATAAGAATATTTATCAAACTCAACTTCCCTACGCGTTTACCAAGCAAACGTTCATTCCAAAGCGAGTGAATGTTGCTAGTCTTTAATATCGGAACATAGCACCCGGCGAAAAGAAAAAAATCTATACGAAGGCGACAGGCAGGGGGTGGTGGGGGCGCCCCGATCTATCCAGTAATAGTAAGTACATCTTGAGAGCTGTATTTCAACTAGCGGTAGGTGTGTCAGGGTGGCTTGCTGTGTCGAGCACGGGCCTTTGCACTGGGAAAAAGTTTAATATCTACTTTTATTATAGCAAGCGTTTTGCTGGGTATACCTGCGTCTGTGCTTTTACTATTGTAGTATCATCAACACCTTCTATATATAATTAACGGTTTATTTATTTAAAGCAATGGAATACTAGTCTGGTTTTTATGACTTGCACTCTGACTGACTGAATAATGTCGCTGACCAAAAGTAATAATATTAATTGCAATTAAAAAACAAATTGTATAAAAATACTAATAGCTAAATAATATGTAATGGTTGATGGTGAAATCGATAATATCTAATAATATAAACAACTTTTTGTATATAGAAATAATAACCAGAAATAATATTAATTGTAATAAATAAAAATTGTAAAATAATAACAATAATAACATTTATTGTACTTGTGGAAAAAAAAAATGTAATCATAAATAATATGTATGTAATATAACAATAATGATAACAAAATGAAAATAATAAAAAAAAAAAACTATCAATAACTAGCTAAAACAATTAGCAATAATATCTGATGTAAACAAGTAATACAGGGTTTCCCAACCTTTATTTCACTGAGCCTCCCCAAATTCTAAAATAATATTCTCGGTCCGTGGGGACCAGAGGCAAAAAAAATAGTACATGATCTATCAGCACTGTTGATTGAAGCCTCCGGTGATCAGAGGGCTGGCAGTTACCTCTGTCAACGGATTAGTTTTGGCGATCCAAAGAGGTAATGTTGCCAGCATCCTAGGTACTGTTCCCATGGGCCCCGAATTGCAGGACATTTTTTATTTATAGTTTCTAGTTTTATTTTAGATATATATAATTTTAGAAGTATTTTAAGATATTTATTTTTAAGGTTTAAATTATAATTTTAATTGTATTTTTTAATTTAATTAATCTAGTTTAGTTTATCATATTCTATTGTAAATGAAATAAAAATAGTTTTGTCCGGGTTATATTCTCATGCCCCCTTAAGTTTAAAAAACATAAAAACACATATTTTTTTACAACTAAATTATTTCTTTGAATTAAAATTAAAATACAGATATTTGTAGATATTTATGTTTTAAGAATAAGAGAAGATATATGTATCTACACTTGAAAACCATTAATTACTTTCACTTTAGGTAAATATCCTAGTTTTATTTTAATTATTAAATACTAATGAGATACTTGAGCTTGCATCTTCTGTACCAGTATGTCGATTCTGGGTTAGTGTGTATTGCGCTTAAGTACTCGATTACGCCCCCCCTGGTATTCCACTACGCCCCCCAAGGGGGGCATGCCCCCCTGGTTGGGAACTCCTGAAGTAATATGTAAAAATTCTAAATTAAATTAATAATAGTATTTAATCACACAAAATACTAATCATAGATATTAATTAAACATTGTTAGTTATAAGAAATAGTTAGGACATAGATATAGATGGGGCTACGACTGTGGGGGACAAGACCATCTGTCCCCACAAAACGGAGAACAACACCTTTCTCCTGATCGACAAATGATATGTTACTTGTAGAATAAATAATATATAAGGAAATGTAAAAATACTAACACAAACAAAAAAGAGTGCGGACCAAAGAGTCCGCATAAAACCAAAATATGTACGAAAAAAAAATGTCGCTGACTAAGTTAATCTAATCATTACACTCACACACTTAAAATCAAATGTGCAACTGTCTTCCGCCACGTGGCTCACTGTGCTACCATCTATCGGATAATGTGACAAACAGAAAAGAGTAGTCAAATCCGCAATCTATCATCAAGGTATAGTCAAGCATGATATGTAGGATTGCATATTTACATTACAATAAAAAGTTAATTTCACTTAAATAAACGTATTCGTGTCGTTAACTTTTTCTAAAAGTTGAATATTCTGAATCAGCTCGTCAAGGAGAACAACATATCCAAAAATCTGCTGATTCTGCCGAAAACCACGATATTCTAATTCAGACTTCAGAGCCTCTAGCGGGAAAAAGAGTCGTTAACTTTTTTTTCAACACACTTCCTCATAAAGTGGCTCTAATCCCATGGCAATTAGCACATAATGACACCTATAATCAAACTGTGACTTTTTCATTACTATTATTCACGAGTGAGTAATAGTTTTTTTTAAATATTATTGGTTGAGTTACGCTTACATTTGCGCTAGAAAAGCTATTCGCGAAAAGCCCAAAAAAAAGAACCTCATTTTTAGTCTATGGCCGATGCGCCGCGCATAGGAAAAACTATTTATTTTTCCCGCCATTATGAATTTATTAGTCTATGGCCGATGCGCGCGCATAGGAAAACTGATTAATTTTTCCCGCCATTACAAAACATTTTTCACAACTCGTCTCGTTTTCTCTTTGAAGTATTTAGTTAGTTAATAATTAAGATGTCTGCAAATACAATTTATGAAGAAAATCGTTTTTTATTTAATATATTTTTATTCAGAAGTGTGTGAAAAAACGTTGTATGATACACGTGTGTATGATGATTACCGTCTCGGCTCCTTAACACCAACATTACACACTTGTACCATAATGTACTATTGCGACATCTTTTGCTCAGCTCGACCAGGAGGACAACAACATATCCAAAATTTAATTAATTATAAAAAAGAAATGTTAAGAGAGGACAGCTCTCATCACTAGAGATCGGATAATCGGATGCATATTTACCTAAAGTTAGTTTAAGACAAAGTATGGAAACGGCTTTTTATTGTTTGGTTAAATAAAATTTTTCACCATTTCTGTTTTTTATTCAATTATTTAATTGATTATTTGTTTTAGTCAAACTAGCTCACTAATTTCGTATAACACTCTTATGTAATAAATCGTTACATTCATAAATCGCACGGGGAACTGAAACTAAACTTCATGTAAATACGTATGCATAGTTGTATAAATGAACCCGGAGTCTCGGTCTTTTGAAAATAAATACCCACATGCTAATTTAGTAATTTTCAAAACAATATCACTACGTTAAATTTGCCAGTCTCGTATTTTTCCGGGATTTTTATTAACGAAATGTATTTTAAAAAGCCGCTTCCATAATTTGTGAGACAAAAATTAACTTTAGGTAAATATGAATCCGGTAATCCGTCTCTACTCATCACTATAGATTTGAAAGAAAACATGCCGATTCTCAGGCCTTCTGAATATGCATATAAAATTTCATAAAAATCTCGACTGTTGCACGTGTACTGATTAACTGATTACCGTGGCATGCGAGAATTTTATATATAAAGTGGTTCCTAAATTACACGACACCTGTCAAAATGTGTTGAGAATGTGAAGACTAATACTATGCATTTTTTTTTTATTAACACAAGGAATACATATTTGACACGACTCTGACTGACATATAAATTACTCGGTAAAGCCAGCGATTAGTCTACACTGGCCGGCTCATTGTCTATATTTGCTATTGGCTTATTAACATTGTAACGGATCAGATTGGATCCGCGTCGCTCCGGCGGATCTAGACCAGCCGATGTTTAAATTCGGAACGCGTGCGGTTTCGATACGTACCGCTTTGGTTGCGGATGGCCGGACTTGGGATTCATTTCCGAAATTCAAAATGTCAATCAAAGGATGTAGAACAGTGACATTATTACATTAATTATATCAATTAATAGTTTTACAATTAAAATTTTAATGTATTTTAAATTAATATTTTCTTTGACATCTATAAATAATAATTATAAAAGAAGTAAAGTTTGTGTGTTTGTTATATTTGTTAAATTGTAAGGGGTAATCTCGGAGCTAACTGAACCGATTTTGAAATATCTTTCACCAGTAGAAAGCCACATTATTACTGAGTGTCATAGATTATATAAAAACCCGAAAAAATAAAAGGCTTTTTACGTGGTTGTCCGTTTTGCAAAGTGAATCGGAGAAAAAAACGGTTGAATGAAATTACGAACGCTGACTTAAACTGTGAATATATATTTTTGGAGTTCTAGAGAAAAGATTTGGAGCTTGAAATTGCCTACAAAAAAAGTCAACGACAGCATACGTCTAACTTTTATATTGTGTTACAAAAAGTAGTTTTATTAATATTAGTATAGATAATTTAAATTTTAATAATAATAAAAATAATTTAAATCATTAGGTCTTATTTATTAGTCATATATTATCAAAATAATGAATCTTTATGAAAATATGTAAACTCATCGTCTTAAGTGTGAAGGCCAAGCAGCGGACGGCGCGCGATGGTTCGGTTCGCGTTCGTGCTCGTTTCGGGGCTTATTAATATTATATCCAACGAAGTGGGCACGGGTCAGCTAGTTCTATAATAATATTCAAACAATCAATTCTTAGTAACTTGAATAATATTTACGTGCTGTAAATTACTTATAATAATTATATTTCATGTAAATAATTTTGATTTGTAATCATTTATAAAGTTTCGCAGGCACCTGCTAGTTAAGCAGGTGCCTGCGACTTCGTCTGCGCAGATTGCAGACTATTTCCTATTTACTTGATACTTATTGTCACATTTTGGACATATACCTAGCCTTATATGTATTCTGATGTTATAATCTTATACTACCTCCGCCCGCGGCTTCGCCCGCGTGAAATTAGTTTTTGTCAATCCGGGTCCTTATGTCTAAGAGTACCAAGATTCATGGTCTATCTTCAATTCAACCCCTATTTACCCCCACACTGGTAACAATTTCAAAATGCTAGAACAAACGATTTTTGTTATTACAATGTGATATTTGACGAACTGCATACTAACTTTCAACCCTTAATTTCACCCCCTAGCTGGCCGAAATTCAAAAATGCTAGAACAAATGTTTAATGATTTCTTATCAATTGCTTAAATATAAATTTCATGGTTTTTTATCTTTTTTAAATAAAGAAATCCCATAAAACTTTCAACCTCTATTGCAACCCCTTCATCCCCTTTTCTTCGAAATAAAAAGTAGCCTATGTTCTGTCTCGGGTCTAAAGATTG